>CM076848.1:62940778-63387121 GCA_039519185.1 Astragalus membranaceus
TATATCCCTTAATAAAAGAGAAGTCGCTAGTTAATTTCGTAAATCGAAATTAACCGAACTAGGGATTTTACAATTCACCCCAACTTGAAAAAATTTTGTCCTAAAAATTGAACAAATATACCTCATGAAAATAGATAAGGATAACGAGTTCTCATGTCGTCCTCCAATTCCCACATTGCTTCCTCGGCCGAAAAGCCATCCCAAACCACTTTGACAATGAGAATCGTCCTCGTCCGAAGCGTCTTCTCACCACGTTCCATGATGTGACTAGGATAAGGTTGGAAGGATAAATCCGGTCTAAGATCAATCGTCTCAAAACTCAACGGCTGACTTGGATCGGGAATGTAGTTCCTCAACTACGATACATGAAACACATCATGTAAATTGGACAAAGCTGGAGGTAAGGCAATGCAGTAAGCTACTAACCCAATACGCTCGATAATTTGGAAGGGTCCAATATACCGAGGATTGAGTTTCTTCACCCGCAATGCTCTACCGGAACCAATGGTTGGAGAAACTCTCAAAAGAACATGATCACCAGGTTCAAACTCTAACGATATTCTTCTCTTGTCAGCATAGCTCTTTTGCCTACTCTGGGCTGTCTTCATTCTTTCTCTTATTTGTCAAATCTTTTCGGTAGTTTCCCGAACTAAATCGGGTCCTAACAACCAGTTTTCACCAACATCCCACCAACACAATGGAGTTCTACATTTTCTTCCGTACAATGCTTCAAATGGAGCCATCCCGATGCTGGAATGATAACTGTTGTTGTAGGCGAACTCTACCAATGGAAGATGATCCTCCCATTTTCTTTCGCTATCAAGCACACAAGCCCGAAGCATATCCTCTAAAGTCTGGATAGTTCTCTCTGTCTGATCATCCGTCTGTGGGTGATAAGCAGTACTAACAAACACCTTGGTTCCCAAAACCTTGTTCAAAGCCTTCCAAAACCGAGAAGTGAACTTTGGGTCACGATCCGATACAATGCTTGTAGGAATCCCATGCAACCTTACTATATTCCTCAGATACTCGTCCGCTAACTTGGAAACTTTACTGTTCGAACGAACATGAATAAAATGAGTTGACTTGGTTAACCGATCTACAACCACCCATATAGAATCATTACCGACTTGAGATCTCGGCAATCCCATCACAGAATCCTCTGAAATATCTTCCCATTTCCACACTAGCACATCCAGTGGCTGCAACTGACCTGCAGGCTTCTGGTGCTCTATCTTAACCCTTTGACAAGTCAGGCATCGAGACACAAACTCTGCAATCTCTGTCTTCATCCCATGCCACCAATACAACTGTTTCAAATCCCTATACATATTGGTAGATCCAGGATGTATGGAATATTGACTCCGATGGGCTTCCTCTAACACTTGCTTTTTGATGTCTTCGTCATTCGGTAAACAAATTCTACCATTAAAACAAATCATTTCATCACTATCCTTAGTGAAATTAGGAATCCTCTCTGAGCTTGCAGCTCCACATCAATCTCTTGAGCCGAGCGAATCAGATTTCTCAACGAACTCGAAATCCGAATATGGCTCAACACTAGCCGGTTCCTCCTTGGCTTCACCTTCAAATTCAAGTCTCTAAAAGACTCCAACAGTGTCATTTCATGCATCATTAACTCTGCCGTGTGAAGAGACTTCCTACTCAACGCATCATCCACTACATTAGCCTTTCCTAGATGATACTTCAACTCGAAATCATAATCCTTGAGAAACTCAACCCATCTTCTCTGCCTGTTGTTCAATTCTTTCTGATCAAACAGATACTTTAGGCTTTTGTGATCACTAAAGACTTCAAAACGAGACCCATAAAGGTAATGTCTCCAAATCTTCAGTGCATACACAATAGCGGCCAACTCCAAATCATGAGTCAGATAATTCTCCTCACGAGGCCTCAATTGCCTGGATGCATAAGCTACCACTTGCTGATTCTGCATGAGAGCACATCCTAAGCCCTTCCCAGAAGCGTCGCTGTAAATTTGGCATCCCAGTGACGGGTCCGGAAGAATTAGGATTGGAGCAGAAGTCAACCGAGCCTTTAACTCTAGAAAACATTCCTCACAATCAGAATCCCACGCAAACGGCTGACCCTTGCGGGTTAACCAAGTGAGTGGAAGTACTAACTGCTAGAACCCTTGAATAAATCTCCGATAATAGCCAGCTAGTCCCAAGAAACTTCTTACTTCTGTCACTGATGTTGGTCGCTCCCAACTCAACACAGCTTCAACTTTACTAGGATCAACTGCAACTCTCGACTAAGATATCACATGTCCCAGAAACTTTACTTATGACATCCAGAAATCGCACTTTGAAAGCTTAGCATGTAACTTCTTCTCTCGGAGCACGTTCAGAACAAGGCAGAAATGCTGAACATGCTCCTCAATGGTCTTAGAGTACACCAAAATGTCATCAATGAATACAACCACAAACTGATCTAGGTACGGGTGGAAGACCTGGTTCACGTAGTCCATGAATACCGCTGGAGCACTAGTTAGACCAAATGGCATCACTACAAACTCATAGTGTCCATTTCTAGTACAGAAAGCTGTTTTCAGAATATCTAAGGCTCTTACTTTAATCTGATGATAACCCGACCTTAGATCAATTTTTGAAAACACTGCACCGCCTCGAAGTTGATTGTTGACTCTCAATCATATGATGTAAGTTAGGCATTTTTAGGACCAATTGTGCAGGTTTTTCATTGTATCACAGTCATTATATGGGGATTTAGTCTAGTTTTAGATAATTGTAGTAGGAAGTTCATTTGTAAGTAATTCCTTCACTTTTGGAGCTAAATTGGACTTGAAGACCTCTAATTGGTTGTGGCATCATTCGGCGAACCAGACACTTGCCCGGAAATGCAGCAAAATGGAGGGATTTAATTTCTGTTGAATATCGCGTCGCGACCAGGAGGAATTTTGAAAAGCCAGATGTTTCTGTCCTTTTTCGCGACGCGATGGTCATGGGTCGCGTCGCGATGGTGAGCGAAAATTAGGGTTTTTAAAGCAGTTTCAGCGTTTTCACAAGGGGACTTCGTCTTGGGATCTGATCTTGACCCATCATGGCCGCTCGAATGCAAAGGCCCCCTCAAACCGCTTTACTAGAACCATAGCTAGTAGCGCTCCTTCAGACCACGATGGTGCTTCAATTAAGGCCTAGGCAGCCTTCCGGACCCTGGGTGGTCCTTCAGAGCCTTAATGCTCCTTCAGACCCTGAGTGGTCCTTTAGAGCCTTAGTGCTCCTTCAGACCCTGAGTGGTCCTTCAGAGCCTTAGTGCTCCTTCAGACCCTGAGTGGTCCTTCAGAGCCTTAGTGCTCCTTCAGATCCCGAGTGGTCCGTCATTTTCTCTCCCGGTTAATGCGCCAAGTGTTAACCGTTCCCCGTTTGTTCTCAAGCCCATCTATTCAAAAATAGAAAAAGAAAAAGAGGAAAATTCGGGTTTCCCCAAGTGGACAAAATCGGTATAATTTCTGAATTCTTTATCTTCATTTTGCCTTGGAATATGTTTCGGCCAATTCATATTCCTCGTTAAAATTCAGATAAAGAGGGGCAGCTGTCATACCCCAATTTTGTCCGGCTTAGGTCAAAACCCTAATTTTCCACACAAAAATAAATAGCAGACTTCATGTGCTTCAACTTGTGTAATTTTGCATGAAAATATTTTTTAAACAAACCTCATGCATGCAAGATTAAATAAGACAAGCACAAAACTTGTGAAAATATTTTTTTTAGAAGCATAAAATCGATTTTACAAAGACTATATTTGATTCACATTGCTTCCAAAAATTAGAAGAAATCGATTTCCTCCCTAGTATATTCAAGCAAAAAAATCGATTTCAACATATCCTAAATTCAAGCTAATCGATTTCCTTCCTTTTCCCTATAAGGCAATAATCGATTCTTATGTTTTAGGAAGCCACTAATCGATTACACACTTCATTTCTTCAAGCCTATAATCGATTATCCTCCTGAAAAGTGTTCAGGAGCATAATCGATTATCCACTCTTTCAACTAAGCAGCATAATCGATTACAAGTATTTTTGGAAAGTTTCTATGATTTTGGAAAGTGCCTAATCGATTACACACTTCATTTCCTCAAGCCTATAATCGATTATCCTCCTGAAAAGTGTTCAGGAGCATAATCGATTATCCACTTTTATAACTAAACATCATAATCGATTATCAACATTTTTGGAAAGTACCTAATCGATTAATACAGGCTCCTAATCGATTATCTATCTGAAAACCATTGAGCCCATAATCGATTATCCATCTCAAGTGTTTTTCAACATAATCGATTACTCCATTTCCTAAAATAGATCACCTTAGTTTTCCTATAAATAGGCGCACCAAATTTCATTTCCGAGGAACCCACATTCACGAAATCAGAGCAAACCTGCTTGAGAAAAAAAATCTTCACGCTTCTACTTCCACTCGTCACGCATTGTCGGTTCGTCTGAGCTGATCTTTTGCTAAGAGTTAGTTGGGGTTGCATTCTTCAAGTTGTAAGATCTGCCTTCATTAGAGGTATTTCTGTCTTTACATTTGTTATTATTTAATTATTGTGATCTGTGCCAAAACTGCCCTATGTGATTCAACTTAGCCTTAGTGTTTATTTACTTGTTCTTGTATATTATTGTCCATTGTTGATGATGAACCATATGATTCCCACTTATGCCTAGTGCATCATGTTCTAAGTGGTGAAGATGGTTTCAGATGATTCAACCTCCCCCTTTTTTTAACTTCTTAATGAATAAAAGATAGTTAGGTTTATGGTTTAAGGTCCATGGGGTATTGCAAAGGATAGGTTACCCAAAACCTTGATGCTCCCTCCTCTTTGATTGTGTTACTAGCCTTTGGGCACTTATTCATGAATGCAAAGGATAGGCTTACCTTAGCCTTGAAGCAATTTCCCCTTTTGTTCATGTTATTGAGAAATCGTGCTCATATGTTCCTTAGTTTAATTAAGATCATTCTATGCCTATGATCAATTGCTTGCTTGTTTTTGATGCATTTTAAATGTCTTGATTCAATATGCCATTCCATCCATGTGTATGACCTCCTAATGAAGACGTAAGTCGACATGCATGTTGTAGCATAGAGTCGTTAGGGTAAATACACTCCCTCCTACACACACACACTTGCTTTGAGAACTTTACCTCGCATCCCTGATAAGTGGGTCTTTTGATCATGTTGGCATGTTTAGTCTTGATTAAATATTCAACATATGCATGATTTCGTGATTATTGAATGTGCTTGAACTTTTGTAATCAATCATTGATAGTACTTTCACCCTTTTTTCCAAAAATCTTTCAAACTCTTTTCCAATTAATGCGAGTTATTAGTGACTATCACCCAAAGCCTTGGCTTGTTTGATTGTCATGAATGCCATCAAGGGTTATTAGTAATGATCACTCAAAGCTTTTGCTTACTTGATCGTTATGAAAGCTCTTCCCCTTTCAAACCCCTTTCAAAAACATTTTAATTAGAACTACGTCGCTTTGATTCCCATTTGGGATACGTAGGAGCGAGTCACGTTCTCGTCAAGCGCAACAAATAAAAATCCTTTCCGCAACCATAAAAATCACTTTCATAAAACAAACAAAAAGAATCATTTTCAAACCCATTGTTGCTAGTAGCTCATCAGAGCCTTTGTTCGTTTAGCCATCAGCGGCAATGTCCTTTTCTCATAAGAATAATAAACGGTGATCCATCATAACCTTTGTTAGTTTGATCATCGTGCAAATCAATCTCTTTCGAAAATCAGTTTCAAAAAAAGATAATAAAAACGAGTTGTTATCAATAGTCCATCAGAACCTTTGTTCGTTCGACTAGTGGTACAACTCTCTTTTTGAGTATTTAGTAGTGATTCATCATAGCCTCTGCTAGTTTAATCATTCACTAATGCTCGTCCTATTTCAAAAAACTTACCAAAAAAGGATAAAAAACAAAAACTTTTCAAAAAGACAACCAAGAACTACGTAGCTTTGAATTCTCCATCGCACCGGGAGATACGTAGGAGCGAGCCATGTCCCGTCAAGCACTTTTTCTAAAAACCCTTTTTTTCCCTTTCTCGCCAAAAATAAATTTTTTGTTAAGTTTTCCCATTCTTTCTTCAAATAAATAGGCAAACCTAGATATTCTTCAAATCTAACGTTAAAACCACACATTTAATTAGAGGTTCCCTTTCGGTAGAAAGGACGTGCGCGGTGCTAACACCTTCCTCGCACGTAATCGACCCCCGAACCTATATCTCTAGTTTTCAAAAGACCATCCGCCTTGTCCAAAAGACCTTTTTTCAATGTTTTGGTCTTAAAATTAAAATATTGGTGGCGGCTCCAAAAATTTTCCACGTTGTACATTGAGAAACCCAAACCGGGATTTTTCGGGGTGCAACAGCTGGCGACTCCACTGGGGACACTTTTTAAAAGACGAGGGTCAAGCCTAACTAATTTAAATGTGTCGTTTAATGTATTGTTGATTTGATTAAAACCTTGTTTGCCTTTCTTTCCTATCATTGATTGTAGGCGTATGCATTTGTGTTCTTCTATGTTGTTCCCTGTCTCATCTTTTATTCCCTTTCTTTTACCGCTTATGCTCATGCATTCTTCCAATCCCCATGATCCCCTCTTCTTGGCTCCTCTTCCTAAGGTAAGCAATATCCTTGTTTATAGATATTTCAGGTATGGAACCCTAGGGTAGATAACTTGTTATTGCTTGCTATTGTCTGGACTGCTCTGGTTTTCATTTCAGGTGGGGTAGTGCTAGGGAAAACGCCCTTGACACACACTACACTTATCCCTTATGATTGCATGCTTTGAGTGGGACCATAACCCAGGTCTGCAGAAAACTTAGGAGAGTGGATTCGAGTAGTGAGGGCCCATCGGGACCTTTGTCCGCTTGGCTACTTGCGAAAGTTTCAACCAGAGTTGTGCTCTTTCATGATGCCTCACACCTAGCAGTTTGCTGCATTTGTGGGGAGTTTCATGAAAGGGACTGTGGCTCTGGTGACCTTTGTGAGGAAGTGAATAGAGCTACATGGAAAGATCACCCCTAAAATGCCTTAGATCATAGGTTTCTTCCCTTTTAAGTCACAAGGGCGTTCCAAATTGTGTGCTGCATTGTCGCATTCAATTTAGTCAAAAATTTTGCCCTCAAAATTTTCAAAAAAAAAATTAAAAGGATATGCTTTTCCCTTTTCAATAAATGCCTATGTGAGGTGGCATATAGGTTGCAAATTCAAAATACCACTCCATGCAAAAACACAAAAAAGGCATCATTGCATCATTACATCATTTGCATACATCCCCGCATAACATAAAACATAAGTTTCTGCAACTCATGCACGCATCATTGCATGGTGTGGAATCACAAAGTAATATCTTGTCATAAGCACGGTGTGGGATCAAAAGTGAAACAACGTACACTCCGAGGTGTTTGTTTAAGTTTGAATGCATGGAATGTGCTTTGTTTCGCTTATTGATTCTAACCTTGTTGTGTTTCAAAGAAAAAATAATCAAAATCCACCGTTAAACCTATGGCAAGACATAGTACGTCGTGATTCCCGGCACTAAGATAAACAGGAAATCATACATGTTGCATTGCACTTGCATTCAAACAAGTATTAGTGCATACCGTCTTTTATAAAAAAAAATCAAAAAAATCAAGAAAAATCAAAAATTGTTATTTTCCACAAGTTTTTAGAAAACATACTACATGCATTTTTTTCTTTGCATTACAGAAATAATCAAATAAATATCTCATGTTGCATGAATTTTAATGACCACCAGAGAGTTAAAAGCTTTATTTTGGAGAGAAGCCATGCATGCTAAAGTCAAAATCAAATTTTGTACTGTACTCTTCAAATGAAAAGCTTGTAATTCCCCGACGCGATAAATCCACATTCATCCATCCGCATTCTCATTTATTCATTTGCATTTTCATTTCATTCGCATTCTCATTCCATGCGTATTTATCCATCTTGCATCCTCATTCATTTGCATATTTATAAAAAATGAGCATTCTAAAAAAATTTTGTGATGAGAGGTGAGACGTTCTTGCGAAGCTTTTTTATTCATCTTTGGAAAAGTTTAGTCTTACTTAGTTGCAAACTCAAGGTGTTTCAAGACACTCGGTTTTTCAAAAATAGCAGTTTGTTCACATTTTTCAACAGAGCATTGCATCTCACCCACCCCATGATGAATGACCGAAATGGTCCACAAAAATGTTTCTTTCACGTTTTAACTAATGTTAACTCTCTGCGAAGCATTCGTGTAGTAACTTCTGTGTGACGTGTGTCTTTATTTTTGTTTGAGTCAGTTAGCATCCCTACATTGTCATCATCCCTCGCCCAAGTCTAATCCCACCCTGACCACCCATAAAGTACATATCCCCCAGATTAGTGCATAGTTGGCTTTTTTGGTTGGTTCCCCTAATGAAATACCACTCTTGGTCCTCCATACTGGGGCAAATTTGTCGTCACTAGATATCTCTTAACATTGTATTCCTTTGGTGCAAGTCTTTTTTAAAAAAGTAAAAAAAATAATAAATAAAAAAAAAAGCTCGTTAGGTCGAAAACTCGTAAGAGCGGCCTAAGCAAAAACTAGAGCATGAAAAAAAATAAAGAAAAAAGAGCAAATATATGAAAGTAAATAAATTATTGTCCTTGGGTTAATTTTTGAGAAAACAAGCAATCATGATTTTGAAATGAAGTTTGGCCGTCATTCCATATCCAAAAACACCTTAAACCAAAAATCCCAAAAATCTCAATCACCCTAGACATCAAAAATTTTGTATCACCTTTATCAGCTCACTTAGCTCAAAGGGAAAGAAAAATCACACCAAAAAAAAAGAAGAAGAAAGTGGAAAAAGAAAGGATTGAAAAGGAAAAATCCTGAAAAAAAAAGAAGCAAAAGTAGTAGAAATGGTGAGCTGATACCATTAAACGCATGAGAGATCCTTGTCTGAAATAAACCCTCAAACACTTCCTTTGGCCTATCCTCCATAAACCCTTGACCACGTTACAACCCTGAAACAGGTTCATTTTACCGTGAGGCACATAAGAGGTTCTCATCTCAATAAAACCTCAAACACCTCATTGAGTCTAATAACTCATTCTTTCATAAACCATTAACCTGGCCAAATCATACCACTAAAAAAAAACATTTGTTCCATCAATCATCAAATACTTCTTTGAGCCCAATTATCCCTCCCTTCATAAATCATTAACCATTAGCCACATCACAACTTCAAAGATCCATTCCGATCAATGACCGGTTGCTCCTGTTTTCTCAAAGTTTTAATCTTAGGACAAATAAGTTTATCTATTTATGACGTGTTTGCTCAAAAAGAAAAAACAAACAAGCAGAAAAAAGAAAGCTGCTCAAAAGAAAAACAAACAAGCAGAAAAAAGAAAGCTGCTCAAAAGAAAAAAACAAACAATCAAAAAAGGAAAGTTGGTAAAAAGGAGAAGGTCTTACACTCCAAGATGCATTCGTGTTGCATTAAAACAAGGTCTAGTGGTCACCAAGTGGAGCCCCTCCTCATACTAAAAAGTCAAAACTTTCATTGCATTTGAGTTGTTCTTAAAGAGAACCAAAAGTGTGTACTAGGGGGCATTCCCTTCACCTCTTACTCCACTCAACTTTGGGGAGGTTTATTCATTGCCCACCCCATTCATATATCACCCTCAGTTCATAACCATCACCATAACTCTGTCGCCTTTCACAACCCCACTAGAAGCAATCATTTGAAATATCATTTCAAAGTGGGGCAATCCTATCACCCTTCACTCCACCTAAAGTCGGGGAAATTCGCCCTACGCCCATCTCATCCCCTCGTCATATTCACATCCAGGAGACCACACCAGGGCAATTTCTCGACCCACCATGCTAAATACAGCCTTTTGCAAACTCGAGTCGGGGCAACCTTGCTCTCGTCAAGATTAGGGCCACACCAAACATCGTGGGTTGAGACAGAATCTCTTGTTTGCCACCCTTCATTCCAAAGTCATGGTATTTCCAATTCATTATTCCTCTACAACCCTAGCTATTGTCACCACTAGACAGGGGCAAGTTATGCACTCACCCTCACCAGTAGTCTAAATCGGGGCAGTTCCACCTTTCATGACTTTGGCAAAAACCTACCTTTCATCCCCTCACGTGTCATATCTGTCATACCAAGTCAACTGACTCATTCATCTGTATTTTCACTACTCTACATGTTTATGCTTCAAAGAGAGAGAACACAAGTTAATAATGTGAAGTCGGAAACTCACTCAGCTAACTTTGTGGACCTCAAAATCAATCATCATGCGGCACCATCATAGGAGAACAAAATAAGTGAGTCTGCAAATACGGTCAAATAGTTTTTGCACATCAGTGTCTGCGAATAACAACCTTGAGATTGCCATGTCTGAATTCAAACCTCTTTCCAAGGAATGATTATTCCAGAGCACTCACCTCTCTACCCCTCGCATCGAAAGTCTCATTTCTCATCTCAAAACAAAACACATTTGCCTGCATTACTATTATACCATATCATAAATCATTGCACCATACATTGTATTTCAACAACAAGTCATGCATCTACCACAACTATTGCATTTAAGCATTACCTGTGCGCATTCATCCATTTATTCAAAAAAAAAAGAGAAGAGAAAACCAAAAAGGCAAAAAATATCCACATCGCACCCGTTGCCCCCACCAAAGCATAAATCATTCCATCATGCAGCCAGCAGTACATTTGCATTCGCATGTTATCTGCATTCGCACACACAGCTTATCAATTTCTGTTTCCGACCAACTTCAACATCCATCATTCACGGGCCTTTTGTAGTCCATTTACTTTCGCATTGCACATTCATCACATTGCATACCTAAAACACTTTTTTGCTTCGATAGACGTGCCAAGTGCCGGTCTCATCGTTGCCAAAAACATTCTACATCACCAATCATATCATTTGCTACGCATTCATGTGTTTCCTTTATTCGCCATAGCATTTGCATCAAAGTATTACATTCGCATCATATTCACATTCGCAATGCATGCATCAAGAAAAAAAGCAAAATAAATAAGAAAAAAAAGCAAAAAGAAAAATTCGTCCATCATTCCATCAGGTTCAACACCCATGGTATACCCATTTCATTCATCATCCCATTACATGCATGACATTGTTTGCTTCGATAGATGTTCAAGTGCCTGTCTCATCGTTGCCCAAAAAAAAAGAGTTTTTTACATCACTAATCATATCTTTGTATCATGCATGGCATTCGCATCAAAGCATTACATTTGCATCACATTCACACTTTGCATTTCATACACTCATACCAAAGGAAAAAAAGAGAAAAGCCAAAAAAACAAAAGGAGGAAAATTGCTCATTCCATTACATTCATCATTAATCAACACAATCACATTCATATCTTATCTGCATTCACATACGTTGGTTGTCAACCTCCATGTTCCATCAATTTCAACTCACGTCATTTGCCCCGCTTCGTTCATCCTATCGGATGCCTACCATTTCACACACCTATATTGCACGCATACATCATTCATTGCATTTTTAGACATGCCAAATATAGATAGCTTTTCCCGTCTCAGGTAAATGCATTCATTAGGTATGTTCTAGGAAGATACGCCATGTACCAATCCCAATAGTTTGTTCCCTCAAAGTCAGTGCTCCAAGCGCTGGTCTCATGTCACAATTCAGAGTCCCAGTACTCTTGCTGACCCCCAGTGGTCCTTCAGAGCCCAAGCGCTCCTTCAGACCATCAATGGTCCTTCAATCCAGATCGCACGTCGCGTTATCGAGCAACCGACGGATCATCCGACCCCAGGTCCTTTAGACTAGCTGTGTCCGCCTAAAAAACACAGTGGACGTCCTTCAAGGTGAGCAAATCAAGTCAATGACCTGACCTTGCCACCCATGGCCGCTCGAAAAAGGCCACCCCCCAAGCAGACCATTTTACTAGTACCGTTGCTAGTTTGCGCTCCATCAGACCCATTGGTCCATCAGGCTTAGGCATGCCCTTCAGACCTCGTCGGTCCTTCAGTTTAATTCCAATCAATGCGCCAAGCATCGACTGCGAATTAGACCATCAGAGCCCAGTGCTCCTTCAGATCCCCGGTGATCCTTATTTACTCTTGTTCTATGTTAACCCAATTTTTCAAGAATTTCTATAAAAAAAAAGAGTTGATCAGGAAAAAACAGTCAGACCAAAAGAAGAACTTCAGGAACGTTCCACCACATTCATCATCACACCAAAATCATAGCATTGCATGCACATGCATAACATGCCCTTGCATAACATGCACCCATACTCCATGCACTATTCCTTGCATCAACTGACGTATGCAGGAGCATCAATTCAGTGCGGCAGCATTGAACATTTCAATCAATCAATCAACAGGATTCGTGAATCCCTTCAGGACCCATGTGTCCCTTCAAAAGCAGACTTCACCTCATATTCAAGCTGCGGGTAAGTCCTTCAGACCCCGAGTGGTCCTTCAGACCCCGAGTGGTCCTTCAGACTAGTTGTGTCAGCCTAAGACACAGTGGACGTCCTTCATGGTCAACATATCAGTTCCGGATCTGATCTTGACCCATCATGGCCGCTCGAATGCAAAGGCCCCCTCAGACCGCTTTACTAGAACCATAGCTAGTAGCGCTCCTTCAGACCACGATGGTGCTTCAATTAAGGCCTAGGCAGCCTTCCGGACCCTGGGTGGTCCTTCAGAGCCTTAATGCTCCTTCAGACCCTGAGTGGTCCTTTAGAGCCTTAGTGCTCCTTCAGACCCTGAGTGGTCCTTCAGAGCCTTAGTGCTCCTTCAGACCCTGAGTGGTCCTTCAGAGCCTTAGTGCTCCTTCAGATCCCGAGTGGTCCGTCATTTTCTCTCCCGGTTAATGCGCCAAGTGTTAACCGTTCCCCGTTTGTTCTCAAGCCCATCTATTCAAAAATAGAAAAAGAAAAAGAGGAAAATTCGGGTTTCCCCAAGTGGACAAAATCGGTATAATTTCTGAATTCTTTATCTTCATTTTGCCTTGGAATATGTTTCGGCCAATTCATATTCCTCGTTAAAATTCAGATAAAGAGGGGCAGCTGTCATACCCCAATTTTGTCCGGCTTAGGTCAAAACCCTAATTTTCCACACAAAAATAAATAGCAGACTTCATGTGCTTCAACTTGTGTAATTTTGCATGAAAATATTTTTTAAACAAACCTCATGTATGCAAGATTAAATAAGACAAGCACAAAACTTGTGAAAATATTTTTTTTAGAAGCATAAAATCGATTTTACAAAGACTATATTTGATTCACATTGCTTCCAAAAATTAGAAGAAATCGATTTCCTCCCTAGTATATTCAAGCAAAAAAATCGATTTCAACATATCCTAAATTCAAGCTAATCGATTTCCTTCCTTTTCCCTATAAGGCAATAATCGATTCTTATGTTTTAGGAAGCCACTAATCGATTACACACTTCATTTCTTCAAGCCTATAATCGATTATCCTCCTGAAAAGTGTTCAGGAGCATAATCGATTATCCTCTCTTTCAACTAAGCAGCATAATCGATTACAAGTATTTTTGGAAAGTTTCTATGATTTTGGAAAGTGCCTAATCAATTACACACTTCATTTCCTCAAGCCTATAATCGATTATCCTCCTGAAAAGTGTTCAGGAGCATAATCGATTATCCACTTTTATAACTAAACATCATAATCGATTATCAACATTTTTGGAAAGTACCTAATCGATTAATACAGGCTCCTAATCGATTATCTATCTGAAAACCATTGAGCCCATAATCGATTATCCATCTCAAGTGTTTTTCAACATAATCGATTACTCCATTTCCTAAAATAGATCACCTTAGTTTTCCTATAAATAGGCGCACCAAATTTCATTTCCGAGGAACCCACATTCACGAAATCAGAGCAAACCTGCTTGAGAAAAAAAATCTTCACGCTTCTACTTCCACTCGTCACGCATTGTCGGTTCGTCTGAGCTGATCTTTTGCTAAGAGTTAGTTGGGGTTGCATTCTTCAAGTTGTAAGATCTGCCTTCATTAGAGGTATTTCTGTCTTTACATTTGTTATTATTTAATTATTGTGATCTGTGCCAAAACTGCCCTATGTGATTCAACTTAGCCTTAGTGTTTATTTACTTGTTCTTGTATATTATTGTCCATTGTTGATGATGAACCATATGATTCCCACTTATGCCTAGTGCATCATGTTCTAAGTGGTGAAGATGGTTTCAGATGATTCAACCTCCCCCTTTTTTTAACTTCTTAATGAATAAAAGATAGTTAGGTTTATGGTTTAAGGTCCATGGGGTATTGCAAAGGATAGGTTACCCAAAACCTTGATGCTCCCTCCTCTTTGATTGTGTTACTAGCCTTTGGGCACTTATTCATGAATGCAAAGGATAGGCTTACCTTAGCCTTGAAGCAATTTCCCCTTTTGTTCATGTTATTGAGAAATCGTGCTCATATGTTCCTTAGTTTAATTAAGATCATTCTATGCCTATGATCAATTGCTTGCTTGTTTTTGATGCATTTTAAATGTCTTGATTCAATATGCCATTCCATCCATGTGTATGACCTCCTAATGAAGACGTAAGTCGACATGCATGTTGTAGCATAGAGTCATTAGGGTAAATACACTCCCTCCTACACACACACTTGCTTTGAGAACTTTACCTCGCATCCCTGATAAGTGGGTCTTTTGATCATGTTGGCATGTTTAGTCTTGATTAAATATTCAACATATGCATGATTTCGTGATTATTGAATGTGCTTGAACTTTTGTAATCAATCATTGATAGTACTTTCACCCTTTTTTCCAAAAATCTTTCAAACTCTTTTCCAATTAATGCGAGTTATTAGTGACTATCACCCAAAGCCTTGGCTTGTTTGATTGTCATGAATGCCATCAAGGGTTATTAGTAATGATCACTCAAAGCTTTTGCTTACTTGATCGTTATGAAAGCTCTTCCCCTTTCAAACCCCTTTCAAAAACATTTTAATTAGAACTACGTCGCTTTGATTCCCATTTGGGATACGTAGGAGCGAGTCACGTTCTCGTCAAGCGCAACAAATAAAAATCCTTTCCGCAACCATAAAAATCACTTTCATAAAACAAACAAAAAGAATCATTTTCAAACCCATTGTTGCTAGTAGCTCATCAGAGCCTTTGTTCGTTTAGCCATCAGCGGCAATGTCCTTTTCTCATAAGAATAATAAACGGTGATCCATCATAACCTTTGTTAGTTTGATCATCGTGCAAATCAATCTCTTTCGAAAATCACTTTCAAAAAAAGATAATAAAAACGAGTTGTTATCAATAGTCCATCAGAACCTTTGTTCCTTCGACTAGTGGTACAACTCTCTTTTTGAGTATTTAGTAGTGATTCATCATAGCCTCTGCTAGTTTAATCATTCACTATTGCTCGTCCTATTTCAAAAAACTCACCAAAAAAGGATAAAAAACAAAAACTTTTCAAAAAGACAACCAAGAACTACGTAGCTTTGAATTCTCCATCGCACCGGGAGATACGTAGGAGCGGGCCATGTCCCGTCAAGCACTTTTTCTAAAAACCCTTTTTTTTCCCTTTCTCGCCAAAAATAAATTTTTTGTTAAGTTTTCCCATTCTTTCTTCAAATAAATAGGCAAACCTAGATATTCTTCAAATCAAACGTTAAAACCACACATTTAATTAGAGGTTCCCTTTCGGTAGAAAGGACGTGCGCGGTGCTAACACCTTCCTCGCACGTAATCGACCCCCGAACCTATATCTCTAGTTTTCAAAAGACCATCCGCCTTGTCCAAAAGACATTTTTTCAATGTTTTGGTCTTAAAATTAAAATATTGGTGGCGGCTCCAAAAATTTTCCACGTTGTACATTGAGAAACCCAAACCGGGATTTTTCGGGGTGCAACACATATGATAATTGTGATGATCCAGGCTAGTGATTGCATAGGAATATGAATTAGTAGCTGGAAATTGGGTAGTTAGATCATCTGCTAGTAATCAGCATAGGGATATTTGATGGCTTAGGTGAATTCTTGTAAAATTCTCGATCTTAATGCATTACCCCTTGGCATGTCTCGCCTAAGGAATTAGGGTCACTCTTAAGGTAATAGGGGTCTTGAGGCAAGGAATTGCCCTTGACCTTAATTAGTGAATTGAATCTAGAAATTGAATAATTAACTTGAATTGGCTAAGGTTCATGTGATAGGCAAGGTGAGAGGATTCGATCCCTAGTCGTTTTTCTCGTATTCTTAAATCACGTTTTGTGTACCGTTACTGTTACTCAAATTACCAAACCTTTACAATCTAAGAATCTGCAACTTTGCTATTGTTTTCAACGCGCAATCCCTGTGGAATCGACCAGTTACTTACCGTATTTTATTACTTGCGACGACAATTGGTACACTTGCCAAAAGTCTTAACAAGTTTTTGGCGTCGTTGCCGGGGATTGTTGACTTTGCTGTCGACAAGGCAAACGAGTTGATTCTAGATTCTTAGTTTTTGTTTGTTTTTAGTTACTTAATTTTGCTACTAGTTGGTTTCTTGAACTTGTTGACGTTTGCTTTAGTCTTTCAGAGATTTGTGCATGCGGAGCAAGGGTCCACAAGAACTCTTGTTTGACCCGGAAACTGAAAAACTAGCAAAGGCAAATCGAAGAAAGGCTAAGCTTGCCAAGCAGTAAGCAAGGGAATTGTCACAGGTACAATCAACTTCTACCTCGGTACCGGAAGATTTTTCGAGTGAAGAGGAAGAGATGGCTGATCCTCCACCTCCACCACGACGTACTCTAGGTGACTTCGGGCGAAGAAATCAAGGTGCCCAAGCTTTAGCATTTCAACCAGTGGGCGTGGCCCAGTTTGATATCAAATCCTCTGTGCTCACGGCCCTGAAATCAGAGCAATTCTCTAGGTCGGATGCCGAAGACTCTAATCAGCACTTGTTCCAATTCTACGAGATATGTGGGACTACACACCCTGAGGGAGTAACTGATAGTGCAAAGAAGGTCAGGCTGTTCCCTTTCACTCTCACAGGGAGGGCCAAGGATTGGCTGAACACTCTCCCAGGGACAATCAACACTTGGAATGACCTCGAGAACAAGTTCTTGGAGAGATTCTTCCCAATCTCCAAGTTCATAAGGAAAACAGCGGATATCTCCAATTTTACACAGGGAGAGTCTGAATCGTTGTATGATTCTTGGGAACGATTCAAGCTATTACTCAAGATGTGTCCCGGCCATGGCATAGAAGATTTCCTACAGTTACAAACTTTTTGCCATGGGCTGAGACCACAAACAAGAATGATGTTGGATGCCTCAGCGGGAGGATCCCTAGGTACCAAGACGTGGGAAGAAGCCAAACAGTTGGTTGAAGACATGGCTTCCAATGAGTACGGGATCCAAAATGATAGGGGGGCTGTAGGAAAGAAAGGTGTGCTGGAGCTTGATTCAAATAGCGCGGTGTTAGCCCAACAGAAACTAATGTCCATGCAAATCGAGGCTCTCACTAAGCAATTAGCGGCAGGATGTGAAGTAGGTTCCAAAGCTCCAGCAACAGTACAAGCAGTGCAAGCAGGCGGGTGCAATTATTGTGGTAGGGAATCCCACGAAGGTGATTGTGCAGCTTATGGAGAAGCATTGGAACAGGCCAACTATATGGGAAACTTCCAAAGACAAGGCGGGAATCCATTTTCTAACACCTACAATCCAGGGTGGAAGAATCATCCCAACTTTTCTTGGAAGAATAATAATGAAGGCACAAGTTCCAACCAACAACAGTCTCAGGCACCTGCCAATCAACAACAGAAACCACCTTCTCGATTAGAAGATTCATTGACACAGTTCATGCAGATGACCAAAAACACCTTCCAAGCTCAAGAGCAGGTAATGAAAAACATGGAGAAAAACCATGAAGCATCATTGAAAAATTTGGAGGTACAGATTGGTCAGTTATCGAAGCAACTTGCGGAGACATCCAAAAGTGGCTTTCCTGCCAACACTGTGGATAACCCGAGGAAGGAGAATTGCAATGCCATCTATCTGAGAAGTGGTAGGGAGTTGGAACCGTCTGAAGTAACCAAGCTCCGGGAAAAGAAAGAGAAAGAAAAGGTGCTTGGTGAGGAAGCAAATGAAAAGAGTGAGGGAGCGGGGAAGGACAACTCTCAGGTGGAACCCAAAGAAACCCCATCATACATGAAACTGCCCTATCCTCAGGTAAGCAAGAAAAATCAGAAGGATGAGCAGTTCTCTAAGTTCATGGAGGTGTTCAGAAGCCTCCAGATCAATATACCTTTTGCTGAAGCCCTGGAAAAGATGCCGGTCTATGCGAAGTTCATGAAACAGCTATTGACCAAAAAGAAAAAGTTAAAGGGGAATGAAACGGTAGCGTTAACAGAGGAGTGCAGTGCTATCATTCAAAACAAAATTCCCCCTAAGCTGAAGGATCCAGGAAGCTTCACCATTCCCTGTGAAATTGGTGATGTCACTATAGATAAGGCCCTCTGTGACTTGGTGATAACTCATATTTAGATGAGTTATTTATACTTATTCAAAGTTAAATCATGCAAGTTCTCTGGCAATAGTAGGTTGTTTCTATTAAGTTTCTGTTAGTTTATTGCTTTTTAGTTAGAAAGGGGCTAAATTATAAGTTCTAAGCATATTGGTGCCAATTGGCGCCTTTGTGAGCGTTTTGATGCTTCTTGTGTTTGTGCAGTAAACTGAACGTGGCAACGTCCCTCATCACGTCTGAAGAAGGGCAGCAGAGCAAGAAAGAAATATCTTATTTTTGGCGCACAAGAAATGATGGCCAAAGATCTAGAAGTGCAGAAGATCTTCTCTCTCCTCAGCGCTGACGCGGCTGACGCACTGTAGCAGTGCGGTGTCACTTCAGGGCAGAGTCAACTCGCAAGCAAGCTTGGAAGGTGGGGAATGACATCAGCAAGCATGTGACCCTCTTTTGACCATGGCTATTCTCTCTCTACAAAAGGAAAAGGGGGCATCATGCGAAATCATCCACGAATCCATTCATCATCCACCTTCCTCCATTTTCAGAGATAGTTTTTCTAAAAGAAGTTCTGGACACAGACTTCTTCATTTTAAATTTTCTCAAGCTCCAATTTTTATTTCCATTCGCAACCATTACTGTGAAGCTCAAACGTTGTAACATCTTTACAGCGTGCATGAAGGAAGGCCACTTAGGCGTATCTTGTAACACCCCATTCTACCCGGCTATTTATCATAGAGATCAGAGTTTCAAAATTTCTTTTTGAATGGAATGCTACACATAAACTTAATCTAACAACGATCAAATCAGTATAAGCCTTCCTTATACCTTTATAATACGCAACACCATTAAATAATTTAGGGTACTCTTGACTTTACCAACAGAATCCACACATTATAATTTAGATGTCTCGCAGCGGAAAAATAACATAATCTCGAAAGTGCCAAACAACAGCCTCATCGAAAAATCATTAAATCAATGCATACAAAATTCAACAACAAATGAATAACATTAAAATTCCTAAGCCAACCCCCTAGGTGTCACGTATCAGAGCTGACCGACTCGGGAGTGAAAGGAGTAAGCCTTCACTCAGGACTACCTGTGGTAAACAACAACAGAAGGGTGAGTCTCAACTACATAATAAAGACTATAATAAGAAGTATATTCCATCATAGCATCACACTCATACAGTCATACAGTAGCATAGTTCATACAATCACCAACTCGCATGCTTATCATGAGGATGTATGCAATACAGTTATGCATGTGGTACCATTTTCCCAGACCGCAGCCTTATCATCATAATATCAACTCAGACCGCAGCCTTATCATTTTGATTTAGAACTCAGACCGCAGCCTTATCATCATAATTTAAAACTCAGACCGCAGCCTTATGTATGCATGAGACTCCATGACAAAACCACAATCATAATTCTTAACAACACGGTCCATGCATCTTATATCACACATCTTTAATTAATCTTAGTTTTAGCCCCCATGGCCTCATCATCAATCAACTCATTATTTTCTCATCTCAATCATGTCTCTATGACTAAGCTAGCTCTAGGGACCAATCTGTCACTATTAGGACCGAAACCAAAACACAAGGCACGGACGCACCACTTGGCGCCCTGGGCGGCACACTTGGCGCCCAACACAACACCCAAGCGCACAACCACAATAGGTCACCTGAAAATTAAAACCGCTCTAGCCAAAATGTTCAAAAGAGGATTTGGTCACGTGGATACAAAGTTTGGCTAGGGAAAATATACTCAGAAATCGTTTTGCACACAAGACCCCCTTTACACAAGGTAAAACGATGCCCAATAGGACCATTTCAAAACCACAAGTGCAAATCTGGAAATTCTTTAGCCAAAGTGCTTAAAATACAATTTGGTCAGGTGAATACAAAGTTTGGCTAGGGAAAATATGTTCAGAAACTGATTTGCACCCAACACCCCCTTTACACAAGCTAAAACGATGCCCAATAGGACCATTTCAAAACCACAAGTGCAAATCTGGAAATTCTTTAGCCAAAGTGCTTAAAATACAATTTGGTCAGGTGAATACAAAGTTTGGCTAGGGAAAATATGTTCAGAAACTGATTTGCACCCAACACCCCCTTTACACAAGCTAAAACGATGCCCAATAGGACCATTTCAAAACCACAAGTGCAAATCTGGAAATTCTTTAGCCAAAGTGCTTAAAATACAATTTGGTCAGGTGAATACAAAATTTGGCTCGGGAAAATATGCTCAGAAAATGATTTGCACACAAGGCACCCCTTAGACAAGCCAAAACGATGCCCAATAGGACCATTTCAAAACCACAAGTGCAAATCTGGAAATTCTTTAGCCAAAGTGCTTAAAATACAATTTGGTCAGGTGAATACAAAATTTGGCTCGGGAAAATATGCTCAGAAAATGATTTGCACACAAGGCACCCCTTAGACAAGCCAAAACGATGCCCAATAGGACCATTTCAAAACCACAAGTGCAAATCTGGAAATTCTTTAGCCAAAGTGCTTAAAATACAATTTGGTCAGGTGAATACAAAATTTGGCTCGGGAAAATATGCTCAGAAAATGATTTTCATCCAAAAACATGTTTTATGCGCCTTGCCTAAGCACAGGCAGCAACCTGGCGCCTCCCCAGGCGCCACAGGGCAGCAACATAGGCGCCCTGCCCAGACACACACGCACCCAGCAACAGAACAGCGCCCAGTGCGCCATCCCCCCCCCCCCAGCAACTTGGCGCCCAGGCGCCCCAACACAAGCCAAAACATCAAATT
This sequence comes from Astragalus membranaceus, assembly GCA_039519185.1. NCBI lineage: Eukaryota > Viridiplantae > Streptophyta > Magnoliopsida > Fabales > Fabaceae > Astragalus > Astragalus membranaceus. Next base: position 62,962,122 of record CM076848.1, read on the forward strand.
CTCAATTATTTTCCAAATCAATTCACCACAACAATCACAAAACAAATTATGCTCAAACCAACAACATTCAATCTCATATTTACACATTAAGAACACAACAAGGCATAAAATCAACACATGAAATCTAAACCTTAGCATAGGGAATCGAATTAATCACACCAATTATCAATTTCAACTAACCTAAACAATCTAACAATTAACAAAATAATGTCGAGTGGGATCCTATGGTTTACATACAACCTATTATACTCTCTATTATAGAGTGAGACTCCCCTAACCTTGATTATGACGAACTAGAGCTCTTTCCACCGAAGCACCGACAAACCACCGCCACAAGAATTCTTCTCCTTCTTCTTCCCTTATTCACGAACACGCCCTCTCTCTCTTTCTCTTGGACCATTCGCGAATTGATCAAAAATAGGAAGGGTTAGGGAAAATCGAAAACCTAAGCATTTGATAGAGAAGGAGAATCGAATAATAAAAGACTAGGGACTCTTACCTAGAATCAAGATGAACAAACCCTAACTCCTTAGCTTGAGATTCGCCCTCTTCCTTCTCTTCTCCTCTCCTTCGACTTTCTTTCTCTTCTCCTCTCCTTCGACTCACTTGCTCTCTTTTGGCACAATTGGGGCGCAACCTAGACCCCTAGCGCCTAAGGAGCGCCTAAGCCAATGGGCTTGGGCTTCTTGGGCCGTTACTTGCAATTCCGGTATTTCCGATGCCATCCCCTTCAATTAAAAAAAAAATACTATATTATAATATAATAAAAATTTATGCAACACTTTAAATAATTTAATCACTTACTTAATTAAATTATTTTAGGGTGTTACATATCTTTTGCGTTTAGTCTCCTTTTCTCTATGTACGGTACTTGGATTTTAACTCCTCTTATTTCTGTAAGGATGCTCAGCATGAGCTAAACATTTGTAGTTGGGTTGTTGTTTTGCATGTAATGAACCTCTAGTTTAATGCTATGAAGTATTGATGTTTATGCGTTTTAAATCTTTGCATGTTAATATTTCCAAACTTGTTTTGAACTTGGCCACTTAAAACAAGTAGATTCATAGGTACAGACATGGTCTATGAAAAGAACTCAAAGATTTATGTGAATGAAAAGGTGCACTAAAGACATTTAGGCATTTTTATCTAAGTCTAGGCATAGAATGGATAATAGTTCATAGGACATTGCTGTGGGTACTTAAAATACAGGAGTAGGCCTACTTAGAACCTAGACATAGGAATTCTAGTACTTGAAGCTCTGACGTTTTGTGACTGAAAAGCACAGCTCTTTTGCAACAGCGTTCAAACGTTATAACGTCTATACAACATAGCATTTGCACGTGTTAACGTGTAAACGTTATAACGTCTGACTAGAGGAGATTTATTTGCATGCAGCAATCCAACTCATACTCTTCCATATTCACAACCACTTCTTGTTTACTTGCTTGATTTATGTTACTAGTCTTAATACCAACTTTTAGTGCCGATTTATTACTTATTTCACTTGTGTTTTAAAGACTTGAACTTTGAAAGTAAATCAATCCTCGTGGGAACGATCTCTTACTTTTTATCCACTTTATTACTTGTACGACGTGTATACTTGCACTAATATTGCGACTATAAAACACATGAGCGCAAACAAGTTTTTGGCGCCGTTGCCGGGGATTGAATTTAACTTTTATTGCTCAACAAGAATTAAAACACTAGGTGAAAGAATTCTGCTGTGTTGTTTGTTGTTTCTGTGAGTGAACAGGTAAACGTTACAGCGTATGCTTAGTTACAGTTCAAGCTCTAGTTCAATTGAACCAGGGAGTGGATCTGAGCCTGAATTCTATCCAGAACCTGAAAGAACCTTCAGGCGACTAAGGAGACAACAAAGGTTAAGAAGGCAGCAACAACACCAGCAATTTCAGCCACCAATCATGTCTGAACATGGTACTGGTGGTAGAAGCTCTAGAGGTGGACGCACTCCAAGAGGAGGAAGGCACTCTGATGCTGGAGGTAGAGAACGTGGCCGTGGACCACAGACTCATACAGAGACATATGTTGATGATGAACACTGGCAGAGACAGCAACTCATCAATGCAGGGCCACAAGACATGGTCAATGACAGAGACAGGCCTATGCGTGATTATGCCGTGCTCAATCCTGCCTATTTACAAACAGGCATTGCAAGACCACCCATTCATACTGGTCACTTTGAATTCAAGCCAATGATGTTCCAAATGCTGCAGACTGCAGGGCAATTTGGGGGTTTCCCTCAAGAGGATCCCTATGCACATCTAAGGCAATTTTTGGATGTGTGTAGCAATTTTGTCATCCCTGGAGTCTCAGAAGATGCCTTCCGATTGAAGCTATTTCCATATTCTCTCAAGGATAAGGCCAAGAATTGGTTGAACTCCTTAGAGCCAAATTCAATTCACACTTGGGATGAGCTAGCTGAGAAATTTCTTGGAAAATACTTCCCTCCCAACAAAAATGCCAAGTTAAGAAATCACATCACTTCCTTCAAACAAAGGGAAGGCGAATCATTGTTTGAGGCTTGGGAGAGATGGAAGGAATTACTAAGAATGTGCCCACACCATGGTATACCCGTGGTTATTCAAATGGAGACTTTCTATAATGGTTTAGATCAGCCTACCAGGCTTATACTTGATGCTTCATCCGGTGGTGTCATATTGAACATGTCTTTCTCTAAGGCATGCAGGCTTATTGAAGACATAGCCACTCATAATGCCCATTGGCCTTCTGAAAGATTCACTCCCGGAAAGAAGGCTGGTGTCCATGAGATAAGTGAAGTAACTGCCCTTTCTGCTCAGGTTGCTTCCCTGACCAACATGATTAAAAACTTGAGTACTCCAAACGTGGCAACGCCTGAAAGACAGACTGCTGCAGCTGTTGAACCAACACCATCTGGGGGAGTAGTGTGTGTCTATTGTGAAGGAGGGCATATCTACGAAGAGTGTCCCCATAACCCTCAGTCTGTAAACTTTGTATCCCATAACCAAGGTAACAGTCCTTTCTCCAACTCTTACAATTCAAATTGGAGAAATCACCCAAATTTTGGTTGGAAGAACAACAATTCTTTGAATGCTAGCGATACTGCTCCTGCAATACTCCCAGGATTTCCCCCTCAACAACAAAAGCAGTATACGCAGAATAACAACAACAGCAATTTGGAAGCCTTGATGAAGACTTTCATAAGCGATTGTAGGGCAACCTTACAGACCCATGACTCTTCAATCAAAACCTTGGAGAACCAAATTGGGCAGATAGCCTCAGCTCTTACTCAAAGACAGAATGGATCTCTTCCATCCACAACTGAAACACCATCTTCATCTAAGTCAAATGGTAAAGATGTGGTGAATGCACAGGTAAATGCTATCTCTTTAAGAAGTGGAACTGAGTATCCTGACCCATCTATGACTAAGGAACCCAAGGTGCCAGAAGAGGAAAAGGACAATAACAGAAGTGGAGAAAAAGAGAAGATTATTCCAGATACTGTGCTATCTAAGCCAGACGTTACAACGTCTAGTTCTGAACCAGGAATCAAGACTGTTCCTAAGCTTGTACCTGAATATCCTCCTCCACCCTACCCTCAAAGACTAAAGAAAGCTCATGAAGACAAGCAATTCAGCAAGTTCATGGAGATGCTCAAACAGCTACACATAAACCTTCCCTTGGTTGAAGCTCTACAACAGATGCCAAACTATGCCAAGTTCCTAAAGGATATCATCACCAAAAGAAGAAGGCTAGGGGAGTTTGAAACTATTGCTTTAACTGAAGAATGTAGCTAAATTATGCAGAATAAACTCCCTAGAAAACTGAAGGATCCTGGCAGTTTTACTATACCATGCTCCATTGGAGATTTTTACCTTGGCAAAGCTTTATGCGACTTGGGGGCAAGTATTAACTTGATGCCCAAGTCCATTTATGAAAAACTTGGTATAGGAACTGCCAGACCTACTTCTTTAAGTCTTACCTTAGCTGATAAAAGTAGAGTTTATCCTGAGGGCATATTAGAAGATGTTTTGATTAAAGTTGACGAATTTGTTTTTCCAGTGGACTTTGTTATTTTAGATTTTGATGCAGATAAGGAAGTTCCTATCATCTTGGGGCGACCATTTCTAGCCACTGGAAGGACACTCATTGATGTGCAAAAAGGAGAATTAATCATGAGGGTCAATGACCAAGAAGTCAAGTTCAACGTCCTCAACGCACTCAAGTATCCAGAACCTAACACAGAGGAATGTTCCTTTGTGGTTGCCCTTGACCATGTGGTTCAAAAACAATTCAATAAAGATAATGACCACTTGGAGAAGATTCTAGGAAATGATGAGATTCAAGAGTTGTTAACAGAAGAAGTTGTTCCGCAAAATGTTACAACGTCAACTTCAGACGTTGTCACGCCTGACTCCCCTGTACCCAAGGCGTGGACAAAGAAGTATGAATCTTTGGGGCAAGAAGACTCCAACCTCAAGAAGATAGTTCCTTCCATTGAAGAACCACCCAAGCTGGAACTGAAGGTGTTACCTGATCACCTGAAGTATGCCTTTCTAGGGGAAAATGATTCTTTACCTGTAATCATTTCTTCTAATCCCTCACAAAAGCAGGAAAGTGATCTCATTAGCACCTTGAAAAGACACAAGAAAGCCATTGGTTGGCAAATGGCAGATATCAAGGGTATCAGTCCCACAATCTGTATGCACAGAATTGTCTTAGAAGAGAATGCAAAGAACAGCATTGAAGGACAAAGGCGATTGAACCCGATAATGAAAGAGGTGGTCAAGAAGGAAATCATCAAATGGTTAGACGCAGGAATCATCTACCCAATCAGTGACAGCTCATGGGTGAGCCCAGTTCAATGTGTACCAAAGAAGGGTGGAGTTACTGTGGTGACCAATGACAAAAATGAGTTGATTCCAATAAGGACAGTGACTGGATGGAGGATATGTATGGACTACAGGAAGCTGAACAAAGCAACCAAGAAGGACCATTTTCCTCTGCCATTTATTGACCAGATGTTGGATAGACTTGCAGGCAAAGAATTCTATTGTTTCCTTGATGGTTACTCAGGATATAACCAGATAGCTATTGTGCCTGAGGACCAAGAGAAGACCACATTCACTTGTCCTTATGGTACCTTTTCCTTCAGAAGGATGCCATTTGGGCTGTGTAATGCTCCTGCAACATTCTAGAGGTGTATGATGGCTTTATTCTCAGATTTTATTGAAAAATCCATGGAAGTTTTCATGGATGACTTTTCAGTCTATGGAGACTCATACAAGGCATGCATGGATAACTTAGAAGGAGTTTTAATAAGATGTGAAGAGACCAACTTAGTACTCAACTGGGAGAAATGCCATTTTATGGTTCAATAGGGAATTGTTTTGGGGCATAAGATTTCAAAGAAAGGGTTGGAGGTTGATAAAGCAAAAATTGATGTTATTGACAAATTACCTCCACCTACCACTGTCAAAGGTATTAGAAGTTTCTTAGGGCATGCTGGTTTTTACAGAAGGTTTATCAAGGATTTCTCAAAAATTTCCAAACCTTTGTGTCTGCTGCTGCAACGTGATAACGTCTTCAACTTTGATGAGCAATGTCATGAAGCCTTCCAGAAATTGAAGACTGCCCTTGTAACAGCTCCTGTGATAGTCACTCCTGACTGGTCCAAACCATTTGAATTAATGTGTGATGCGAGTGACTACGCTGTGGGGGCTGTATTGGGTCAAAGGTATGGCAACATTTTTCACTCTATCTATTATGCTAGTAAAACCTTAGATGATGCCCAATTAAATTATACTGTAACTGAGAAAGAGTTACTGGCTGTTGTATTTGCTTTTGACAAATTTCGATCATACTTGGTGGGTGCAAAAGTCATTGTTTTTACTGATCACTCAGCCATCAAGTATTTGATTGCTAAAAAAGATGCAAAGCCACGACTCATCAGATGGGTTCTCCCCCTCCAAGAATTTGACTTGGAAATTCATGATAAAAAGGGGGTGGAGAACCAAGTTGCTGATCATCTTTCTAGGCTTGAGAATGTTGATGCAGGTACAGGTGCAGAAGAGATAAAAGAAAATTTCCCTGATGAAAAACTGCTGACAGTAGCCACAGTAGCTGAAGACGTTACCACGTCTATGGCAATTTCTTCAAACGTTATAACGTCTGATGCTACTGCACCCTGGTATGCTGATATAGTCAACTTCCTAGTCAGCAAGATTGTGCCTGTGGATTTCAACCATCAGCAAAGAAAAAAGTTCTTCCACACCGTGAAGCACTATTTTTGGGATGAGCCCTATCTGTATAAGATGTGTCAAGATCAGTTGCCTAGGAGATGCCTTGCTGAAAAAGAACAACTTCATGTGTTACAACAATGTCATGCATCACCTTATGGAGGACATTTTGGAGGAACCAGAACTGCAGCAAAGGTGCTACAGTCAGGATATTATTGGCCAACACTCTTCAAAGATGCTCATGAATTAGTGAAAAGCTGTGATAAGTGCCAAAGAACTGGAAACATCTCCAACAAGCAAGAAATGCCATTGACAAATATCCTTGAAGTAGAGCTGTTTGATGTATGGGGAATGGACTTCATGGGGCCATTTCTTATGTCTCATGGAAACTTATACATTTTGGTAGCTGTGGATTATGTATCAAAATGGGTGGAAGCCATTGCATTGCCCATTAATGAAGCTAAATCAGTCAGCAAATTCCTTAAGAAAAACATCTTCACAAGATTTGGTACTCCAAGAGCTATAATCAGTGATGAAGGCTCTCACTTCTGTAACAAGCTAATTGAGAATTTATTGGCTAAATACGGAGTGAAGCACAAGATTGCTACAGCTTATCACCCACAAACAAGTGGTCAAGCAGAAATTTCCAACAGAGAAATTAAAAGAATACTTGAGAAGATGGTTGGTCCAAACAGGAAAGATTGGTCCCTGCACCTTGATGATGCATTGTGGGCGTACTGGACAGCATTTAAGACACCACTGGGCATGTCACCATACAAGCTAGTCTTCGGAAAAGCTTGTCATCTGCCTATTGAACTCCAACACAAAGCTCACTGGGCACTGAAGCATCTGAACTTAGATCATTCAAAGGCTGGAGAAGCAAGACTCCTTCAACTAAATGAGCTAGATGAATTCAGGCACACTGCCTATGAGAAATCAGTAATCTATAAGGAGAAAACCAAGAAGTGGCACGATCAGAAAATTCAAAGAAGGGAGCTAGTAGAGGGACAACTAGTTTTGCTGTTTAATTCAAGGTTAAAGTTGTTCCCTGGGAAGCTAAAATCAAGATGGTCAGGACCTTTCAAGCTGGTAAAAGTCTATCCTCATGGTGCTGTGGACCTGTTTGATGAGAAAACTAATTCCATTTTCAAAGTCAATGGCCAAAGAGTAAAGCATTACCATGGAGAACATATGGTTCGGGACAAGACCACAGTGGCTCTCAACAACCCCTGAATTCAAAAGGGAATAGTCTGGCTGAAGACTCTTAAAGCAAGCGCTCCTGGGAGGCAACCCAATGGTTTTAACTAACCAGCAATTTTGTGTCTTTAAATTTTTTTGTTTCGTGCAGGAATGGGAGCTGAAGTATGGTAAACGTTATAACGTCTTTGCGTGTCTAGGATGTTGTCACGTTTGCTGCCTGGGTAAAGTTTTAAATGAAAAAGACAAGAAAATGAGTCAAGCAGTTTTCAAATGAAAATAAATTTTTTTTCAAGACGTGACTGCCAAAGTGACCATGACGTCACTTACAACGGTTACCCCTTTTTCCCAAGCCCACGCCACCACCTACTTCTCAACTTCCCATAAAACCTCCCCAATAAACACTCACCAGTTACAATCATCAAAACCACCTTCAGACACTTTCAGAAACCGCAATCTTATCCCTTCCCCCAAATCTCAAATCTCAAATCCCCCACTCTCCAGAAAACTCATTCAATCACCATGACAAAAACCAAGCAAGCTGCAGTAAAATCATCTGGTAAAGGAAAGAATGTTAACCCAAGTTCTTCCTCTGTTCCAATTCCAGAAATCCCCGTTCCTTCAAAGAAGAAAGCTTTGCTACCAGAAAGGGGCTTCAGCTTGGAAAACCCAAATCCTGATTTTCTCGCAACAGTGGCAGCATTAGGATGGCAGAAATTTGTAGTTCACAGAAAGGAATACATTGCAACTCTGGTGCATGACTTCTACAAAGGAATCGTTGAAAGAACCGATGGAGAACTTTCAAACACCTCCATCGTTCGCGGTGAAGAAGTCAAATTTGGTGTAAGAGTCATAAATGACTACTTTGGGCTGGGTTACTATGGCAAGGCAGTTGAGGTAAAGCAAAAGACTTACGGAGTGGCAGAGATGACTGAAATCAAAGAAAGGATATGTGTTGAAGGAGCTGTTTGAGAGCGAAGAGGCGACCATGGGAATGAATTCAAAATTTTGAAAAGTTACCTTTGTGATGAGGCCAGTGCTTGGTTTCATTTCATTAGGCACTGCTTGATACCCACTTCTCACACTCTCTGGGTTGATAAGGAGAGGCTGATTGCTATTGATGCGATTATGTCAAGAGATAAGATTGAGGTGGGAAAGCTCATCAACAGGGAGATAAACAAATGGCAGAACAGGAAGGATGGATACCTATACTTCCCTTGTTTAATCACTGATCTCTGCATGGAGGCTGGAGTGGAGATTGAAGCATCTGAGCTAAGAGAGAAACCCCAAGGGGCATTCTCTACAAAGTTCAAAGCTAGGCAGAGAGCTGCAGATGCTACCACGTCAGTTGATGCACAGACGTTACAACGTCTGGTGGACCAGCAAAACAGCCTAGCCAAGTTTGTAAAGGAGCAGTTTGAGTGGCAAAAGAAGGTGAATGTGCAGACAACAAAAGGCAAGATGGTGATTGAAGAACCAGTACTTCCAGATTGGATGCAAGAGGAAGATGAAGACAACATACCCTTATCAACAATGAACCTCAGGGCAGTGAAGAAGGAAAGAGTTAAGAAAACAAGAAAACCAGCCACAAAAAGAAAGAGCCCAGCAAAGAAAAAACAGAAGAAGGTAAGTAGTGAGGAAGAAGAACTCAAATCAGCCGATCTGGATAGCATCAGTGAGAGTGATGCAGAGGAATCAAAGAAGGTGAGCAGAGAAATCCTAAGCGATGATGAGGAAGAAACACATTCAGAAGAGAAAGGAAGCTCCAGTGATAAGACTGATATTGAGGCTGACTCTCCACCAACCCAAACACTCAAAGAACCAGCCCAGCCCACACCTCCATCACCAAAAGCCAAACAACCCCAACCCTCAGCTAAAGAACAATCCACCCATGACCAAAACATCCCCAAAACACCACAATCTGAACCTCAAGATCAACCCATTTCAAAACCAACCCCCACTCAACCTGAACCAACTAAAGAGCCATCACAACCATCCATTCCAGAAGTAACCAGTGCAGACGTGGCAACGTCTGAACCTACTGCTGTTGAAAGTAACCCAGACCCACAACTCATTCCCCCACCCAAAAAGCAAAGATTCAAGACTGTACCCACCCAGAGTCCATTTGGGAAGAAGAAAAGGCGTGAATTAGCTGCTGCAAGTGAAGAAACAAGACATGGTGAAAAAGAAGAACAGCTAGCTGATGCTCCTGCAACCAAAAGGCAAAAGTTGCAGGTAAGAAAGAAATCTGAAGCTGCTAAAGACAAGCCAGCAACAGCTACCAGTGCAGCATTTGTTGCTGCTAGTGGTTCAGAGAATGCTCCTGCTGTTGTTACTGAAGATAAAGCTGCAGACGTTACAACGTCTCAAGAGCCAGAGGTTGAAAAAGCCCAGGGGGACCCCATAGAGCAGCAGCAGATTAATCCTGCAGAGCTAGAAAAGCAGAAAGCATGGGAGGAAGCAAAGAAAAGAGTTGCTGAGAGCAGTGCCAAGATGCCCCAAGAAACTGAAGTCTCAGTTGATGCTGGTGATGGTGAAGGAGAGAAGAAGAAGAAGGAAAAGAAAAAGAAGACTGTGCAAGCAAGCATCCCAGCCAGACAGAGTGGAAGGCTCAGGTCTGGTGCTCTGAACAAGTAAGTTAGCCCTTTTTTTAGCAGTAGTATAGTTATAGTTTGTAATTTCAGTACAAATAAATAGCTGTCCAGACGTTACAACGTCTAGAGAGTTAGTAGTCAGTAGTTTGTTTTGTTTCTGTTGTGTGTGAATGTTCCTCTCCCATTTTTCAAAATCAGTGAGCAGTAGGGACACTGCTCATCTTTGTGTCTGGGGGGAGGATCATTTTTATGTTTTGTGTTTGCAAAAAAAAAAAAACAAATAATAATAATAATAATCAGTTTACTTTCCTACTCTATTAATCATCAAAAATGTTTCTCTTTGGGCTAATTCTAGTAATGACTATGTGTGAATTTGTGTGAATAGCTGATGCATGCTTAGATGAATAGAATTGATTACTGCTTCCACACAAACTCTGTTTTAAGGAAAACCTAGTTAGCTAAGGACTATGTGATCCAAAAGCTAGTTTTGGTTGACTATGGTGATGGTAAAACTTGATTAAAAACTTAGAGTAGGAGTAGAAACTAAGTTTGGGGGTATATCAGGTTGTACTAAGGCTGAGTGCAAAGACTGTAGGATGATTAGTGCTTGTGTAGTGTGAGTGCAACGTTGTAACGTCTACCCGTAACGTTATAACGTATGCTGTGTGTGTTTTCGTGTTGTGTTATGTGTTATCAAACGTTGTAGCGTCTCACCTATAAACGTTATAACTACTCCAAAAAGACCAAAAAGAGCGTGTTGTTTCAAATAAGTGGAAAAATCCACATGTCCTCTGTGTCTGCTACAATTTCCCGAAACAAATGCTGGGCACCCCAAATATCTCAATCCTAAATTGTCAAATCCAAAGGATAAAAAAAAAGGTTAAAGTGCTCCCGGGGTCCCTTATCTTTATTTAAAGTAATGAATTAGTCCTTTATGTTTTTTTTGTCCCAAATAAGTCCTTTATCTTTCAAATTTTTGACACATAAATCCTTTTCCGTTAACAGTGCTGATTTATGTGTCAAAAAAAAGGATTTATGTGTTAAAAATTTGAAACATAAAGGACTGATTTGGGACAGAAAAGGATTTATGTGTCAAAAATTTAAAACATAAAGGACTGATTTGGGACAAAAAAAGATAAAGGACCAAATCGTTACTTTAAATAAAGATAAGGGACCTCGGGAGCACTTTAACCAAAAAAAAAGGGAGAAAATCACAAAAACTCCAAACCAAAAGTAAAGTGAATCAAATGAAGGTTGCTCAGTAATGAGGGGTTGCAGTCGTCTGTGTGTTTTGTGTTGTGTGAGTCAGAAAAGTAGTTGCACTAATCTAGTCCTAGCACCCAAGTTAAGACCCTTTGTCGTGCTTCAAATAACCCTCATGCCTTATGTGGAAATGTTAGCCTACTCTCTGTTTTGAAAGATGTTATACTCTCACCATATGGAAACCACTCTTTCATAGGCTAGGGTAGCTTCTGAGCCTAGCTAGGAACAGAATTGATACAGAGATCACACACTCACTTTGGGCAGTAATGAATCTAGAATGTAATTGTGCATTGGTGCGTGAGTGTGTAGTGAAAGTCTGAAGGAATTAGCCCCTTGAGGAAAATTTTTGATCAAATGGTTGAGCGGGTGTAAACTGCTGGTGTATTTAATTTCTTGCATCTTGTCATATGTTGTATTTCAATTGCTTGAGGACAAGCAATGGTCTAAGCTTGGGGGTGTGATAACTCATATTTAGATGAGTTATTTATACTTATTCAAAGTTAAATCATGCAAGTTCTCTGGCAATAGTAGGTTGTTTCTATTAAGTTTCTGTTAGTTTATTGCTTTTTAGTTAGAAAGGGGCTAAATTATAAGTTCTAAGCATATTGGTGCCAATTGGCGCCTTTGTGAGCGTTTTGATGCTTCTTGTGTTTGTGCAGTAAACTGAACGTGGCAACGTCCCTCATCACGTCTGAAGAAGGGCAGCAGAGCAAGAAAGAAATATCTTATTTTTGGCGCACAAGAAATGATGGCCAAAGATCTAGAAGTGCAGAAGATCTTCTCTCTCCTCAGCGCTGACGCGGCTGGCGCACTGTAGCAGTGCGGTGTCACTTCAGGGCAGAGTCAACTCGCAAGCAAGCTTGGAAGGTGGGGAATGACATCAGCAAGCATGTGACCCTCTTTTGACCATGGCTATTCTCTCTCTACAAAAGGAAAAGGGGGCATCATGCGAAATCATCCACGAATCCATTCATCATCCACCTTCCTCCATTTTCAGAGATAGTTTTTCTAAAAGAAGTTCTGGACACAGACTTCTTCATTTTAAATTTTCTCAAGCTCCAATTTTTATTTCCATTCGCAACCATTACTGTGAAGCTCAGACGTTGTAACGTCTTTACAGCATGCATGAAGGAAGGCCACTTAGGCGTATCTTTTGCGTTTAGTCTCCTTTTCTCTATGTACGGTACTTGGATTTTAACTCCTCTTATTTCTGTAAGGATGCTCAGCATGAGCTAAACATTTGTAGTTGGGTTGTTGTTTTGCATGTAATGAACCTCTAGTTTAATGCTATGAAGTATTGATGTTTATGCGTTTTAAATCTTTGCATGTTAATATTTCCAAACTTGTTTTGAACTTGGCCACTTAAAACAAGTAGATTCATAGGTACAGACATGGTCTATGAAAAGAACTCAAAGATTTATGTGAATGAAAAGGTGCACTAAAGACATTTAGGCATTTTTATCTAAGTCTAGGCATAGAATGGATAATAGTTCATAGGACATTGCTGTGGGTACTTAAAATACAGGAGTATGCCTACTTAGAACCTAGACATAGGAATTCTAGTACTTGAAGCTCTGACGTTTTGTGACTGAAAAGCACAGCTCTTTTGCAACAGCGTTCAAACGTTATAACGTCTATACAACATAGCATTTGCACGTGTTAACGTGTAAACGTTATAACGTCTGACTAGAGGAGATTTATTTGCATGTAGCAATCCAACTCATACTCTTCCATATTCACAACCACTTCTTGTTTACTTGCTTGATTTATGTTACTAGTCTTAATACCAACTTTTAGTGCCGATTTATTACTTATTTCACTTGTGTTTTAAAGACTTGAACTTTGAAAGTAAATCAATCCTCGTGGGAACGATCTCTTACTTTTTATCCACTTTATTACTTGTACGACGTGTATACTTGCACTAATATTGCGACTATAAAACACATGAGCGCAAACACTTGGGGGCAAGCATAAACCTAATGCCCTTGGGAATGTGGAGAAAGCTTGGGGGAGGGGAAGTCAAATCAACTCACATGACCCTGCAACTGGCTGATAGGTCAATAAGGCATCCTTATGGTATGTCTTAGTAAAGGTGGGAAGATTCCTCTTCCCGGTAGATTTTGTGATTCTGCGTTTGGATGGTGACACTGAGGTCAAGAGTTCAATGGATGGGGAAAATGACATCCCCTTCATTTTGGGAAGACCCTTCCTAGCCACCACTAGAGCTGTCATAGATGTGGCAGATGGGACTGTGAAGCTGAGAGTGCAAGATGAAGAGGTAACCCTAAAGGTGATCAAGGCAGCAAGAAAGGATGAGAGAAAGGAAGGGTGCTATAGTGTTGAGGCACCCAAACCCAAAGCCAAAAACAAAATGCACATCCACTCGCCACCAGGTAAGTCACCAAGCGAATGGGTGGATCTAAAAGAAGTGGTGGGTGAGCCCAGCTGGAAATTCAATGGAGAAGGTTCTGAAGGAGCTGTGAATGGGGCACTTAAGAAGCCAAAGGCTCCACCTGGGCCAATGTGAGACATCTTCTGAACCGTCAAGCTAGTGACGTTAAAGAAGCGCTGAGTGGGAGGCAACCCACTGAGGTACCAAGTCTTTAATTCAATTTCAATTTAAGTCTTTAATTCACTTTATTTTGCTGTTAGTCTTAGGCATGAGAAGAAAATTTTTGTGTTCGGTCAAGTTCGTGTCGCGAAAGGGAAGTAATTTCAAAGAGGAATTGTTTCTGGTCTATTTCGCGTCGCGAGCCAGTGATGTCGCGTCGCGATGGGTTGAAAATTTTTCATGAAAAACGGCTTATGTGTAATCTCGCGACGTGAAGCACACGGGCCGCGTCGCGATGCTTCAAAATTTTTGAAACTGGAAACGGTTCTGTTTTTCGTCGCGACGCGACCAGGAGGGTTTGCGTCGCGATACGAGCCTTTTTAGCGTAAAACTGGGCAGTCCGAACACAAAAACAATTAACTTTTCAAATTCTCTATTTTTCTCCCTCTTGTGCACACTACGAATCCCCAATCCCCCCATTACTGTTTTGCTCTTATTTGGTGGTGAATTTGCACACTTTCACACGGATTCTTCCTTGTCTACATCTCCAGGTAACGATTCTCCTCCATCTCCATCTTTAATTTTCAATTTTCTTCTTTAGTTTTAGGTGATTTGGGGGGACACGAATTGTGAGTTTGGGGGCGGCATTAGGAGTTGAATTGTTGTCCCCCACCCCTCTACATTGCATGTTTGCTGTTATTTCTGAATTAGGGGGCTTTGTTAATCGAATTGGGGTTGGATTCTTGTTGATTTTGATTGTATATGAGGTGTTTGTTAAAATGCCTCAATGAAGTTTTTGGTGTTCACCAAGTGTTTGTGAAATTGCTCCAATGAGTTTTGGCTAAGTAACCCAAATGTTTGTGGAAATGTCTAAGTGAAGTCTGTTTTGGGGTTGCTGGCCTGGTCCTAATTTTGCATGTAACACCCCATTCTACCCGACTAATTTCCATAGAGATCAGAGTTTCAAAATTTCTTTTTGAATGGAATGCTACACACGTACTTGATGTAACCATTCACAATACGCAACACCATTTAATAAATTAAGGTACTCTTGATTTTACCAACAAAATCCACGCATAATAATTTGAACGACTCGCAGCGGAAAAATAACATAAACTCAAAATGCCAAACAACGGCCTCATCGGAAACATTAGGTCAATGCACACGAAAATCAACAACAATTAAATATCATTAGAAATCCTAAGCCAACCCCCTAGGTGTCACGTATCAGAGCAGACCGACTCGGGAGTGAAAGGAGTAAGCCTTTACTCAGAACTACCTGTAGTAAACAACAACAGAAGGGTGAGTCTCAACTACATAATAAAGATTATAATAAGAAGTATATTACGTCATAGCATCACACTCACACAGTCACACAGTAGCATAGTCCATACAATCACCAAACTAGCATGCTTATCATGAGGATGTATGCAATACAGTTATGCATGTGGTACCATTTTCCCAGACCGCAGCCTTATCATCATAATATCAACTCAGACCGCAGCCTTATCATTTCAATTTGGAACTCAGACCGCAGCCTTATTATCATAATTAACAACTCAGACCGCAGCCTTATGTATGCATGAGACTCCATGACAAAACCACAATCATAATTATTAACAACACGGTCCATGTATCTTATATCACATCTTTAATTAATCTTAGTTTTAGCCCCCATGGCCTCATCATCAACCAACTCATTATTTTCTCATCACAATCACGTCCCTAGGACTAGGATAACACTTAGGGACCAATCTGGCACCATTAGACCCGAAACTCAAACACAAGTCATGGGCGCCCCACTAGGCGCCCTAGGCGGCCACACTTGGCGCCCACACAACACCCAAACGCACAAACATAGTAGACCATCTTAAAAATTGAAACCGCTCTAGCCAAAATGTTCAAAATGGGATTTGGTCACGTGAATACAGAATTTGGCTAGGGAAAATATGTTCAGAACATGATGTGTGCACAAGGCACCCCTAAAACAAGTCAAAATGATGCCCAATAGGACAACTTTCAAACCACAAGTGCAAATCTGGAAATTCTTTAGCCAAAATACTTAAAATATGATTTGGTCAGGTGAATACAAAGTTTGGCTCGGTAAAATATGCTCAGAACATGATGTGTGCACAAGGCACCCCTAAAACAAGCCAAAATGATGCCCAACCGGACAATTTCAAAACCACAAGTGCAAATCCAGAAATTCTTTAGCCAAAGTGTTTTAAATAACATTTGGTCAGGTCAATACAAAGTTTGGCTCGGTAAAATATGCTCAGAAAATGATGTGTGCACAAGGCACCCCTAAAACAAGCCAAAATGATGCCCAACCGGACAATTTCAAAACCACAAGTGCAAATCCAGAAATTCTTTAGCCAAAGTGTTTTAAATAACATTTGGTCAGGTCAATACAAAGTTTGGCTCGGTAAAATATGCTCAGAAAATGATGTGTGCACAAGGCACCCCTAAAACAAGCCAAAATGATGCCCAACCGGACAATTTCAAAACCACAAGTGCAAATCCAGAAATTCTTTAGCCAAAGTGTTTTAAATAACATTTGGTCAGGTCAATACAAAGTTTGGCTCGGTAAAATATGCTCAGAAAATGATGTGTGCACAAGGCACCCCTAAAACAAGCCAAAATGATGCCCAACCGGACAATTTCAAAACCACAAGTGCAAATCCAGAAATTCTTTAGCCAAAGTGTTTTAAATAACATTTGGTCAGGTCAATGCAAAGTTTGGCTCGGTAAAATATGCTCAGAAAATGAGTTTGCCCAAAAACATGATTTATGCGCCTTGCCTAAGCATAGACAGCAACTTGGCGCCTCCCCAGGCGCCACAGGGCAGCAACACAGGCGCCCTGCCCAGAACACACACACGCCCAGCAACAGTAAACAGCGCCCAGTGCGCCAATTCCCCCCCCCCCAGCACTTGGCGCCCAGGCGCCCCATCACAACCAAACACCAATTCTCAATTATTTTTCCAAAACTCAAAATACCACAACAATCACAAATCACACTGCACTTTTTCCAGCAACATCCAATCTCACATATATAAATCAAGAACACTTCAAAGCACAAAATTAACACATGAAATCTAAACCTTAGCATAGGGAAATCAAATCAATCACACTAATTATCCATTCCAACTAACCTAAACAATTCTAACAATTAGCAAGTAGTGTCAAGTGGGGTCCTATGGTTTACATACAACCTATTATATTCTCTATTATAGAGTGAGACTCCCCTAACCTTGAATATGCCGGAATTAGAGTTCTTTCCACCGAAGCACCGACAACCACCACAACAACGAATCCTCTCCTTCTTCTTTCCTCTATCACGAACGCGCCCTCTCTCTCTTTCTCTTGGACCATTCGCAAATTTGAACAAAAGAGAAAGGGTTAGGGAAATTCGGAATCTAAGCACTTGATAGAGAAAGGAGATCGAATTATAAGGATTAAGAACCCTTACCTAGGATCAAGGTGCACAAACCCTAACTCCAAGCTTGAAGTCGCCTCCTCCCTTCTCTTCTCCTCTCTTCGACTTCCTTTCTTTTCTTCTCTCCTTCGACTCACTTGGTCACTTTTGGCACAATTGGGGCGCAACCTAGACCCCTAGCGCCTAAGGAGCGCCTAAGCCAACGGGCTTGGGCTTCTTGGGCCGTCACTTGGAATTCCGGTATTACCAACGCCATCCCCTTCGATTAAATAAAAATACCACATTATCATATAATAAAATAAAATAGTGCAACACTTTAAATAATTTAATCAATTACTTAATTAAATTATTTTAGGGTGTTACAACTCTCCCCCACTTAGGAAATTTCGTCCTCGAAATTCATACCTGAGTCAAATAGCTCTGGATAGGACTCTCGCATCCTACTCTCCAGCTCCCACGTCACGCTCTCGCCAGAAGCTCCCAACCATACCACCTTCACTAAAACAATGCTTTTCCCTCTCAGCACCTTCACTTCTCTATCATCAATCCTCACTGGCATAGTCTCCACAGTGAGATTATCCCGCACCTCAATATCATCCATATGGATCACATGAGACGGGTCCGGAATGTACTTCCGAAGTTGCGACACGTGAAATACGTCGTGCAAGTTCGAAAGATTAGGTGGTAGAGCCACCCTATAAGCAACCTTTCCGACCCTCTCAGTGATCTGATACGGTCCAATAAATCTAGGAGTCAACTTCTTTGCTTTAAGTGCACGCCCAACACCAGCCATAGGCGTGACCCTCAAGAAAACATGCTCTCCAGCCTGAAATTCCAAATCCTTTCTCCTTCTATCATGGTAACTCTTTTGCCGACTTTGGGACTCTTTCATTTTCTCCCTGATCATTTTTATCTTCTCTGTAGTTTCTCTCACCAATTCAGGTCCAAGAACAACACTTTCGCCCGATTCATGCCAACACAAAGGAGTTCTACACCTCCGTCCATACAGTGCCTCATAAGGAGCCATCCCTATACTCGAATGGTAGCTGTTGTTGTAAGTGAACTCAATCAACGAAAGGTGTGTGTCCCACGCACCTCCCTGCTCTAAAACACACGACCTCAATAAGTCCTCCAATGACTGAATGGTTCTCTCTGTCTGCCCATCAGTCTGAGGATGGTAGGCTGAACTCAACCTCAATCTGGACCCCAATGCCTCTTGCAAGCTCCCCCAAAACTCCGAAGTAAATCTCGGATCTCTGTCAGATACAATACTCTTCGGGACACCATGCAACTTCACAATCACCTTAATATATATCTCGGCCAATCTCGCTACCGGATACGTGATGTTGATAGGAAGGAAGTGAGCAGACTTCGTCAACCTATCCACGATCACCCAAATAGAATCAAATCCCCGAACGGTTCTTGGTAACCCAGTCACAAAATCCATGGAAATGCTATCCCATTTCCATTCCGGAACATCTAAAGGTTGCATCAACCCCGCAGGCTTCTGGTGCTCAACCTTTGACTTCTGGCAAGTCAAACAGGCATACACAAATTGTGCTACATCTTTCTTCATACCAGGCCACCAGAATAATTTCTTCAAGTCATGATACATCTTTGTAGCCCCTGGATGAATACTCAGCTTGCTCCTATGACTCTCCTCAAGGATCATCTTCTTCATTTCAATATCATCGGGAACACAGATTCTGTCTCTAAATCTCAACACACCCTGGGAATCCAACCTGAAATCCCCATCCACATTCTGATCACCCGCAACTAACAAGTCAACCAGCTTCACATCTAATTTCTGGGCGTCTCTGATACTAACCAAGAAGTCATTACCAATCCTCAGCATACCCAGCTTAACACTCCGCGGTGTCACTTCACAAACCAGACTCATATCACGGAATTGCTCAATCAACTCCAACTCTTTTACCATCATTGCTGACATATGCAAGGTCTTTCGACTTAAAGCATCAGCCACGACATTAGCTTTGCCGGGGTGATAGTTTAAGCCAAAATCATAGTCTTTCAGCAGCTCTAACCAACGCCTTTGCCTCATATTCAGCTCCTTCTGATCAAACAAGTATTTCAAACTCTTGTGGTCGCTGAATACCTCGAATCTAGTGCCATACAAATAGTGCCTCCATATTTTTAGCGCAAACACAATAGCAGCCAATTCCAAATCATGAGTAGGATAGTTCTTCTCATGAGTCCGCAACTGTCTGGACGCATAAGCGACTACCTTCCCATCCTGCATCAATACGCCCCCTAAGCCCATTCTGGAAGCATCACAATATACCACAAACGGTTGATCCGGCACGGGCAACACTAACACCGGAGATGTTGTCAATCTTTTCTTCAACTCTTGGAAGCTCTCTTCACATTTAGCATCCCAAACAAAAACTCTCCCTTTACACGTCAATTGAGTCAACGGAAGGGCTAGCTTTGAGAAACCCTCAATGAACCTCCTGTAGTAACCGGCCAACCCCAAGAAACTCCTAATCTCAGTCGCAGACTTTGGGCTCTCCCATTGTAACACTGCATCAACCTTAGCTGGGTCTACAGCTATGCCATCACTAGAAATAATGTGACCCAAAAAGCTTACCTCACGCAACCAGAACTCGCATTTGGACAACTTAGCATAAAGCTTCTTCTCTTTCAATACCTCAAGCACCAATCTTAAGTGCTCTGCATGCTCCTCTTCAGACTTGGAGTATACCAGAATATCATCTATAAAAACTACCACAAACCGATCCAAGTAACTATGGAAGATACGGTTCATGTACTCCATAAACACTCCTGGTGCATTGGTGACACCAAACGGCATCACAGAGTATTCATAGTGTCCATATCTCGTTCGAAACGCTGTCTTCTGGACGTCTTCATCTTTTACTTTAATCTGGTGATACCCTGACCTCAAATCAATTTTACTAAAAACCTTAGCACCCACCAGCTGGTCCATCAAATCATCAATTCTCGGAAGAGGGTACTTATTTTTAATAGTCACCTTGTTCAACTGTCTATAATCCACACACAGGCGCATACTCCCATCTTTCTTCTTTACTAACAAAACCGGAGCTCCCCATGGTGACACACTAGGCCTCACAAAATTCTTTTCAAGTAACTCTTCCAACTGCTTCTTCAATTCAGATAACTCAGAAGCTGACATTCGGTACGGAGCCATGGACACAGGCCTAGTACCAGGCACAAGGTCAATCCCAAACTCTACTTCCCTCTCGGGTGGCACACTAGGAATCTCATCAGGGAACACTTCAGGGAATTCACACACCACCTGCAATCCTTCGACCATAGCTTGGTTTTCAGCAGACATAGACGCCATCAAAGCAAATAGTTGACCACCATCCTTCATTACCTTATGCAGCTGATCCCCAGACAACAAAACAGACTCTCCCTCCCCAGGAGGAAAGAAACTCACAGACTTGCTGAAACAGTTGATGTGCACATGGTTATCCACTAACCAGTCCATACCAAGAATAACATCCAACCCTCCCAAAGGCAAACATATAAGGTCAACCAGAAAATCTCTGCCGAATACTGACAGAGGACACTTAGCACACAATAGAGAAGTAGTCACCGAACCCTTAGCCGGAGTGTCGATAACCATTTCCCTTTTCATATCAGACAATACTAGATTTAACTTTTCAGCACAAGCAGCAGCAATAAAAGAATGCGTAGCACCAGTATCAACTATAGCAATTAAAGGGGAACCATAAATAAAGCAAGTACCTCGAATCTCATTGGGCCCCTCTGAGCCTGCTAGCGCGAAAACTCGTCCATTGGATTTTTCTTTCTTCGGTTTGGTGCATTTAGAACTGAAGTGACCAGCTTCACCACAATTGAAACACACTGATTCCTTACGATCACAGTTAGACGCCATATGGCCTTTCTTCCCACAACGGTAACACATTACCTCAGTCTTGCAATCGAAACTTTTGTGACCCGGCTTGCCACAGGTGTAACACACTATATCAGCGGAAGCACCTCCCCCACTAGGCTTCTTACCCTCAGAAAATTTCTTACCAGCACCTGCATTCCACTTATTTTTACCTCCAGACACATCATATGGTTTGCCCCTAAACTGAGTATTCTTTTTTTCTTTCCCAATCTTGTAGGCAGCAGAACTGTCTTCTTCATAAATTCTACTCTTGTCAACCAATCTAGCAAAATCTCGTATCTCATGATACCCAATTGCCTTCTTAATGTCAGGTCGCAGGCCACTTTCAAATTTCACACATTTAGAGAACTCTGAATCAGCATCATTGGCGTAGTAAGGACAGAATTGAGCCAGCTCTTCAAATTTGGCTGCATACTCAGCCACAGTCTTATTTCCCTGTTTCAATTCTAGAAATTCTACCTCTTTCTTGGCCCGAACGTCTTCAGGGTAGTACTTTCTTTTAAACTCTCTTGTGAAGACATCCCAAGTAACCTCTTCACCAGCAGTGTTCAACCTATGCAGCATCCCTAACCACCACTTGTCAGCCTCTTCCGCCAGCATGTGCGTCCCAAACTTCACTTGCTGGGCAGCAGTGCAATCCATAACACGGAATATCCGCTCTATCTCATTCAACCACGACAAGGCTCCATCGGGATCATACCGACCTTTGAAGGTGGGTGGGTTTTCCCTCTGAAACGTTGCCAGGTTACGGGCATTCATGTCAGCAGCATTGTGTTGATTTCCAACAGCTTGGGCTATGGCCTGCAGAGCAGCAGCCAAAGCAGCATCATCCCTTCTAGCCATATCAACCTAGCACTGCAGCACAAACGACAATTTAGAACTAAAACAAAACACCTAATTGTCATACACAATATGACAGACAGACACACTTGGTCGGACAGACCGAACTTTTGCTCTGATACCACTAATGTAACACCCCATTCTACCCGACTAATTTCCATAGAGATCAGAGTTTCAAAATTTCTTTTTGAATGGAATGCTACACACGTACTTGATGTAACCATTCACAATACGCAACACCATTTAATAAATTAAGGTACTCTTGATTTTACCAACAAAATCCACGCATAATAATTTGAACGACTCGCAGCGGAAAAATAACATAAACTCAAAATGCCAAACAACGGCCTCATCGGAAACATTAGGTCAATGCACACGAAAATCAACAACAATTAAATATCATTAGAAATCCTAAGCCAACCCCCTAGGTGTCACGTATCAGAGCAGACCGACTCGGGAGTGAAAGGAGTAAGCCTTTACTCAGAACTACCTGTAGTAAACAACAACAGAAGGGTGAGTCTCAACTACATAATAAAGATTATAATAAGAAGTATATTACGTCATAGCATCACACTCACACAGTCACACAGTAGCATAGTCCATACAATCACCAAACTAGCATGCTTATCATGAGGATGTATGCAATACAGTTATGCATGTGGTACCATTTTCCCAGACCGCAGCCTTATCATCATAATATCAACTCAGACCGCAGCCTTATCATTTCAATTTGGAACTCAGACCGCAGCCTTATTATCATAATTAACAACTCAGACCGCAGCCTTATGTATGCATGAGACTCCATGACAAAACCACAATCATAATTATTAACAACACGGTCCATGTATCTTATATCACATCTTTAATTAATCTTAGTTTTAGCCCCCATGGCCTCATCATCAACCAACTCATTATTTTCTCATCACAATCACGTCCCTAGGACTAGGATAACACTTAGGGACCAATCTGGCACCATTAGACCCGAAACTCAAACACAAGTCATGGGCGCCCCACTAGGCGCCCTAGGCGGCCACACTTGGCGCCCACACAACACCCAAACGCACAAACATAGTAGACCATCTTAAAAATTGAAACCGCTCTAGCCAAAATGTTCAAAATGGGATTTGGTCACGTGAATACAGAATTTGGCTAGGGAAAATATGTTCAGAACATGATGTGTGCACAAGGCACCCCTAAAACAAGTCAAAATGATGCCCAATAGGACAACTTTCAAACCACAAGTGCAAATCTGGAAATTCTTTAGCCAAAATACTTAAAATATGATTTGGTCAGGTGAATACAAAGTTTGGCTCGGTAAAATATGCTCAGAACATGATGTGTGCACAAGGCACCCCTAAAACAAGCCAAAATGATGCCCAACCGGACAATTTCAAAACCACAAGTGCAAATCCAGAAATTCTTTAGCCAAAGTGTTTTAAATAACATTTGGTCAGGTCAATACAAAGTTTGGCTCGGTAAAATATGCTCAGAAAATGATGTGTGCACAAGGCACCCCTAAAACAAGCCAAAATGATGCCCAACCGGACAATTTCAAAACCACAAGTGCAAATCCAGAAATTCTTTAGCCAAAGTGTTTTAAATAACATTTGGTCAGGTCAATACAAAGTTTGGCTCGGTAAAATATGCTCAGAAAATGATGTGTGCACAAGGCACCCCTAAAACAAGCCAAAATGATGCCCAACCGGACAATTTCAAAACCACAAGTGCAAATCCAGAAATTCTTTAGCCAAAGTGTTTTAAATAACATTTGGTCAGGTCAATACAAAGTTTGGCTCGGTAAAATATGCTCAGAAAATGATGTGTGCACAAGGCACCCCTAAAACAAGCCAAAATGATGCCCAACCGGACAATTTCAAAACCACAAGTGCAAATCCAGAAATTCTTTAGCCAAAGTGTTTTAAATAACATTTGGTCAGGTCAATGCAAAGTTTGGCTCGGTAAAATATGCTCAGAAAATGAGTTTGCCCAAAAACATGATTTATGCGCCTTGCCTAAGCATAGACAGCAACTTGGCGCCTCCCCAGGCGCCACAGGGCAGCAACACAGGCGCCCTGCCCAGAACACACACACGCCCAGCAACAGTAAACAGCGCCCAGTGCGCCAATTCCCCCCCCCCCCCAGCACTTGGCGCCCAGGCGCCCCATCACAACCAAACACCAATTCTCAATTATTTTTCCAAAACTCAAAATACCACAACAATCACAAATCACACTGCACTTTTTCCAGCAACATCCAATCTCACATATATAAATCAAGAACACTTCAAAGCACAAAATTAACACATGAAATCTAAACCTTAGCATAGGGAAATCAAATCAATCACACTAATTATCCATTCCAACTAACCTAAACAATTCTAACAATTAGCAAGTAGTGTCAAGTGGGGTCCTATGGTTTACATACAACCTATTATATTCTCTATTATAGAGTGAGACTCCCCTAACCTTGAATATGCCGGAATTAGAGTTCTTTCCACCGAAGCACCGACAACCACCACAACAACGAATCCTCTCCTTCTTCTTTCCTCTATCACGAACGCGCCCTCTCTCTCTTTCTCTTGGACCATTCGCAAATTTGAACAAAAGAGAAAGGGTTAGGGAAATTCGGAATCTAAGCACTTGATAGAGAAAGGAGATCGAATTATAAGGATTAAGAACCCTTACCTAGGATCAAGGTGCACAAACCCTAACTCCAAGCTTGAAGTCGCCTCCTCCCTTCTCTTCTCCTCTCTTCGACTTCCTTTCTTTTCTTCTCTCCTTCGACTCACTTGGTCACTTTTGGCACAATTGGGGCGCAACCTAGACCCCTAGCGCCTAAGGAGCGCCTAAGCCAACGGGCTTGGGCTTCTTGGGCCGTCACTTGGAATTCCGGTATTACCAACGCCATCCCCTTCGATTAAATAAAAATACCACATTATCATATAATAAAATAAAATAGTGCAACACTTTAAATAATTTAATCAATTACTTAATTAAATTATTTTAGGGTGTTACATTGCACATATTCACAACCTTAGGGTAGATGACCTTGAGTCCAGAAACTATGTATTGGCTGTTGATTATTTTTCTCTGCTGGAGTGGGGCCCACACCCGGGACCCACCGAGACCTAACAATTTGGACTGGGTTCTGGTTATTTGCCTGCAGGAAATTTTTCTTAAACAAGTGCTAGCATGGACAAAAGAGCAAGGACCGACACATCTAGGAAGAGGAGGGGGGTCACACCATCAGAGGTTGACAGATTCAGGTCCCCCGTACACGAGGAGAGGTACCAACAGGTTGTCAAGGGCAAGAAGATCAATCCGGAGAGGGCTTTTGACCTCTCCACAAATGAGTTTCCGATTATCACTTCCACACTGCGGGAGTTGGGGTGGCTTCCATTCAACTCAATGATCAAGCAGGCTAACCAAAGCATGGTGAGAGAGTTCTATGCAAATGCCTACGGGGAGGAAGATGACAGAGTTTCAATGGTTAGGGGAAGAGAGGTTTCTTACTCTCCTGATACCGTCAACAGTCTCCTCGGGCTACCTACTACTGCTGATTGTGCCATGATGGATGCCTGGGACAGCAGGGGGGAGCACGATTACGAGGGTTTGCTGGGAGAGTTGTGTCGTCAAGGAGCGACGTGGGACAAACATCTTATCGGTCCGATTGGACAAACCTTTCCCCGCCGCTTTTGCAACATGGCTCTGAAGGCAATTCCTAAGGCCTGGAACAATTTCTTTAATCAGTCTATCATTTCATGCTCCAATTCCACTGATGTCAAGACCAAGGTAGCCATGGGACTACAAGCTATCATGAGAGGCCAAAGGGTAAATCTGGGGAGAGCCATTTCAGCGAGCATTGCAGAGATCGTCAGATGTCCTAGGGCTCGATTGGGGCACTGCTCTATCATCCATGCTTTATGTAGACAGCAGGGCTGCCCGGAGTACCCAGATGATCTTCTGACTGACCCCAGGGAGGGCATCACAGCAGCATGGATCTTGAAGCAGCCCGAGGGGCCCATAGATGGAGCAGCACCTCAGCAGCCAGCACCTCCAGCACCGCAGCAGCCAGCAGGCCCATCTTACCGGGAGCAGTTTCAGACCGACTCCTCTTTCCAGTATGCACTCCTCATGGCCAGCTGGTGCGGGTCGTCTCTGTCATTACAGCAGCAGGGCATAGATACTTCACACCTGGCATCATACAGAGTCCACCGTGCTGCCGAGGAGTATATGGCAGAGAACAGAGCAGCCGCCGCTTCATCTTCATCAGTACCCCATGCAGAGCAGCAGCCGAACCACCAGGATCCACTCCTTTTAGGGGATGAGTATTTGGAGGAGCACATTTCCTTCCCATGAGCAGGAGGCCCATTTATTTTCCTGTTTTACTCAGATATTTTTATTTTGCACTTTTGGTTGTATTTTTTCCCTATTTTGACTCTATTTCGCATTTTTGGTCTGTACTTATTATTATAACTTACTCTGTGATATTGAGGCACCACTGCCCTATATTGTGTTTTTGTTTTGTTAAAGCAGCTTCAATGGTGATGATGTGTGGCATTTGGGGTCGCATGTTTGCATTTTTCCTTTTGACACTCGCACGTCAAGTTTTATCATCAAGTAATAGCAGGGGTCATGACAAACGTTGTGGAAGTTCTTTATCATCTGTGAGCAGCATCTCTCAAGTTCTATCTCTACGATCCCAACTGTGTGGTTTGAGCCTAAACACGTTCTTATATATATTGTGTGTATTCCTTGCCTGCATTAGTCTGCAGAACTTGACATTGTGCTTAATTGTTTTTGCATTTGATTTTCATACACACTGAGGCATTTGCTTTGGCACCCCTGAGCCTTTCAAACCGCACCTAACTAATGCTTACCCTCTGCTAGCCCCTCTGAGCCTATTGTTAAAAATTGTATGATGTTTCTCTGAAAATCATACTTAACTTGGAGTTAGGTAACAAAAGCTGTGAGAATGGGGAAATCTTTAAGTTTGGGGTTGCTCGTGGAATAGCAACATTATAAGTTTGGGGTGGTATACAAGAGAAGGAACAAGAAAAGAAAAGAAAAGAAAAAATATATGTATATATATATATATATATATATATCAAAAAAAAATAATAATAATAAAGAATAAATAAAATCATTCTCTTGTTTTGTTGAATGCTTTGGGAAAATGGGTGACAAGTAAATTGAGTGAAAATAACAAAGAGAGGTAGGTCTAACTCCAAGTGCAACCTACTTATCCAAATTTATCCACCCTTACCTAAGCCCCGCTATAACCCTTAAAGTCCTCAAAATGTGTGTATGCATTTCATTTGTATAGACTGCTATAGAACTCTGTCAAGCCTATGAAACGATGATGCAGGTACTGTGAATTGAGTGAATACCCGAAACACCTCAATAGTGAAACACTGGTGAGATGTGTGTTCAGAGAAAACTTGAGAATGCTGCCTGCTTATGATTCGGTATTTCCAATTCAGTTGTCCTGCCACTGTATTAGGTTGATGATGATAGTTGATGTGCTGATGTGTTTAAGGTTGATGTATTATATGTAACAGCTAAATAGAAAAAAACAGCCACAGTCTGAATTGAATGTTTGCTTGAGGACAAGCAAAAGTTTAAGTTTGGGGTTGTGTTGACTCTCAATCATATGATGTAAGTTAGGCATTTTTAGGACCAATTGTGCAGGTTTTTCATTGTATCACAGTCATTATCTGGGAATTTAGTCTAGTTTTAGATAATTGTAGTAGGAAGTTCATTTGTAAGTAATTCCTTCACTTTTGGAGCTAAATTGGACTTGAAGACCTCTAATTGGTTGTGGCATCATTCGGCGAACCAGACACTTGCCCGGAAATGCAGCAAAATGGAGGGATTTAATTTCTGTTGAATATCGCGTCGCGACCAGGAGGGTTCGCGACGCGACCAGGAGGAATTTTGAAAAGCCAGATGTTTCTGTCCTTTTTCGCAACGCGGTGGTCACGGGTCGCGTCGCGATGGTGAGCGAAAATTAGGGTTTTTAAAGCAGTTTCAGCGTTTTCACAAGGGGACTTCGTCTTGGGATCTGAGCCACATTTTGGAGCAGCTGGAGGGTGCGATTTTGGGGCCTTCTCACCACTTGGGAACAAGGGATTGGAGGTTCTAATGTCTTCCTTTATGTTTGTTTTCTATTTTATGTTGGTTTCTACTCTTAGGATGGATTGTAACTAATTTGCTTAGATTAGGGAGAGATGAATCTCCCAACCCTATCATGTGAACCATTGTTCTAATCAATTCAGTTGTTATTCGATTTACTTTGTCTAAATACCTATGCTCTTAATGCTTTTCAATTACATATGATAATTGTGATGATCCAAGCTAGTGATTGCATAGGAATATGAATTAGTAGCTGGAAATTGGGTAGTTAGATCATCTGCTAGTAATCAGCATAGGGATATGTGATGGCTTAGGTGAATTCTTGTAAAATTCTCGATCTTAATGCATTACCCCTTGGCATGTCTCGCCTAAGGAATTAGGGTCACTCTTAGGGTAATAGGGGTCTTGAGGCAAGGAATTGCCCTTGACCTTAATTAGTGAATTGAATCTAGAAATTGAATAATTAACTTGAATTGGCTAAGGTTCATGTGATAGGCAAGGTGAGAGGATTCGATCCCTCGTTTTTCTCGTATTCTTAAATCACGTTTTGTGTACCGTTACTGTTACTCAAATTACCAAACCTTTACAATCTAAGAATCTGCAACTTTGCTATTGTTTTCAATGCGCAATCCCTGTGGAATCGACCGGTTACTTACCGTATTTTATTACTTGCGACGACAATTGGTACACTTGCCAAAAGTCTTAACATTGATCTAGCAAATCATCAATTTTTGGCAGAGGATACTTGTTCTTGATGGTGACTTTGTTCAACCGACGATAGTCGATACACAACCTCATGCTCCCATATTTCTTTTTGACAAGTAATACAGGAGCACCCCACGGAGAAGCACTAGACCGAATATACTTCTTCGAAATCAACTCTTCAAGTTGGGATTTTAATTCCTTTAATTCTAACGGAGACATTCGATAAGGAGCAATAGATATTGGCTCTGTGCCTGGAACCAATTCTATAGAGAATTCTACCTCACGATCTATAGAGAATTCTAACGGAGGCAAGGAAGAGACATCATCCGGAACAATGCTAGCTCAGCTCTAACTTACTCTAGCTTCAATTTAAGCATGCAAACTCCAAGGAAGCTTAAAACTCCTTTGTTGGCCAAGTGGAGCTCCTAAGTTCAATAATGGTAGATGAAGAAGGAAGAAGTTGAGTGACTGAAATTAGTATCAAAAGAAAGAGCAAGAAGAATGGAGTAGAATGATGGTTGAATAACTCACATGCACCCAAGATTTGTGAAGTTTCCCCTCATTCTTCTCCTCCCTCTCTTCGTGCCTCTCTCACCACTGTCTTTCTCTTTTCTAGTTTTCAGATTTTTCTAAATGTGAGGTGTGTTTTTGTTTTTGGCATTGATGAGCTGAGGGTTACTTAAAAGGTAAAAATACCATAATGCCCTTTTTCCTAATTCTCACTTAAACACCCCAATTCTACCCAATCAATTACACAATAATTCATACAATTCAAACAACAATGCATATGAGTCTTATATCTAAGCAATTAAATATTACTTTCGTAACGGTAACATGTCTATGACTCGATATATCCCTTAATAAAAAGAGAAGTCGCTAGTTAATTTCGTAAATCGAAATTAACCGAACTAGGGATGTTACATTTAGCATCTCAAAAACCCTAAACGCGTTTTACATTGTAAAATCGCGTTTCAAGTAAGTTCTTCAACTTTTGTGTGCAAATTGTTGATGTATTCGTGATCCTTGTGAAATTTCGTTCAAGTTAGGCACAAATTTCGTTTGATTTGGTGCTGTTTTGAGTATTTTACCATTGTTGAGTTTGAAGGTTTGAATCTTCATCATCAAGCTTCAATTTCCAGAATCCCGTTTCTGCAAAAGTGGTTTTTTTGGTCCTAAAGGTTGTAGAATCAGATTCCTTATGAAATTTTTGTGTGAAATGGACACCAATTTTGTCTTATTTGGTTGAGTATACAATGAGATAAACCTATTATAAGAAATCAATCATTCACTTGTGTTCTTGGTGTTCTTCATTTCCAGAATTTCTTTGATCCAAACTTGTTTGCTTAAAACTTCAAATGGTGTTTCTGGAATCAATATAGCTCCGTTTACCGTGATTCAAAAGCCAGAAAAAAGGAAAATACTGAAAAATAGAAAACAATTGCAAAAAAAAAGTATTATTTTCAAGAAAAAAATGTATCAACCTTATCACGGGAGCATCAAAACAATTCCAAAAACTCCAGAAAAATTCCCACTGTTAGTAAACATTATTTGGTTCATTGAGAAATTTTCTCAACTTTTTGGGGAGATTTGGACAATTTTGCTCTTGGAAGCTTATTTGCTCACTTTGTTGCGTTTTCTTTGGTGCATTGCTACCAATCTTTTTGAGTCTCTTTTTTGTAGTTTAGATTTGTCTTTAAATACTCTATATTTGGTTTAGGTTAATGAATTTTTTTTTTGCTTTTGATTTATGTCTTCAAAATTCCTAAGTTTGTCATAGTAGTTTCTTTCCCCTTTTTTTTTGCATTCTTTGGTGATTGACAATACTCTCCTTGAGAATCTATAGTAATATCAACATCAAGGTTGGAAAGAAGCTTTTGAGGTTCACTCCTAAGAGATCATTGGTGGATAGAGTGATTTGAGTGACCCTATTTTACACTTGTGTGCCCAAAAAAACCGTTGAGTGGAGAGTATTTTTCCTAAAAAGCCTAAACACGAGTGGAGTGACATTTGGTGAACTAAATACACTTGCCTAAACTAGAATGGCAACAAGGCTCAAACACAAATGTTCATTACAATAGGAAGTGAAATCCTAAATTTATTGAAAAGCAAATAAAATAAATAAGGATTAATACTAGAGTTTGGATATTCTAGAAATTCCCTAAAGTATCATTGGTCACCTTTAGTGTGTCCTTGTCAATTATCAATGTGGACACACTAAAATATATTCCCTTTAAGTGTTGAATCTCTTTTTGGTCTTTTGAATCTTTATCTTTGCAACCTCCATTCAAGCTGAATGATTAGGCTTGACATGCATGTGGGCTCACATCAAAACTGTTCGGGAAAATCCACATACACCAAAAATCTTAGATGAGAGCACATAGTATAAAAAAATTTATATGGTTAGTATATCTAGTCTATGTCCACAAAAACGTCCTAACAATATATATTATATATTATCTCAAATAAGATTACAAGGATTTTAACCCAAACTCAAATTGTGTATCACTCTACAAACCTCATTACCTCCTGTTATGTTTTTTGGATCATCCAATCAGATTTTGTGTAAAGCTAGAAGTTAGTTATATTAGCTAAGTGTTAGTTTGAGGTTGTTATTTTCAGTTTGCAATAGTTGTTAGAATGTAACTAACTATTCCGGTGATCCCTAAGCTATATAAAGCTTAGTGAGGATCTTTTGTTAGTAAGAGAGTTGAGTGATAATTCTGTAAAATTAGAATTGCAATATGATGTGAGAAATAGATAGGAAACACGAGTGAAAGTGAGATTGAGAATGAGATTAGGAAAAACCCTAATATGTAAAGACTTGTATCTCAATGTGTTTCATGCTCTATGTGATTGGATTTGGTTTATGCCAAATCCCCCAAATGTAAAAATCAAGCGGATAATTTCGAATTGGGTTACCGAACTGTTTTGTGCGTGTTTTTGCTTTTTACGATTGTGCGTGTATGTGCTTCACAGAGAAGAAAGAAGAAACAGAGCAAGAAGTGCTACACCTTCTTCCTGCGTGAACCAACAAGCCTTCAACGTGTCTATGGGGGCCATCTCTTCCCACGCCCATGAGCTCATCATCATCGCAGCACTGCTCGTGTGTTTCGCGAGCCTCATCTCTTCTTCACATCGCGTTTTTCCCAATTTTGTTTAGTCCCTAATCTACGTTTTGTTTTGCTTTTTTGTTTCGTGTTTAATCACGTAGTTTCCTTGCAAATAATTTCATATTTACCCTTGGTATAATTTGGGCTCATTCAGTTGTCTTTATTTTTACACCCCAACTCAAGAGTTACGAGAAATGATAATATTCTCACTACAAGAGACTCTCTCACACAAGCACACTCACTCTTTTTCTTTTCTCTCTTGCTCTTGGATGAGATGTAGTTGATGAGTCCTCATCATATGTATATTTTTATTCAGTTTGCAACCAATTTGTTAGTCATTTAAGTTTATTTCAGTCAATCGTTAAGGGATTTGGCATAGTTTTAGATAATTGTAGTAGGAAGTCCTGTTGTAAGAAATTCCTTCACTTTTGGAGCTAAATTGTACTTGAAGACCTCCAATTTGTGTGTTATCATTCGGCGAACCAGACACTTGCCCGGAGATGCAGCACAATTGGGAAGATTTGAGTTTCTGACCAATTTCGCGTCGCGACCAGGAAGGTTCGCGTCGCGAAGGAAGCATAAAACAGGAGGATTGTTGATTCGGTGAAATATCGCGTCGCGATGGATACGGGCCGCGTCGCGATGGACTTCAGAAAGTTAGGTTAAATATCAGTTTTCCGCGAATTGTTGAGGGACTTCGTCTGGAGAGCAGTGCTAGGGTTTGGAGCAGCAGCTGGGGGCGAATTTGGAGGCCTTCCTTCACCTTGGGAACAAGGGTTTGAAGGTTCTAATGGATCCTTACTTGTGTAATCTTCTCCTACTCTTGATTTCTACTCTTATGATGTTGTCTACTTAGTTTCTTTTGATTAGGGAGAGATGACTCTTCCCAAAACTATCCTATGAATGCTTTGTTATGGTTAATAAGATTAGTAGTTTGAATTATCATAAGTCTATGCCTCTGAGTTTAATGCTTTATAGTTACATATGATAATTATAATGATCTAGGTTATGTGATTGCATAGGAATATGGGTTGCATACTGGATATGGGGTATTAGATCATGTACTCGTGATCACCATAGGAATATGGGGTTGGATGCATGAATTCTTTATTTCTTGAGTTTATTGCTTTACCGATTGGCATGATTCACCTAAGGAATTAGGGTAACTCAATTAGGTAAAAGGGGTTCTGAGGCAAGGAATTGCTCTTAGTCTATCATAGTGAATTGAATCTGGTAGTTCGAACAACTAATCTGTAATTAGCTGAAGGTCATAGGATAGCGTAGGGAAGATGAATCAATCCTTAATCGCTTGTATCTTGCTTTATTTTCAAACACTATCTTGCATTTAATTTACAAAATCCCAAAAAGATTTTCTTTCCGTTTCTACCGCTAAGAATTAGTAAACTTGCCTAATTGATAATAAAACGCAATCCCTGTGGATACGACCGGTTCTTACCGATAAATTGTATTACTTGCGACAATTGGTACACTTGCCAAATTGTTAACAAGTTTTTGGCGCCGTTGCCGGGGATTGTTGATTTCATTGTCAATAAGGCAATTGAGTTAATTCTTAGTTGTTTTATTTTGTTTTATTTTATTTTAGTATTTATTTTTTGTTTTATTTATTTAGATACTTAGTTAGTGTGTTGGACTTGTTAACGGTTTGTTGAAGTGTTTCAGTGAACTGTGTAGCAGAGGCAAAGTTCAAAAGAATTGTTGTTTGTCCCGAAAAAAAAAAAAAAATCATCATGGAATCCACTTCTCGGTTGGAAGATGCTTTGGCCCAGTTTAGGCAAATGACTGAGACTATCTTCCAGCCTAAAGAGCAAGCTTCTCGGTTGGAAGATGCTTTGTCCGAGTTTATGCGAATGTCCGAGACCCTCTTCCAGCCCCAAGAACAAGAAATGATAAACATGGGGAAGCCACATGA
Organism: Astragalus membranaceus; assembly: GCA_039519185.1. Lineage (NCBI taxonomy): Eukaryota > Viridiplantae > Streptophyta > Magnoliopsida > Fabales > Fabaceae > Astragalus > Astragalus membranaceus. The sequence goes on from CM076848.1 coordinate 62,996,042, forward strand.
GCCGCAAATTGACCAACTTCAGCACATTGAGTCCACGCCACCCTCACTTAGCGGTAATTTTTGTGAAGAACCCCACTTGAATGGAAAATGTGTGACACGCACCTTTTGCGATTCTTGTGGGGAGTATCTTGTGGAGTGCAACTGTGAGGATGAGTGGGTAACTATATCAGAAAATTACCCATGGTTATGCACTACCAATGAGGAAGAAGAAAAGATTGAAATGGAGGAGCATGTCGTTTGGAGGGAAGATCAAAGCTCCCAATGTGGGGAAGGGGTGAAAACCCAACAAGAAAAAACCCAACAAATCATGGTTCCTATTATTCTTCCAAGTAGCAAGGAGGATAGAAGTGAGGAGATTGACATATACTTAGACTCCTTCTATGCCTTATTCATCACCCTTCACCTTAAAAGGGTGTGGAAGCATCTACAACTATGTTTCAAATTCATGATGTTCCTGCCCCAGAAGCGAAAGAAGAAGGATGATGTGTTCTTTGTGTCATATCAGCCACCTTGATAGTGGAATGACAAACGTCAAGCTAGTGACGTTAAAGAAGCGCTTGGTGGGAGGCGACCCATTGGTTCCCTATTTACTGTTTTGAGTCTTTATTTTTCATTCCCCTTTTTCAGTTTGTTTTGCATTTTGGTTGTACTGCTGTTTAACTTTTACATTGATGATGATACACCACAATTTTGAACTAGTTCACTGTGGTGGTTGTTCAGTCTAACCTTTTTGCAGCTACCATGTGATTTCTTCCATTTCAGATTTTTTTTTCATCAGATAATGTCAGTGGCCAAGTCAAAGGTTGAGGAAGACCTGGATCATCTTTGGGCAAGCTCTCAAAAGTTCATCTCTTATCCCAGCTGTGAGGTTTGAGCCCAAACACTTCCTATATTCATTGTGTGATTATTCCTTGCCTGTATTAGTCTGCAGAACTTGAGCTTGTACTTAACTGTCATACATGTGATTTATATACACACTGAGGCAATTTTTTTTGGCACCCCTGAGCCTTTCAAGCCAACCCATTAATGTTTATCCTTTGCTAGCCCCTCTGAACCTTTTTGTTGTTTTTGTATTTTTTTTCTACATATCATTGCCTAGTTTTCTTAACTTGGAGTTAGGTAGACAAAAGCATGGGGGTGGGGAAAAATTCTAAGTTTGGGGTTGCTCATGGAATAGCAACAATCTAAGTTTGGGGTGGTATACAAGAGAATGGAACATACAAAGAGAAAAAAAAAAGGAAAAAAAAAAGAAGAAAAATGTTTCAGTTCTGGTTTCTGTCTATTTTCGCGTCGCGACACCATGCCTTCGCGTCGCGATGCTATATAAAAAAAAAAAAATATTTTGTATGAAATTCCTTCTCTTGTGAAATGCTTTGGGAAAATGGTAAGTGAGTGAGAATGTTAAAAATTGACAAGTGAGAGGTAGGCCTAACTCCAAGTTTTAACCTACTTATCCAAATTTTACCCACCCTTACCTAAGCCCCATTATAACCTTCAAAGTCCTCAAATAGTGTGTGTGAAATTCATGTGTATTGATTGGTATAGTACTTGTTCAAGCCTATGAAACGATGATGCAGGTACTGTGAATTGAGTGAAACACCTAAAACACCTCAAAGAGCGAAACAGTAGTGAGATGTGTGAAAAAGAGAGGACTTGAGATTGCTTGCCTGCTTATGATCTTGTGTTTTCCAATTCAATTGTTTTGTCACTATATTATGTTGGATGATACTTTCTGATGTGCTGAATGATCTATTGGCCTGTGAATTATGTAAAAGCTGAATGTCAAATTGCCACAGTGAATGGAGTGATTGCTTGAGGACAAGCAAAAGTTCAAGTTTGGGGTTGTGATGAGTCCTCATCATATGTATATTTTTATTCAGTTTGCAACCAATTTGTTAGTCATTTAAGTTTATTTCAGTCAATCGTTAAGGGATTTGGCATAGTTTTAGATAATTGTAGTAGGAAGTCCTGTTGTAAGAAATTCCTTCACTTTTGGAGCTAAATTGTACTTGAAGACCTCCAATTTGTGTGTTATCATTCGGCGAACCAGACACTTGCCCGGAGATGCAGCACAATTGGGAAGATTTGAGTTTCTGACCAATTTCGCGTCGCGACCAGGAAGGTTCGCGTCGCGAAGGAAGCATAAAACAGGAGGATTGTTGATTCGGTGAAATATCGCGTCGCGATGGATACGGGCCGCGTCGCGATGGACTTCAGAAAGTTAGGTTAAATATCAGTTTTCCGCGAATTGTTGAGGGACTTCGTCTGGAGAGCAGTGCTAGGGTTTGGAGCAGCAGCTGGGGGCGAATTTGGAGGCCTTCCTTCACCTTGGGAACAAGGGTTTGAAGGTTCTAATGGATCCTTACTTGTGTAATCTTCTCCTACTCTTGATTTCTACTCTTATGATGTTGTCTACTTAGTTTCTTTTGATTAGGGAGAGATGACTCTTCCCAAAACTATCCTATGAATGCTTTGTTATGGTTAATAAGATTAGTAGTTTGAATTATCATAAGTCTATGCCTCTGAGTTTAATGCTTTATAGTTACATATGATAATTATAATGATCTAGGTTATGTGATTGCATAGGAATATGGGTTGCATACTGGATATGGGGTATTAGATCATGTACTCGTGATCACCATAGGAATATGGGGTTGGATGCATGAATTCTTTATTTCTTGAGTTTATTGCTTTACCGATTGGCATGATTCACCTAAGGAATTAGGGTAACTCAATTAGGTAAAAGGGGTTCTGAGGCAAGGAATTGCTCTTAGTCTATCATAGTGAATTGAATCTGGTAGTTCGAACAACTAATCTGTAATTAGCTGAAGGTCATAGGATAGCGTAGGGAAGATGAATCAATCCTTAATCGCTTGTATCTTGCTTTATTTTCAAACACTATCTTGCATTTAATTTACAAAATCCCAAAAAGATTTTCTTTCCGTTTCTACCGCTAAGAATTAGTAAACTTGCCTAATTGATAATAAAACGCAATCCCTGTGGATACGACCGGTTCTTACCGATAAATTGTATTACTTGCGACAATTGGTACACTTGCCAAATTGTTAACAGTAGTAACACTTCAAAAGACTCCCTATTTATAGAAGAGGAGAGTATTTTCCATTCATGTATGTGTCATAGTGGATTAATTATCTTACATATTCAAGAAACTTCACTTCATGAGAGTTCTTTGAGAATCTAGGTACATTTCCATTTTTTGAAATTTCCACACCTTGCCTAAATATTTATTATTGTTTGGAAATTCTAATTGATTCCAAATACCATTGCCAGGAGATTTAGGTGTTTAATGGACTCACTTTCATCAATGTATATGCACCATGTTGTAATTTATATTCTTTACAATGTCGAGATGCATCGGTTACTCCGTTAATATAGTTTGTTTGGGTTGGTTTAAATATATGCATTATAGTTGTCATATGTAAGTTAACCATTTTACGACTAGACCACAAGAAGTCGTGCAGAATAAAGTATTTGTTTTGGATGACTGTCACATGGTATATATGGTTTAATCGAAATATATTCTGTTTAAATGTCTGGTCTTTAATTCGCATGTGATGATTAATCATGTAAAATCTATATCTTGGAACTGATTTATTAGCTTAGAAGGTCGTAATTCTTCTTGTAGGATCTCTGTTTGGTGGGGAAATATCCATTACTATGTTTGAACTCTATGAAATTGGCTTTTTGCCTCGCTCTACCTGGGGTACTCTTTTTTCTCCTTAGGTCTTTTTTCCACGGGGTTTTGGCTTAGAAGTTTTAACGAGGCCCCTTATATTTGTAAGGGTTGATACCTCAAGTACTCCCATGAATACAATCTTTTTGCTTATAAAAAACCATTTTACACATTCAATGAACATAGACAGTTTCATTCTCTATGTAACATCTCCAATTTAGCTAATTTCATTTATTGAAATTAGCAAGAGGTCAAGATAATTAATTAGAATAATTGATTAAGTGAATTATGTTGTACTTGTGTGCTAAAATGTATTAGTACTTGAATTGTTGATTGATTGGTGAGCTAATTGGGATTTTAAGTGAAAATACTAGGATAAGGGCATTTCCGTCTTTTCCACCCATTATTGAGTTTCAGCTAAACCATCTTTCACAAAACACAACTTTATGCAATATGTGATTATTGTATAAATTATTGATTAGTTATGGAATTAGAATTGAATTAAGTAGAGTTTAAGAGATAATTGGTAAGCTAGGGGTATTATGATCATTTCACCTGAATAAATGAATTACCTTGAGCTGAACACCCTCACTCCAACACATTCAGTTTTCAGAAAAATGAAAAGAAAGAGAGCTTGAGAGGGAGAGAGGGAGCCATAGGAAGGAGAGGGAAGAGAGGAGGCAAGCTAAACCCAAATCTTTGATGCATGTCCAATATTTTTACACCATTCTTCTCCATTTCTTCTCCTCTACATTCTGACATAAACATCATCTTCAACACCCTTCTCCAACTAATTTCACCATTGTTGAACATTCAAGCTCCACTTGACCAAATATGGAATTTTGAAGCTTGCATGTTGTAATGGAGGCATATGGAGAGTAGTAGAACCAAAATACTGAAGCTACATTGTTGATTGAGAACCAATAGAAAATACTGAAGCTACATTGTTGCAAGAAACCCGTTGAACCATCTTCGGTGTTTGCCCTATATCTCTCTGTACACAACTCATCTGAACGTTATTTTTACTTATTCAGAAACTAGACAAAAAATGATTCAACATAGACACAAGAATCATCGGGTTTCATTAGGTATGGAGGGAGATATCGTGTCCACAAGTTTCGTTTCTAAATCAGTCACAATTTTGACCCAGTCCCCTTATTTTCGTTATAACTCTCTCAATACTGGTTGAATCCGTTTGAAACCTTAACCCTCAGAAACTAGACAAAATTCCCTACACATTAGGCACTGGTTTGGATAGTTTTGGTTAAGAATTGACTATGTTATGCGCACTCCAAAACTGCTCCCAGATGCTGTCTAGAAATGGTTCGAATTGAAGCGAGAGTTCGAGTATGGGGATCGTTCGAGTGTTACTTTGTCGGTGCCGTCGTGCGAAATATCGATTGTTTGAGGAATCGACACTTCGGTGAATTCTATACTCGCTTAGGTATATTTTGTTGATATTGAGTGTGCATGTTTCTGATTCAAGGGGCTTCGCGTTTCGTTTTGAAAAGAATTGAGTTAAAAACCGTAAATTGCGAAAATTATGAGAATTGAGTTTCGGAATGAATGTTTGAATGTTTGTCGTGTGTTTGTTTAGTTGTCATGAGTGTTATTTGGGACTGATTTTGGTGTTAGAATATCTGTTTTGATGTTGGAATGAGTTTGGCTCCAATTGGTACAAAATAGGATGCACAAAACACTTGAAAATCTGTAATTCTGCACTTGGCCAGCACAGTTCGCGTCGCGACCCGAGTGGTTCGCGTCACGACCCTTCACAGAATGTGAAGGACAAAGTTTCTGTCACTTTTCGCGACGCGATGGAAACTAGTTCGCGTCGCGACCCTGTACAATTTTCAGCAAAAGTACCTTAACACTAATTTGGTGATAACTTTTGATCCGGGAACCCAATTGAGGTGTTCTCGAGTGCGTTGGAAAGCTTATTGAAAGACCTAATAAAATAAAAGAATTAATTTGTATAATTATGATTATTTGAACTTTGGTTATGAAAATGAATTAAACCGTTTAGGGTTACGGGTGAGAATACACAAGTTTATGACAATATAATGGACTTATTGTTCGTTAAGGTTTTGGTAACCATAGGATGCAATGACTAAGAAATGACTTGATATAATTCAAGGTATGATAAAGAATTACTTGATTTTTTTCAAGGCATGATAATGAACTACTTGATGAAAGGATCAAGGTATGATAAATGGGTGGCGACTCCTATGATAGTACACTAGGGGAGGGAAGTCATGAGCCCATAACTTAGGCCCCTTCTATGTTTGCCCACTGATGAAAGGATTAGTGGATTGGGTTCACCGAAAGCCAAAGAAATAACCGGATAAGGTAGGCTTGAGGTGTTGTGCTAAGCTAAAGAAAAGAATAAGACATGAATCATAGTGGCTTATTAGGGCTACGGGTAAGAAGAAAATATATGTCCACATGGTCACTTATTAGGGCCATGATGTTCAAGTAAAATCATAATGAACCGCTAGAGTTAGTAAGGGGTCTCGATAGGACTCACTGAGATAATGTTTATCTCACCATTTATTATTGTGGTTTTTACAGAGAAACAGGGAAGGGCAAAGGCGAAGAAGCACGGCTAGACGGTGTGCTTTATGGAGCTGTTATTGAAGAATTAGTTTTACGACTATGCCATTTCCCCTTTGTTATCTTTGTAGTTCCGATTGTATAACTATTATTCGCTAACAGTTGTAAATCGTTTCCGCTACTTATGTTTTGGATATTGAACACCAGGTTGTATAAGTTTTAAGTCATAAGACTTAAGTACTTTATGTTAAGTTAATGAGGTTCATGGAACCGTCACTACGCCATAATCCGTAAAATTAGTCGCACACTTAAGCAGCGCTTTGGGGGGAGCGCTGCTCATTGATAGTGATAAGCAGCGCTTTTGAGCGGGAGCGCTGCCTATTGAAGAAATGCGCTTAGTGATAAGCAGCGCTTGGGGGTGAGCGCTGCCCATTAGTGAAATTCGCTTAGTGATAAGCAGCGCTTTTAGGGGGAAGCGCTGCCCATTGATCAAAGGCGCTGAGTAATAAGCAGCGCTTGGGGCTGAGCGCTGCCCATTAGTAAAATTCGCTGACTTATAAGCAGCGCTTATATGGGAGAGCGCTGCCCATTGATATAAAACGCTTCCTAATGAGAAGCGCTTTTAGGGTAAAGCGCTGCCCATTGCTTTAATTTTATTTTTGTTCCGTACGCGTCCTCTCACTCACAGATACGTTCTCACCTCACTCACTCTCACTGTCACTCATTTCGTTCTCTCTCACTCACACTCACTCATTTTCGTTCACTCTCCTTCTCACACTCACACTCATTTTCGTTCACTCTCACTCTCATTTTCGTTACATCACATTTTCTTCCCCCTCTCATTTTCGTTGCCCACTACGCCTCTCATTCTCACCATTGTTTTGTTCGGTCCGTACGACGTGTTTCCATTTTCGTTGGGTTGGTTTTGTTCGGTCCGTACGATGTTTTGGTGAAGCTTGCATTTTCGTTCCACTTTCACCAAAGGTAATATCATTGCATTTTGGTCTAGTTATTTTAATGGCATTAGAACCTTAGGTTAGATGATTCAATGTTGATGCTAGCTTGTTGATTGTTTCTTTGAAAATATGTGTTTGTGTAGTGTTTCTAAACTTAAGGCAAAATGTAGGTGTACTATTTGTTGAAATGTCCAAATGAAATGCTTGTTAATTTAATGTTGCACTTTCACCAAAGGTAATATCATTGTATTATGTTCTAGTTATTTTAATGGCATTGGAACCTTAGGTTAGACGATTCAATGTTGTTGCTTGTTGATTGGTTCTTTGAAATTAGGTGTAGGTGTAGTATTTCTAAACTTAAGGGGAAATGTAGGTGTAGTATTTGTTGAAATATCCAAATGAAATGCTTGTTAATTTAATGTTGCTCTAGGTTAAGGATTTTTGTGTTGTATTTATAAATTTGAAAAATTTAGGATTGATGTTGATGATTTGTTGTTTAATGCGAATTTAATGCGAATTGTTTTTTAGGTTTTGCGAGTTTGGTTTGCCAGAGCTTCGTGTTCATTGTTCGAGTTCGTGTTCTAGTTCGAGTGTTCGTTCTAGTTCATTCGAGTTCATTGTTGCTTCCACGTGTTCAGGTACTTTTGTTGTTTTCTTATATTTATTATATGAAGAATGACATTATGGAAGACATTAAAGTCTTTGATTTTTTTAGCTGAAAATAGTTGAATGTCTTAGCTTCAAAAAAATTGTACGTTGTGTGATTTTCACCTGTAATAGGTTTAAGTTCTCTTATCAGGATTTTATTATAAATATTGGGAAGTTATGGATAGAAAGTGGATGTCTGCCAATCGTCTGTCCAAGGAATATGTCGCTGGAGTGGATTATTTTGTGAACTGTGCTGTTAAACGTTTAGGGACTTCTAGTGATATCAAATGTCCTTGTTTAAGTTGTTGTTATGTAAAATCGGTTAATGCAGAGGAGTTGGCAGGACATTTAAAGGGTTACGGAATTGATCAAAGTTATACTTGTTGGACAATGCATGGTGAGGAAAGAGGTGAATCTTCAAATATGGGTAATATTGATCAAAGTTATACTTGTTTTGGTTCAAGTGTAGAAATGGAATGAATTGGGAAACTTAAGCATTTGTTAGCTAGTTTTGGTTCATATTGTAAGTTTAGCTAGTTTTGGTTCATATTGTAAGTTTAGCTAGTTTTGGGTACATATGAATTGGATAAAAACTTGTTAGCTAGTTTGTTTTGGTTCAAGTGTAGAAATGGAATGAATTGGGAAACTAATTAAGCACTTGTTAGCTAGTTTTGGTTCATATTGTAAGTTTAGCTAGTTTTGGGTACATATGAATTGGATAATAACTTGTTAGCTTAGCTAGTTTGTTTTGGTTCAAGTGTAGAAATGGAATGAATTGGGAAACTTAAGCACTTGTTTTGATTCTGGTGTATTTGGATATAATTTGATTTGTTGAGAAATAGAATTGAAAGGAATTGGGAATGTAAAAACAAGTTAGTTATATGCTGGTTTACTTCTGAAAAATAGCTGGTTTTGATTTTGCTCATAATGTTTGTTATGAGTATATGCTGGTTATATGCTGGTTTACGTATAGCTAGGTTAGTTATGAGTATATATGTCCAGGAAAATTGCAATTGTAAAAAGGAAAATAACAAAAACAGAAAAAAGAATAAAAAAAAAAATTACACAATGGGCAGCGCTTTTAGGAGAAAGCGCTGCTCATTGCCTTAGCGCTATTATGAATAGGCAGCGCTTTTAGGAGAAAGCGCTGCCAATTCGTAAAAGCGCTAAGGCAATGAGCAGCGCTTTCTCCTAAAAAGCGCTGCCCATTCGAAAATGCGCTAAGGCAATGAGCAGCGCTTTCTCCTAGAAAGCGCTGCCCATTTGAAAATGCGCTAAGGCAATGAGCAGCGCTTTTACCTAAAAGCGCTGCCCATTGCTATAAATGGGCAGTGCTTTTAAAAGCGCTGCCCATTATTAGAGTGGAATCAGCAGCGCAAATATTAGCAGCGCTCAAAAGCGCTGCCCATTGATAAAAAAAAGCGCTGCCCATTAAAAAATCTGTAATAGTGCGTATGATAATTACTTATCGAAGTTTTTAGTTGTGTTCAATATTCCAAGCATACAAGTTAACTCTGATGCATGTCATGTTGTGCATTTTGGTATTTCTACAAGTTAGAAATACTAGGGTGTTACACTCTACCTCTCTTACATTGTATCATCGAGCCAGCCTTAGGGTTGTAGGATCTCCAGCAAGCTTGGTTCACTTTAGCTGAATGTGTGTAACTAGATTTTTCTCTTTAGCATAAGGATCACAAGTACGCTGATCTACAAGTAAAATTTATATCTCTAAATATGTACTATCTATATCATTTTTATTTGTCTTTTAAGTTTATTTTACACAAACCCAATTGAAATTAACATTTTTTTTGATAAAAATATTAGTTTTTTTCTGATTATACTCTTGATTATTTATTATGACACTTATTTTTCTCGTTACAATAAATTGTCAAGTTAATAATTGAAAACAAATAATCAATATATTAAACTATCATAATAAGAAATAAAAAGTAATTAGAGATAAAGTAATTTTTAATAAATTACATTTTCTTTATCCCTTATTTTTTTTATAAGTCAATTTTTTTTATTAATTAAAAAGAGTACAGGGGATTTTCCTTATCCCTTATTGTTTGTTTCCATGTCTGGTACTCCCTCATAGACATCAATCTATTCTGCTTCCATGTCCTTGGTACCTTGTTTAGATATGACTACCTACCATGAATACTATTATCTACATCTAGATGTTTTTTCCCTAAGGAGGATTTTGTATCAGAAGGTTTTAACGAGGCTCCTTTCCTTTGTTTAAAAAAATAAATAAATAATATCTACATCTACTGCCTCACCTCAATTTCCTTCCAATACTTCTCAATTCTCTGCTACTCGTGAGAGAGTGTCAAAGAGAGTATTGCTAGTATAACTAGAGCTAAAATTGATCACTTGAAAGTTTTTTTTTATTTCTAGATGGAGTGGCAAATACCACTTGAAAGTTGAAACTCACACACAACCGGTGGCGGACCTAGGACCCCGGGGTCAGGGGTGTCAAATTTTTTAAGACCGGTGTCAAATGGGTGCAAAACTTGGTCTACTAGTACAATTTCAAATTTTCAGGGGTGTCAAAATTAAAATTTCAGGAGATTTAGGCTATTTATATAGGGTGTTTAGTGCAAAAAAAATTCGGGGTTCAACTGAACCCCCTGGATACATGCCAGGTCCGCCACTGCACACAACTGTGAGGTCCCAAATTCGAATCCGGGACATGATATATATCCAGCCTAACAATTTCGGCATTTGCCAGTTGAGCTAGGTCTTACGAATTGATCACTTGAAATTTGAACCCCAAAACTTTGTTATTAAAAAATAGGCAGAATAGCACTTTTGGTCCTTTATGTTTGCTCCAGATTTCACTTTGGTCCTTTATCTTTTTTTTGGTCCGTTTTGGTCCCTCATGTTTCATTTTCGTTTCATTTTGGTCCCTCACGTATTATTATATTCAATTAAAACATTAAAAACATTAAAACAATTAAAATAATTAAAACAATTACAAAAATAAAACATAAAACCCTCCCCCCACCGTCCACCACCACCCACCACCACCCCCCACCGTCCACCACCACCCACCACCACCCCCCACCGTCAACCACCACCCACCACCAGATCTGTCTCTCTCTCTCACCGTGAACCCCTCCCCCCTCCCCCCTCCCCCACCGTGAACCCCTCCCCCTCCCCCCACCGCTGCGCACCCCCTCTCTCCCCTTTCTCACGGTTATGGAGTTCTCCCACGAGGTAGGGCCTGTAATTGTTCAAATTGACGCCATAATCGAACTCAGGGAGAAATTTCGAGTTGAAAGGTGGAGTTTGGGGTCCAATCGCAGAGAGAGGATTGAGAACGTGTGAGAGGAAGGACGGGTCGGGTCGGGTCGTGGAGAGGAAGAAGACGGGTCGTGGGAGAGGGGGGAGGGGGTACGCAGCGGTGGGGGGTGGGGGGAGGGGGTGCGCAGCGCTGGGGGGTGGGGGAGGGGGTGCGCAGCGCTGGGGGGTGGGGGAGCGGGGAACGGTGGGGGAGGGGGTGCGCAGCGCTGGGGGTGGGGGGAGGGGGGAACAGTGGGGGGGGGGACGGTGGGGGAGGTGGTGCGCAGCGCTGGGGGTGGGGAGAGGGGGAACGGTGGGGGAGGGGGGTGCGCAGCGCAGCGGTGGGGGGAGGGGGGGACGGTGGGGGGAGGGGTGGACGGTGGGGGAGGTGGTGGGTGGTGGTTGACGGTGGTGGGTGGTGGTGGGTGGTGGTGGACGGTGGGGGGATGGGTTTATGTTTTTTTTTTGTAATTGTTTTAATTATTTTAATTGTTTTAATGTTTTAATTGAATATAATAATACGTGAGGGACCAAAATGAAACGAAAATGAAACATAAAGGACCAAAACGGACCAAAAAAAAGATAAAGGGCCAAAGTGAAATCTGGAGCAAACATAAAGGACCAAAAGTGCTATTCTGCCTAAAAAATAAAATGAATTGAGGAAGTTTCTAAGATTAGTAAGCATGGACGACACAGTCACTTTAATTGAGGACCACTAATCGTGGTGTATAGCTTTTGTATATATTAGAGTTGAGGTTGGCTAGTATACGCCCATTGTATGAAAAAATGTTATTGCATCAAGTCACCAACTAAGCTTTAAACGTATATTAATAAATTTATCCGATAAAGCTAAGCCATATTAATGGACGTAATTGGTTATCATTAAAGTATAAGTTGCACAATATAAAATTTCACCAAAAAAAAAAGCCTTGCAATTGCGAAACCATGTACATTTAACTAGTTTATCTTCCAATCTGACACTTAGATTATACAGTATTCATTAGCGTCCTAAATTAGGTTATTTTTTATTCAGTGACTAGTGATGAATACTATAAATAAATTCTACTAGCATTATAAAGCATGCTTTTGGATCAACATGAACTTAGCTAAGATTAAATTGTATAGTATATATTACCGAAAGGCAAAAGTAAATAGTGGTATTGTCATTGATATCGTTTAGCAAGCTATTCTAATATGGAGATTAGAGGTCCACATCAACAAGTTGTTGCAGAGATAATTATTTTTAAATTTATGCTTTTCACTGTAGTGGAAAAATTATAGATGCAAGATGTTATGATCATTAACTAGCTTAAAGAAATCAATGCATAAAGTGGTGAATTCAAAGTTGAAAGTATATGGCATTGGCATACACCCTAAAACTTAAAACTGATGGCTATTTTATCAGCACATAATGCTAGTGAAAAAAAGCCTAAACTAAATGATAGAACTATGGCGGCTGTTTATGTTTGTGCTATTTTTGGATTCCCATCGCTAGGTGCATGCTTTGTGCTTAATGAAATATTCTCGTTGTTCAAATCTTTTTTGGATTAGCGCGTGTCTGTGTTAGCTTGTTCGGGTGCTTTGGGTTGCTTTGTGTGCGTCTCGAGATTCCATTGTGAAGCGTATTTCGTTCTTGGTTTTGTGTTAACGTGTTTGGGTTTTACGCGTGTGACTTGTTGTGAATTTGTGAGACAGAATTCTGGTCGCACCTTCTTCTCCGACGCTCACCGCTCACCAAGCTTGTTGCTATTGAGAAAAAACTCATCAACTACCACTATATTAGCTAGAGGTATGTTCTGGACTGGGCCGCAGCCCATTATTTGAAGAATACGGGGCCAGGTTGAGCGGCCCAAAAATCAGCTAGCGTCACACGTCGATATGGGTCAGGTCGCAATCCGTAAAGAAAGTTGAGCCGGTGCGAGCGGCCCAATAGCGACCCGGCGCCATCTAATGCCCACGATGGGAAGATCAACGACAGGGAGGAATCCTCGCAGGATCCGACGGTCGCCTGCGGCACCCCTGGCGCTATATAAAGAACCCATGACATCACCTGACAGGTACCTTTTTACACACTCCGTTACTATACTCGAATATCACCCCATTGACTTGGGCGTTGGAGTGCCATCGCAGGTACACCCCGTGGGAGCTCTGGACGCGACCAGCCTTCACACAGGATCGACTTCAACATCCCGCCCGAGTCTCCAGATTTGCATCAGCACAGATATACTCACTGCATCAAAGGGACCGATCGCTCAGCGAAGAGTCCGGTTCATTGGCGACCACAGTGGGATAGAGAACATCCCCACCCTGACTGACATGCCTCCGCAAGGCAGACCACGCGACTCCCCGCACCCGCGAAACATGGCTGCAATCCCTCAGTGACAGCAGACGCCGGAGGGCGACGCCGTCGACGTAGGCGACACTGCTTCCAGTGCACAAGGGGCTCCTCCCGACCACACTAGTGTCATGTTGCCGAACGAGATCCTACAGGAATTGCGCGAGCTGTTGAGAACAAGAGACAGGAACATCGCCGATCAGGCCGCTTCTGGGAGAGTGTACACCGCGCCAGAACAACGTCGCCGCGACGACGAATCGTCTAGACCTAGAGGCAACCCATCCAGAAGACATCGATCTCCCCCGAGGAGGTTACTAGTACACCGATCGCCCCCAAGAAGGCGATGAGTGGCCCAGTCACGACCACAGACTCCACACTCCTCGACCGACCCCACCTACTGGCCCGAGGAAGAGTCGTACCAAGAATCTTCCTACGACTCATCTGGGTCGCTAACTCGGTCTAGAAGTCGATCTCCGGAAAGGTTCCCTCGCCCATATTACGATGCGCCCCCTCCATCACGGCCTCGTCGATATGATTCACCTCCTTAACGACGTGGTCATCGGGGCCACCACCCCGAGGACCGACCATCTCGTAGGAGGACGGGCGATTATGGTCTGGGACCCTTCACTCGTGGAATCGATGAGTACCCCATCCCACAAGCGCTAGAGAAGCCTCCCTCTGATCTCTGGATGTATAACGGGGTAAAGGACCCCGACGCCCACCTACGGTACTTTGATTTGGTAATGAAGTATAGGCGGGCAGACGGACCGGTCAAATGCAAGATCTTCCCGCTGACCCTAGAAGGACCCGCTCTGGAGTGGTTCACCAAGTTAAGGCCCAACAGCATCTCATCCTGGGAACAATTGGCTCGAGTTTTTAGTACCCGCTTCACTGCATCAAGGGTGAAGCCTAAATCGCATGCTATCCTGAAGGCGATCAGGCAAGGCCCGGACAAGTCCCTCCGTGAGTATGTTGAGCGCTTTAACAAAGAGGCCGCCAACGTACAAGGGCTGGAGGACGATATACGCTTGTGGTTCCTTCGGGACGGTCTCCGAACTGGTTGGTTGTTTGAAATAGAAGTTGGCGTGAACGAGCCTCCGGATCTCGAAACTTTCCTGCGACGATCGTAGAGGTTCATGAACTACGAGGAAAGAGCGATGGCCACCCAAGCCGTCGCGGGGCATGCGAAGGAACTCCATGAGAACCAAGTCCAAGACCCCAGGAGGGATAGGGGAGATAGGGAAGGACCGTGTAGGGAATTCAGGCAGAAAAAATTCTCTGATCGGACCAAACTCAACACCTCATACTCCCAGATCCTGGCCGAGTGCGCAAACGCGGAGTTTAAAGATATAAAGAGGCCTGATCCACTCGTCCTTAAAGAAGGACAGCGCCCATCTCGCAGGTACTGCCGTTATCATAGAAGTAACGGGCATGACACCAACAATTGCATGGCCCTAAAAGACGACATCGAAGAGCTGATTAGAAAGGGAAAGCTGACCCAGTATGTCAAGAAATGGCAAACAGATAAACGAGAAGAGAAGGACAGAGATCGATCCCCTCGAAAGGGCAAGTCCATCGTAAATGAAGTCGGGAAAGGCACGAACGAGGACGAGGATGAGGACAACGAGGAAAGAAACGACCAAAGGAGGTCAAGGGGACGCGCTGTTGCGTGGTAATTACTGGAGGGTGCCCCACGGAAGGGGGAGAAACGAATAAGTCATTGAAAAGGCGATGGAAAGAAATAATGAACGTCGCCTCAACCTCCGCGCCCAGACTCCCCTCCAAAAGGCCGCCTTTGGAATTTGGCGACGACTTGCTCGATGGGAAACCAAACAAGTACGACCCGCTGATCGTCACCGCAGTAATGGCTAATGTCGAGGTCAGAAGAATCCTGGTCGACCAGGGGAGCTCGGCTGATATCATCTTCGAAGACCTCCTCGACGTTTTGAGAATACCCAGGAACGAGCTGACGGCCTATCGGGGATCCGACCTGATAGGTTTCAACGGATCATCCACCACACCCCTTGGGATGGTGGAATTTATGGTAACCTTCGGGGACGACAGCGGGGAGAAACCCAAATGCAGAACCGTGAAAGTAAACTTCTTGGTGTTACCATGTAAGTCGGTATACCAATGCATCGTCGGTCGTCCCACTTTGGGAAAGTTAGAGGCCGTAACCTCGACCTTCCACTTGAAAATGAAATTTTATTCGGACAGCAATGACGTGGTCACCGTTCCGGCGGATCTACAAGCCGCTCGACGATACCATTTCATGAGCATGAAGGAGCAGAGAGAGCATGAAGCGAGAAAGACGGTCGCCGTGAATAAGGGCGGGAGTCTAGTCAATGTAGCCGATCTAGATGCCCGCTACGACCCGGACAGTGACGCAGAAGAAGAAAATGATGATCTAACCTGAGAACTCAAGAAAAGAATTAAAAGACCAGAGCCGAACGGCGAACTCGTCCAAATACAACTAGGGAACGACCCAGAGAAGACAGTAGCAATGGGAAGCAACCCTCCCCCAGAGGTACAAGATCAGTTGGTCCAGTGCTTGAGAGAACACGCTGATGTATTCGCTTGGAGTGCTGCTGACATGCCAGGCGTTCCACCAGAGGTGGCTTGCCACCACCTGGCCATTAATCCCACTGCGAAATGGGTCGCCCAAAGAAGAAGGGTGCAGAGTGAGGAGAAAGGTCAAGCGGCCAGTAAAGCGGTCGATGATCTGTTGGAAGCCGGGTTCATCAAAGAAATCAAGTATACGACATGGCTATCCAACGTCGTCCTAGTCAAGAAGGCCAATGGGAAATGGCGCATGTGCGTCGACTACACTGATCTTAACCGGGCATGCCCTAAAGACGCGTTTCCAGTGCCTAGTGTGGACCGGTTAGTAGACAGCGCAAGTGGGTTTCGATTACTCTCATTTTTAGATGCTTACTCGGGTTACAACCAGATCGCAATGCACCCACCCGATCAGGAAAAGACGGCCTTCATGACAGCAACAGGGAACTACTGTTACCTAGTCATGCCCTTCGGATTGAAAAATGCGGGGGCTACATACCAGAGAATGATGAGTAGGGTTTTTCGAGCACAGATCGGCAGAACGGTCGAAGTATACTTAGACGACATGATCATTAAAAGCAGACAAGACATTGATCATGTGGCCGACCTTAAAGAGGTATTTATGGAAGCCCGCAAGAACTCGCTGAAGCTAAATCCTGAGAAGTGCACGTTCGGAGTCAGGGCGGGCAAGTTTTTGGGGTTCTATTTGAAAGAGCGGGGGATTGAGGTGAATCCAGATAAATGCAGGGCAGTGACTGAAATGAAGTCGCCCACTAGTAAAAAAGAGATCCAGAAGCTGAACGGAATGATAGCCGCACTCTCACGATTCATTTCAAAGGCGGCCAGCAAGTCTCTCCCGCTCTTCAAGCTGCTTAAGAAGGAGGCAAAGTTCGAGTGGTCGCCCGAGTGTGACCAAGGTCTAGATCAGTTGAAAAAGGTTCTGTTGCAACCGCCTATCTTGACTACTCCAGAACCCGAAGAGATGTTATATCTGTATCTCTCGATCAGTGACGAAGCCCTAGCAGCCGTGCTGGTACGGGAGGACGGGGAAAAACAGAATCCCGTATATTTTGTGAGCAAAGCACTCCAGAGACCAGAACTCAGGTACCAAAGGATCGAGAAGCTAGCCCTGGCACTAATCGTGGCAGCCCGAAGGCTGAGATCGTATTTCGTGGCTCACCAAATCGTCCTCAGAACGGACCAGCCCATTCGACAGATCTTGCATCGACCTGACCTAGCAGGAAGAATGATTAAGTGGGCAGTGGAGCTCTCAGAGTTTGGCGTCAGATATGAAACAAGAACGGCCACGAAAGCACAAATCCTGGCAGACTTCGTAGCAGAGATGACCCCGGTCCAGGAAGAGGGGCCTGAGCCGACCTGGACGCTGTATGTGGACGGCTCCTCAAACAGTAAAGGGAGCGGGGCTGGTTTGATTCTAGAGAGCCCAGAAGGGACGACGGTAGAGGTCTCGTTAACATTTTCCTTTTCTACCTCAAATAACCAGGCAGAGTACGAAGCGTGCATCGCAGGACTAATCCTCGGTAGAGAATTCAAAGCACAACGGGTCGAGCTTCGCTCTGACTCTCTGCTAGTAGTATCCCAGATTGGAGAAGCATATGATGCCAAAGATGAAGTTTTGCAGAGGTATCTCGCTAAGGTACGAGAACTGCTCGAACAATTCGAAAGCGCAGAGGTCCGACACATCCCTAGATTAGAAAATGCAAGGGCGGACGTGCTCTCGAAACTGGCGAGCACAAAGACCCCAGGGAATCACAGGAGCGTAATCCAGAAAATACTCCCTTAACCCAGTGTCCGACTAGAAACAATTCCAATCACAAATGTCTGCACGATTGATCAGGGCGAGACTTGGATCGATCCCATCCTAAAGTACATCGTGCTGGGGCAGGAGCAGGACGACCCAAAGAAGTCGGCTCTCACGCGTAGGCGGGCATCGTCCTACTCGGTAATTGAAGGAAAATTGTTTCACAGAGGATTCTCGACACCATTACTAAAGTGTCTGACGCCACATGAGGCCGATTACATGTTGAGAGATATCCACGAAGGAATATGTGGAAATCACCTGGGGGCACGAGCACTAGCTAAGAAGGCACTTAGAGTTGGATACTATTGGCCCACGATGGAGGGCGATGCAAGCGAGCTAGTTAAAAGATGTGATAAGTGCCAGAGGCACGCAGATGTGTACATCGCCCCTCCGGTCGAACTTAACTCAATGAATGCTCCATGGTCATTCGCATGGTGGGGAATCGACCTTTTGGGCCTGTTCTCAGTAGCCCCAGGACAGCTGAAGTACTTAATCGTGGCAGTGGACTACTTCACCAAGGGGTGGAAGCCGAGCCATTGGCGACCCTCACCTCCAGAAACTGCTTGAAGTTCTTCAAGAAGAATATACTAGTTCGATTCGGAGTCCCTGAGGTCGTGGTCTCGGACAAAGGCACCCAGTTCACGGAGAAAAACTTCCAAGAGTACATGTCAGAGCTGGGAATCAAGCAGCGCTTTACATCGGTCGAGCACCCACAGGCCAACGGACAAGCAGAGGCTGCCAACCGAGTGATCCTGCGCGGGCTGTAAAGAAGGCTGGATGAATCTAAAGGCAAGTGGGCAGAAGAACTCCCTTTCGTGTTATGGGCTTATCGGACTACCCCGCACTCCACCACGGGCGAAACCCCATTCAAGATGGTATACGGGGTGGAAGAACTCATCCCGGTAGAAATTGGAGAGCTCAGTTGGAGAACCGCAAATCCCAAGACCCCTGATGAGAACGATCAAGGACTCAGGGAAGAACTCGACTTTGGTTGAAGAGCTCCGCACCAAAGCATCATTGAAAGAAGCACTTGTGAAACAAGGGATGGCGACAAAATACAACTCGAAGGTCGTCCCTAGAGAATTCACCATCGGCCAGCTCGTCCTCAGAAGAGCGACGATAGGACAGAAGTTCGCAGCTCAAGGTAAACTCGCCCCGAACTGGGAAGGGCCCTACCGAGTCATCTCGAGGACGGGGAAGGGCGCCTACCAGCTTCAAACCATGGGAGGCGGAGCAGTGCCGAGGACATGGAATGCGGCCAACCTCAGGCGATACTTCATTTAAATCCTGTGCCTAAATTCAATTGTAACACTGACAAGTACTCTATCGTTGACACTTTTTTGAAGCTCGAATAAAGTAAGTACACCGGGCGGGACACTCTTTTCCCAATGGGTTTTTATTGAGGCCCGCCCAGCCATCGGCGTAGATGGAATATTTTTATATGTTGTCTCATCCTTTTATGTTTTCCATAACAGATTCATCAACCGCCAGGCGGGTTAAAATCAAACCGAGTTTGATAAACCACTTAGCGGGTTCGAAGGTGCTTAGTCGATCTAAGTCACACACGAAGCGACCATAATCGAGAGTCGCACCCCCAAGGGCGAGTTAAATCTGGGCACGAAGCCTAGTAAACTTCCCGAAGGCTAAAACACGATTTAAACGCAACGAAGCGACCACAATAGAGAGCCGCACCCCCAAGGGCGAGTTAAATCTAGGTACGAGGTCTAGTAAACTGCCCGAAGGTTAACAAACAAACTAAACAGAACGAGCGAATAACGATTTTAAAAGTCAAAGCATTGGCATAGTACATATTACAATACTGGGGCGACTCAAAGGCTACCCAAAAACGAATGTCAAAGACTTGGAACATATTACAGAATTTTCAAAGGGGACGATCAAACACAACCACCTCTTCCACCACGACGTTTCCCTGCTCGTCCTCCTCGGCGGGTTGGATAATACGACCGTCTACATGGGAGTGGGATAAGTTGATAATGTTCGGGTCGAGCTCCATGTTCGGGTAAACACGCCGCACCTGAGGCAGAGCCTCATCGAACCTCCCCTGACAAATTGTAACAGTTGATTGGACGAGCCGATCATATTGAACAGCGGCCTCTTCCCGCTCTTTCCGCAATGCCTCAATCAATGGTCTTCCTCATCTCAGCTGCCTCACCGTGCAACCCGTTAATCTCACCGGACAGCTCCTTCACCTTATCTGCATCAATCTGTTCCCTCTTCTTGGCTTCAGTTAAGGCGGCCAGGGCCTAGTCCTGCTCTTGGGTAATGGTGGAGAGCGTCTTCTTCGTTTCAGCAAGAGCATCGGCAGTGGGTTGGAGAGCGGCATCTGACTCTTGTAGTTTTTTCTTAGTGAACTCCAGATCCTCCCGCACCTCTGAGATATAAACATAAGCACGACTTAGCTTGTCGGTTTTGTCTAAGTTATCACTCTCCAACCAAAAGTTTTGGGCGAGGAGAATATTACCTTTGGTCCGCTCAACTTCTCCCTGTTTCAACTTTGCAATCAGGCGAGACCCAGCCTTGGCCACCTCGGCCACAAACAGAAGGGGGTCTTCACGAAAACTGCTTATGATGCCCGCGTAAGTCACCTCGTCCAGATCGAACCCCGAGGCGGGACTCTTTTGAGGTCCTTTGTGGGCCCTGGACTTCTTAGGGGCAGGGTCATCCTGGGTCAGATCGACGGTGGGAAGGGTACGACCCCTCTTCATCCCAGCAACGGGCGTGCTGATCTCCCCTCCTTCAGCAGCCACTGTGCCCTCAGGAACCGGGGAAAGCATGGGAGGACGGGCCAGGCTGGGGCTTACTTCCTTTCTTGACTTGCTTCATCAATTCAGCAAAACCTAGACTAGCCATCTCCTGCGAAGAAGGTAAGAATACGGTGAATAAAAAAAAATTTAGGGGGTACGACTACCCATACCAAGAGCGACTTTGAAACCAGTATCGTTGGTCGTTTTCACCAATTGGTGACACTTGATCAAGCCTTCCTCCATCCACGAGGCCAAGTTCTCAAGCAGTCTCAAAGTCTCAATATTTTCCTCACCAAGCTGACAACGGGTCCTATAGGTGGCAGGCGTGCGGCGAAAATAGGAGTACGTCCACGCTATGGGATATTTCATGCTGGTTACTCGCCCCCCGGGCGTCGATCGCCCCAACCATCTGCTGGGACTCTTCGCAAACAGGGACCACCCATAGAAAAGAAGACTTCCAGGGTTTGAGCGAGTCAGAAAAAGGCTTGAATATCTTGTAGTCCGACTGGGCCTTAAGACTCAGATGCTCCCACCGGTTTCGATTGCTGCCCGGCTCTGGTCGCCTGCTCGTTTCAAAAATCTTGAAGAACGTCTGCCAATTGCACTCTCGCCCCATCACCCTCAACAACTGCTCGAACACCTTGACAAAGGCCCACGAGTTCGGGTGCAGCTGCGAGGGCGCAACCCCAAGATAGCGGAGAATATTGCGTTGAAAGGAAGTAAACGGCGGGCGAATCCTGACGTCGCGAAGAACGGTCGCGTACATGGTGAGTTTTAGAGTGGGCGGGATCATAGCCACGTGTTCAGCTGAAGAAGGACCTTCCACCGCCCATGCCTGACCCGGGTCGCCAACCAATCTGGCGAAAAACGGCAACACCTCATCCCTATGTTTAAAGAGTGAAGGTACCCGGCCTAGCACGGCCGATGAAATTCAGGAACGATCCTCCCCTAATACGCCTCTCCAATCGGGTTCCCCTCTTCCGGCGACTGGCTGGATAACCCGCTCCGAATGAGTCGAGGAGGTGGAAGGTGGATCATAACTTTCCTCTTCCTGGAAGAATACAGGGCGAGTGGTCGCCGCAAGGTCGGACCCCTCAGCTGGGGGTGTAGAAGTAAATCCACTCTCCGAAGACGTCCTATCCGTAGACATGCGAGAGCTGGAGGATGGGTCCGTAGAAGAAGGTGGCGGGCTGCCAGTTACGTCGGCGGTTAACTTCGTCCGCGCCATGACGAAAGATAACTTGCAAGAAGGGAGCATGAAAGTTAGACCATCGAAGATGACCTACGGAAAGGGGCGACATGATCGACCCCGGGTCTGACACCCCCTCCTCGCCCATGTTAAGAAGCAAAGAAGTGCGATTTAAATTAAGAGCCAAAGAAGAAAACTAGGTACCTGGAGCGGGAAACGATTTGGTCGCACTAGCTATCACCAGAATAAGGCGATCGGAAGTTAGGTCACGCCGGAGCTTGAAGTCACCAATCGGAAAACACCTTGCCAGAATAGCTGGAAAGTTGGTCGCTCGTCGGAGAAAGTAACTCGCCCTCAGAGCAAGAATGTCGGAAAGTAAATGAATGAATAGAAGGGGGTGCCCCATATTTATAGGAGGGGAGGGCCAGGTCCCGAAGGGGCACGACTCTTCCCCTTCATAATTAATGACATCCCTCGAAAATTGAACCAACATCATTAGGCTCCCCCTTGGGAAACGTGAAACATTATGTCAGTCACATCGAAACGTCACGCCTGTCCCTTCAGAGTAACACGTTGGTCAGAACGCCAGGTCACTGGAAGGCACGAGCATCTCCCACTGAGAGGGCATGCGCTCAGGTCGTCTCAGCACAGGCAACCAAAGAAGAAAAGTAAACTCTTAGGCCTGAACCCGTCCCAACGAACGACTTCGGCCTGAGGGGCAACTGTTCTGGACTGAGTCGCAACCCATTATTTGAAGAATACGGGGCCGGGTCGAGCGGCCCAATAATCAGCCAGCGTCACACGTTGATATGGGTCGGGTCACAACCCGTAAAGAATGTTAAGCCGGTGCGAGCGGCCCAATAGCGACCCGGCGCCATCTAATGCCCACGATGAGAAGATCAACAACAAGGAGGAATCCTCGCAGGATTCGGCGGTCGCCTGCGGCACCCCTGGCGCTATATAAAGAGCCGATGACATCACCTGACGGGTACCTTTTTACACACTCCGTTACTATACTCGAATATCACCCCACTGACTTGGGCGTTGGAGTGCCATCGCAGGTACACCCCGCGGGAGCTCTGGACGCGACCATCCTTCACACAGGATCGACTTCAACATCCCGCCCGAGTCTCCAGATCTGCATCAGCACTGATATACTCACTGCATCAAAGGGACCAATCGCTCAGCGAAGAGTCCGGTTCAAGGTAGAAGAAGGAAAACCTGTTTGACTTTCACACTACTCAATACAAATGCCCACTATAATAATAATAATGTTAATAATTAATAATACCTCTGGTCTTTTATATCAGCAAAAAGTTGTATGTATCTCGTCTAAATATGGACTAGATACATATAGCTTTTTGCTTATATAAAAGATCCGAGGTAGTAACATACAAAGTAAAACAATCACGTGAAGGGTAAGAAAATGTCGGTGTCTTGGTATTGCTTCACAATAGTTGATGCGATAATACCATTTCACATTAATAGCCGAGTGAACTTGTTTACCCAAAAGTGTGAGGCCAAGAATGGCTGCCGCATCAAGGAGGGTTGGGGTTACCATTCCCCAAGGGAAATAAGGTGTTTGTAGTGACTAACCGAAAACCCATAAGGGGAAGAATGTGACTAAAGTGAGGGAAGAATTTTATACCCTAATTTTGTCCGTAAAATTAATGCAATTTGTTTTAATTATCTAATTCCTTTTCCTAAAGGAGTAGAGATTAATTCAACAACTTTCAATTAAGTTCGTTAACAAATAATAACATTGTGGATGCTTAATTTTAATGGACAAAATTCATTAAAGACAAAGTTTACGGGAATCTTCCATAAAAAACCCCAAGTCCCTCTTTAGACCAGTCATCCGAATTATCATCCTAAAGTGGGGCAGTCCCTTCATTCGTCATTCCACCTTAAGTTCGGGAGTCTCGCCCATCCCATACTACATTCACATCCATACTGAGGCAATTCCCTAACCCAGCATCCTAATTTTGCACCCTTTCATCATCTTGTCTTTCATAGATTGGGGCAACATCATATCTCATGGGTTGGAGAAATTCTCTTGCTTTTGACTCCATTCATTCTCAACCACATGTTCTTTCAAAACCGGGGCAAATCCCAACCCTTCATTCCACCTACACTATCAATTGTTGTCGTCCCTAGATAGGGGGAAACTGTTCATTTTCCACCATCTGAAGTCTAAACTGGGGGAGTCACACATTTCCTAGACTAGGGCATGCTTATCTTTCATGGGCTTAGACAATAAATGAATCCATCATTCCACTCACCCACCAAAATACTCATATATTCCTAAAACCTCAATTTGACCGACTGACTCATCTGTATTTACACGTTTGTACATGTTAACTAAACAATGCTTTAGAGAGAGAGAGAGAGAGAGAGAGAGAGAGAGAGAACACGAGTTAATGATGCGATGCTGACAAATTCCCCCAGTTAACTTTTTAGACCTAAAGAGTTTAGCCACCAGGGGTCATCATAACCAAATTGAAGAATAATGTGAACAAATCTGCAAATGTGGTCAAATATTATTTCATATCATGACCTACAAAGACAACAACATTGAGTTTGCAAAAGTTAGGGTTCAAATAGAAACAAATTTTTCCAAAGAATGATCAATATTCACCTTTTGTTCATCATTTGAATTATTTGTATCATCAATAAGTCATATCATTTCTTCAAGAAAAATAAATTGTCATATCATAAATCATAGCATCATGTATTACACATGTCTTCATTATTCTAGCATCAAGTCATGCATCTCTGTTTACCCATCATAGCACTCACATCAGAGCATTACAATTGCATTCACAAATTAATTACTAGCATTCATTTTACACATTTTATTATCATTCTAATGTCAAACCATGCATTACTTACCATACATAACATTCATCACATGTCATACACCATATACCTATCATCAATGACATGCATTTAGCATCTTCTATCTTTATAGGCGTGTTAAACACCAATCCTTTAATCCTACAAATCAACGCGCCAAACATTAATTACAAAACTCATCCAGACTATTGTGTTGATCCTTCAGACCTATGTCGGTCCATAAGTCAAGCCAATGTTTGTCCATAAATTTGATCACCATGTTGATCCTTCAGACCTAATATTGGTCCATAAATCAGACCTATGTCAGTCTGCAAGTCAGACCGACATTTGTCTTTAAACCAGACCAATCGGTCCTTCAGATCTACAATGATCATTCTTTATTGGTTTTCCTTTAACATGTTAAGTGTTAATCGCTCTTCATTTCTCAAATACTATTTCCCTTTCCAAAACGGCCAAAATTAGCGTTATTTTGTCTTTATTTCTATTTTACTTTGAAGTTTTGAAAACTCTTCATCTTTTCTGGTAAAATATAAATAAAACTGTTATACCCTAATTTTGTTCGTTAAATCACTACAAGAATAATGGGATTTTCCGGCGGATTTCAGACATTACCGGCGGATATCTGGGACTTTCCGGCGGATTTTGTTTCTCCGGTAATTTTTCGGCGGATTTAGGGGGATTTCCGGCAGATTTATTTGGTCAAAATATAATTTTTTAAAAAAAAGAAATCCGCCGGAAACGGGATTACCAGCGGATTTACTAAAAGATTCGAAAACTAAAAAATTATTTAAGTCCGCCGGAAATTCAACTCAATCTGTCGAAAAAGTCCGTCCCCGGCCAAATCCACCAGAAATGGTATTACCGACGGATTTTTAAAAAAAAAATCGTATTTTTAAAATTTGAAAATCCGCCGGAAACGTCATTACCGGCGGATTTTTTTGAAAAATACGGGAAAGTTTAAATTTTGAAAATCTGCCAGAAATTCAACTCAGTCCGCCGAAAAAGTTTCGCCCCAACCAAATCCGCCGGAAATGGTATTACCGGCGGATTTTTTAAAAAAAAACCGTATTTTTAAAATTTGAAAATCCGCCGGAAACGTCATTATCGGAGGATTTTTTGAAAAATACGGGAAAATTTAAATTTTAAAAATCCGCCGGAAAGGTACAACAATCCGCCGGAAATCCCGTTTTCCACCGAAAAAAAACTTAATCTTCCGGAAAGTTGTTTTAGCGGCGGATTTGCCAGTGTATCCGTTGCACCCTCTTCCTCTATATATAACTTCTTCAAATTTCTTCTCCACATTTCGTCTTCATACCCAAATTCTATTCTTGAAATTCCTTTGTTTCTTTCTACGAATTCTCTTCTTCTCTCTACTAAATATCTTCCTCTCTTTGGCAAACTTCTTCAATCTAAGGTATGTTTGTAGCATGAGTTAATAGTTTTAGTTTATGAATTATTTTATAATATGAGTTAGTTACTAATTGTGGTGTTGTTTGTTTAGGTATTGTTTGAGTTTGGTTTCCTTGGTGTTCCTCTTTGTTTGAGTTGGGGATTCGCATCAAGTCAGAGCCTTCTCTTCACTACGGTTAGTTATCAAAGTTATTAGTTGTCATAAAACGTTATTTGATTTTATTAGTTTGAATTTCTTTATTTAGTAAATATCAATTTGACATTTGTTGGCACAGAGGAGTTTGTAATGGATCCATGTTTCTTTTTCTGGACAGGTTTTGATGATGATTCTAGACCTGTTGTGTTTCTTCCTGAACTTTTGATTGCGCTTTGCTTGCGAACCATGATGGATAGTTGTAGGTTTTTGGTATTTTTTTGAAATGGAATGGAGTTTTGTGATTTCAGAAGTTTAAAGTTTTTCTGGGTAAGGAGGGTTTTCTGGTGATTTCATCGAGGTTCTACGATTGAGAGAGTGTTGGTGATTAGGAAGAACGGTTACAAGTGGGAATTGTGTGGGTTTAATGAGGAAGTAGCCGTTAGGGATAGCTAGGCTTGCATGCATGGCGACGCGTGGGCTATTTAGGTAGATTACTCATCACTTCAGATACTGTTCACAACTAGACACACGCCTTGCCGTTGTTTTGACCGTTTTTTTCACCCAAGTCAAATTTTTGAATTTTTGAAGTGCAGCAGCACTTGAGGAATAGTTTAGTGCAGAAGCACCATTGTGCAGAAGCACTAAAAAATTGTGATCCTACAAAACACTTGAAAATATTAAACCGAACAAAATAATAATAAATATTAATACAAAAACATGGGTTGCCTCCCAAAAGCGCTTGTTTTAAGAGTCTTTCAGCCTGACTATCTCCTTATTTCTTTAGAGATTTTGAACATGTGTGGTGTACTTGTCTCTTTCCACATGCTCTCCATAGTACATTTTCACTCTTTGGCCATTTACTTTGAAAGTGGTGGTTGTGGCTGCATCATATAAATGAACTGCACCATGGGGATAGACTTTGACTAGTTTGAATGGTCCTGACCATCTTGATTTAAGCTTTCCAGAGAACAATTTCAGCCTAGAATTGTATAACAGGACCAATCCTCCTTCTCTAAATTCTCTTCTTTGAATTTTCTTGTCATGCCAAGCCTTGGTTTTTGTTTTGTAAATTTCTGCATTCTCATAAGAGAAATGTCTAAATTCTTCTAATTCATTTAATTCCAAAAACCTTTGTGCTCCTGCCTTGTTGTGATCAAAGTTCAGCTTTTTCATATGCATGCATATAGAAGGGCTAATTCCTTCTTTGTGGAAGAATCTCCTTCTTTGTTGGTATGTCATGTCAACTGGCACTACTTTGCTTGCAAGAAAGTTAACAATATCAACAAACCAAGGTGCAGTAGCACTTGGTGCAGAAGCACTAGGTGCAGAAGCACTGGGTGCTGTTACAGAAATTGTTAGCAGTTTTTCATCAGGAAAACTTTATTTGATCTCTCCCTTCTGAGTACCTGTAAATTCACATTCAAGTCTAGATAAATGGTCAGCAACCTGATTCTCCACCCCCTTTTTATCTCTAATCTCAAGGTCAAATTCTTGAAGGAGGAGAATCCATCTTATTAACCTTAGTTTTGCATCTTTTTTTGAAATTAAATACTTGATGGCAGAATGATCAGTATAGACAATAACTTTGGTGCCAACCAAGTAAGACCTAAATTTATCAAACGCAAAAACCACTGCTAATAGTTCTTTTTCTGTTACAGTATAATTCATTTGAGCTTCAATCAATGTTTTGCTAGCATAATAAATAGAATGAAAGATTTTGTCATACCTTTGCCCCAGGACTGCTCCTACAGCAAAGTCACTAGCATCACACATCAATTCAAAGGGCTTGCTCCAATCTGGTGTAACTATCATTGGTGCAATCACCAATGCCTTGTTGAGTTTTTGGAATGCTTCCATACATGGCTCATCAAAGTTGAAAGGTGTATCCAATTGCAGAAGTGTACACAGTGGCTTGGATATTCTTGAAAAGTCTTTGATAAACCTTCTGTAGAAGCCTGCATGACCTAAGAAGCTTCTGATTCCTTTGACAGCTGTTGGAGGTGTTAATTTTTCAATGACCTCAATTTTGGCTATGTCCGCTTCCAGACCCTTTTTTGACACTTTATGACCTGGCACAATGCCTTCTTGTACCATAAAATGGTACTTCTCCCAATTAAGCACTAAATTTGTTTCTTCACATTTTTGGAGAATTTTCTCAAGATTTGATAAACACAATTGAAATGTGTCTCCAAAAACTGAGAAATCATCCATGAATACCTCCATTGATTGTTCAATGAAGTCAGAGAAGAGGGACATCATACATCTTTGGAATGTGGCAGGAGCATTACAAAGTCCAAATGGCATCCTTCTAAATGCAAAGGTTCCATAGATACAAGGAAAGGTTGTTTTTTGTTGGTCATCGGGTTCTATTGCAATTTGATTGAATCCTGAATAACCATCTAAGAAACAATAAAACTCCTTACCTGCTAATCTGTCTAACATTTGGTCAATGAAAGGTAAAGGAAAGTGGTCTTTCTTTGTGGCTTTATTGAGTTTTCTATAATCCATACAAATCTTCCAACCTGTAACAGTTTTTGTTGGTATTAACTCATTTTTTTCATTGGCTATAACTGTCACACCCCCCTTCTTTGGAACACATTGCACAGGGCTTACCCATGCACTATCTGATATGGGGTATATGATTCCAGCATCTAGCCATTTTATGATTTCTTTCTTTACAACCTCTTTCATAATAGGATTTATCCTTCTCTGTCCTTCTATATAATTTTTAGAATTATCTTCTAAAATTATTCTATGCATGCATATAGAAGGGCTAATTCCTTTTATGTCAGCCATCTGCCAGCCTGTTGCTTGTTTATGCTTTCTTAAGGTACTAATGAGATCATGCTCCTGTTTTAAGGACAAGTCTGAAGCAATGATTACTGGAAGTGTGTCACCTTCCGCTAAGAAAGCATATTTCAAATGTTTAGGCAGTTCTTTCAGTTCTACTTTTGGAGGTTGTTCAATTGAGGGTATATTCTTTTTAAGGTTTGGGTCTTCTAAATTAAGAGATTCAAAAGTTCTAGACCATACCTTATGTGTTGGTTCTTTCCTTGGCAGCATGTGTTTTTCCATGATTTCTTCATCAGGAGGTGCTTCTGCATCTGGTGCAAGAGCACTGGTGAGATGATCATACTGCTTCTGGAATTGTTTCTGCACTAAATGGTCAAGAGAATTGATTGTTGAACACCCTTCATTCTCCTCAGCAGGATGCTTCAGAGCATTCATCACATTAAATTTCACCTCTTGATCATTCACCCTCATGGTTAGTTCTCCTTTCTGCACATCAATCAGGGCCTTGCCAGTTGCTAAGAATGGTATTCCAAAGATGACTGGCACTTCTTTATCTGCATCAAAATCAAGAATAACAAAATCTGCAGGAAACACAAATTTGTCAACCTGAACTAAGATATATTCAATAATTCCTTCTGGATAGGCTATTGATCTATCAGCAAGTTGAAGTGTTACAGTGGTAGGTCTAGCATTTCCAATTCCAAGCTGTGTAAATATTGATTTAGGCATCAAGTTGATACTTGCACCTAAATCACATAAAGCACGACCTGTATAAAATTTTCCAATTGAGAATGGAACTGTAAAACTACCAGGATCTTTCAATTTCCTTGGAATTTTGCTTTGTAAAATGAGACTACATTCTTCAGACATAGCAACTGTTTCAAAATCACCTAATCTTTTTCTTTTTGAAAGCACATCTTTCATAAATTTAGCATAATTAGGCATTTGCTGAAGTGCTTCAACTAATGGAACATTAATGTGCAACTGTTTTAATATTTCAAGAAACTTACTGAATTTCTTCTCCTCATGTGCCTTTTTTTAATCTTTGTGGATAAGGAGGAGGAAGGTATTCAGGAACTAACCTTGGCTGTTGTATTTCTTTTGGTTCAGAAGCATCAGGTGCTTCTGCATCTTGCAGATTTTTTTCATTTTTATTTTTTTCTGTTTCTTTTTCTCCCTTACCTTTCCCTTCAGTCTCTTCTTTATCTGTAAGATCTTTTCCATTCCTAAGAGAAATGGCCTTCACCTGTTCTTTTCCTGGTCTGTGGGATGTAGTAGCTACTGTATTTGAAGGTAATGCACCTGCTGGTCTTTGGTACAGAGCTGTTGCTAGCTGCCCCACTTGATTCTCCAAATTCTTTATAGATGCATGTTGTGCTTGCCTAGCTGTTCTGGTTTCACTAATAAAGGATTTGAGCAAGGCTTCAATGGAGTTATCATTGGCAGGTGTTTGTTGTTTTTGGTTGTTTTGAGACTGAAACCCTGGTGGTGTTGCTGTTGGTGCAGCTGCACTAGGTGCAGAACCACCAGTATTATTCCATCTGAAATTTGGGTGGTTCTTCCACCCAGGGTTATAGGTGTTTGAGTAAGGGTTGTTGTTTTTATTGAATCCTACATAGTTGACAGAGACAGGATTGCTGGGACATTCCTCAAAAAAGATGCCTCCTCCACAGTATACACAACTTGTATCACCAGGAGGGGCTTGTTCTATGGCTGCTGTAGAAGTATCAGTTGGTGCAGCTGCACTTGGTGCAGATGCACTGTTGGAAGTGAAGTTTTTGAACAAGTTGGTTAGAGAAGCTAACTGAGCAAATAGGGCAGATACATCACTGATTTCATGCACCCCTGATGGTTTCTTTTGGGTACTTACCCTCTCAGTAGGCCAACTAGAGCTGTTTGTAGCAATTCTGTCAATCAACTCACATGCTTCATTGTATGACAGGTTCAGTAACACACCCCCAGATGATGCATCAAGCATTACTCTGGTTTGTGTCTCTAAACCATTATAAAAAGTTTCCATTTGAATAATGATTGGTAGACCATGATGAGGACATTTTCTTAAAAGCTCTTTCCATCTTTCCCATGCTTCAAATAACGATTCAAATTCTTTTTGTCTAAAAGATGTAATATCATTTCTCATCCTGGCATTTTTAATGGGTGGAAAATATTTTGACAAAAACTTTTCAGCTATTTCATTCCATGAATGTATAGAATTAGGCTCCATTGAATTTAACCAAGATTTAGCCTTATCTTTTAAAGAGTATGGAAATAGCTTAAGTCTAAATGCTTCTTCACTAACACCAGGAAGTATAAAATTACTACATACTTCTAGAAACTGTTTTAAATGCTCATGGGGATCCTCATGAGGAGATCCACCAAATTGGCCAATTGTTTGCAGCATTTGGAACATCATGGGTTTAAATTCAAAATGAACAGCATCAATATGAGGTTTTGCTATACTAGTTTGCATATTCTGATTATTAAACATAGCATAATCCCTCATGGGTCTATTTCTATCATTAATCATACCTATTGGTCCCATGTTGTTGAATGGATTTCCTTGCTCATGTTCAGGTGGTGGGTCTCCTCCAACTGAGCCTCCATTGGAACCTGATCTTTCTTCACTGTGATGAGACATGTTGCTGCTGCAGCGTTTTCTTTGGGATCTAAGCAATCTTCTGAAACTTCTTTCTATCTCTGGATCCAATGTAAATTCTGGTGTTCTGGTCCTGTGCATAAGCTAGTGCACCTGCACTAAGGAATCAAACTACCAGAATAATAATAATAATAATAATAATAATAATAATAATAATAATAATAATAATACACAAATCTATAAATCTAAACTTACAAAAATTAATGGCAATCCCCGGCAACGGAGCCAAAAACTTGGTGTGGCAAAATATGTGCAAGTATACACAGTCACACAAGTAATACAATGATAAGAAAGGTCGAACCCACAGGGATTGGTTAAACTCTTGTATGCTTAGAGAGATATAAATATGTGCTACTACACTACTCACAAAATTTGGGGTTTTTAGTTTAAGTAAAAAACAAAATGCAAGTATGTAAAATAAGATGAAGGAAATCAGTTGAGAAAGATAGTTGAGATGTCTTTACTAGATAATGCTTCTTTTGAGAGTTTCTATGCTTTTAGAGATGCAGAAGCACTATGATGCAGAAGCATCAAGTGCAGTAGCATTGATTGCAGTTGCATAAGTGTGTGCTTGTCAGCTACTTTCTTCAGAGTTTCGTTACAAGCTTCCCATGTCTGGGCTTGCTAAATAAGTTCACTCCTACCTTTGAGGTACCCACTGTTTCACCCTAAGGACTATGTTATCCTATGTCTAGGACTTAACATAGTTTTAACAAAGTTAACCAATAAAAACCCTTAGATTTAGGGCTTTGATTCAACCGATAATTAATAGATCTGACTTGTGATTGCAACGTTAGCCATATCATGGTGTGGCCAAATCCATAACAATTTATATGACTGCAAAGTTAACCAAACTTACTGGAAAACAACTTTATATTCAATTTTATATGGTTGACTTGATTGATATATCGATGAGTGCAAAGTTAACCAAACTTACTTTTCTATGTATTCAATGCTAGCAGTACGATGATTTTTACTAGTCAAGTCAAAGTCGGGGGATTACAGAAACTGTCGTAAAAATGCGCATTGGTATTTTTCCAAACTAAATTCCATCCACATTATTTGACTGGCTATACAGACTGGCTTTTTTTATTCATTTACTTAACAGCCATCCCGTCGCAATCGCACGAAGTGTTGCCTAAACGCTCACGTCTTTCTTAATAATTTTATAATCCTATTTGGATTTTAGTAAAGTAAATATGTTCTTTTTTTTTATTCGTGACTATAAGATCAAATTATATATTAATCAATTTCAAAATATATTAATCAATTTCAAACTTTGGTCCAGTTGTCCTGCCCACCTACAATTCAGTGATGAGATTAGTCAATGCGGTCGGCGGTGGATACCTTAGTAAAACCAAAAAAAATGTAAAATATGAAAATTTAATTTGATTCGGTTCATTTGGTTTGATATTTAAGCTTACATACCACTATTAATGACTTAAGATCCTTTAAATAATTAAGGTATTAATTTCAAACTTTATGAATAAAAACACGTGTTAGAAATTAGGGGCATCAGTCACTAAAAATAATTAGTCAAGTTTTTAGTTGGAGATTACAGTAATCATGGAAATCAACGGAGAAGGTATAGTTGGTCCAGCAGCCTTGACAAAACATCATTTCCTATAAATTTCCATAGGATTACGAGCGGCGAAGTAAACGGCTGCTAACTTACATAAAATTTGAGAGTATAAATTAAAAGATTGAGAGCATGCACTTATATATCATTAGACATTTATAATTAGCTAGCTGCAACCATGACAACTCTCTCAAAACTCTTCAAACATTTTAGCAGAAAAATCATAGTCCTATTAATACACCTCCTAATAGAATTCCTCATTCTCATTTGGAGACTAACATCTGATACACGGCCAATCACCACAAGAGAATACCTCAAATTCATTGAACAGAAGAACCCCACGATTTGCTACACCAAAAGGTTGAGTAATAAGCCAGCACATGGAGAATGTTCTGTGTGTTTATCTGAATTCGAAGAAGGGCAGAAGGTTAGAAGGTTGATTTGCAAACACACATTTCACAGGGATTGCTTGGACAAATGGTTGCATGAGTATTTGCCTACTTGTCCTCTATGTAGGAATCAAGTGTTGCCCGATGATGTTGTTTCCAAACATCGTCAGCTTCGAGATCAACATGGTTTTGAGGGGAATGAGGAGCAAATTCCCTATTTGTTGTCTGTGTTACGAGGTGGTAATGCCAGCTAGTAACTTTCGTAGATATCTATGAATTCAACAAACTTGTCTTCTAGATACGTACTTTTCTGTTTCTTGGATTTCTCCATTGATTTAGAGATAACGTCTCAAAAGGGCATATCTCACCTTACAAGCTCTTTTTGGTGTAAACTACGCGCATCTGCGAAGATTAATTTCTCAAATCGAGTAAGATATAATGAGCGGTAAAGTTTCCCTCAAGAACTTCATTAATGCTGCTGCATTCCTAGGACTGATTCGAACCTAGGACTCAACTCAAATTTTAAAATTAGGTACATATATTTTTAACTGAAAATGTATTATTGTAACTTTCAAATGAGTACTAGTAACATACCTGTGTGCATGCGCACGGGTAGCGACATGTTTATTGTTTGAATGAACTCCAACAAACATTCAATTAGTCTGTATAGGTAAATTTTATTAAATTGTTAGTCTTCAACTCATACTTCTGACAAAAGGATCTTCGATCCTTCAATACACGTTTTTGTGTCAAAGACTGAGAAAGGTTCTAAAAAATGGTCTGTTATGCCGAAAACGGCCGTGACAAAACTGTCTCGGTAGTGACCATTGCCGCCACAAATAATTTTAATAAAATTTATCCATTATTGTGATTAATTCTCACGACGACGACCGCAACTTGTAACGAAACAGGACCGCGACTAAGATCGCTATTTAGAATCTTGACTGAGACTATATCGACAAACTCAATGAAAACTATTATATTATTCCTCATGGACACTCAAAAGCAGAATAGTAAGAGTTTCTTTTCTCCCACTTGGATGACAATAGTCAAATATTGAGGAATAAGAATCTTAAGGGTAGAATATAAATAATGGTCAAAGAACTTTGTTAACCAAATTAAGATAAAACAAGCTTTAACGCTGCAGAAATTGTATCCGATAGGGAAGACAAATCATACATGTTAAAGAAAGATTGATGAATTTAGAGTAATATATTTAAGTTAAGAGAAATATGTTATTTAAAGAATGGTCCAAACATTTGAAATGCTATAACAAACTCCCACTAACCCAAAACACCAAAAGACTTGATGGAAACAATATGAGTTAATATACACATACATAGAAGTCTTTCGTTAGTGGTTACTTCATTGTAAGAGTCCTCTCAATTACCGAAGATAAGCTTGATTGCTTTTTGTTTAGCAATCCAAGCCTTTCTGTAGGAACTCTGGTACGTGAACCGCTCCTTGATGTGTGCAATCAACACAGCCACTGATATTGTCGCGTCCTTCCTTACAAGTGGACGTATATGAGTACACATGAAGGAGGAGGTCAGCTGGCGGTGATCTTGGGAAATAGTCGATGTTGTACATGTGTGTGGGTGAGTCAACTGTCACTACAAGAAAAGTCTGTTTTAGCTACCAATATTTGCGACGGGCAGTAATCCGTCAGTAATTTGCCACGGATTTGCGACGGCAAGTATAAAAAGTAAGGAGCGGGAAATTTCCCGCTAGCATTTGTGACGGATTAGAAAACGGTCGCAAATTTGCGACGGCTATCCCGTCACAAGCCCGTCGCAAATGTCATCAGTTTGCTTCTTATCACGCGTTTCTCATCTTCAGTCAAAATATCATCAGTTTCGTTCTTCTCTCTTTCTTTCTTCTCTCACGCTGACCCCTCTCACGCTGTCCCCCTCCCTCCATCGCGCCTCCACCCACACCGTCACTCTCCCCCATCGTGCCTCCACCCACACCCTCCACCATCGCGCCTCCCCACCCTCAATCTCGCAAACCCTAACCTAATTGCAAAACCCAAAATCGTTTCTTTCTTCTCTCGTCGTTCTCAGTTCTCTCATCTTCCTCAAAATCCAAATTGCAAAACCCCCAAAATCTCTCACAGTTTCTCACTTTCTTTCTCATCTCTGTTTCCCTTTCTCCCGTCTCTGCAAAACCCCCCAAAATCTCTATTCCCGTTCGCTCCCTTCATCATCATTCATCATCATCATTTCGTTTTCTATTTGTAGGTTCTCAGCGCCTCTTCATCATCATTCATCAAGGTATTTCGATTTCGTTTTCTATTTGTAGCTTCTTTCAGTTACTCATTTTTTATTTTTAGGTATTTTAATTTCGTTTTATGATTTAACTTATTTGATGCCTTTAATGTACTGTGGCAGAAGCTATGTTGAAGAGACTGAGAGTGGTTTCATACGAGGTGCTGCTGTTGGTGCTATATCAGGAGCTGTTTTTTCCTTTGCAGAAGCTATTTGTTCTTTGGTTTGCTTTCACGTTAAAGTGTGTAATAGAATCTTTATGACAGTTTTTTTTTCAATTTCAAGTTATTGATTCTTCTATTATTATTGTATGACTGAATTACCTATAAATGTCACAATGTTTTGCTTCATTTGCTTCTATGAAAATTGGTCTGATATGAAATTAGTAATTTTAGATCACACATGTTTTATAGGGTTCAGCAGCTATGGAAAAGATTGTAGCAGTTGCGATGGTTACCAGGAGGCTTCTATTGGAAGAACCGGAAACGGTGTGTAATTTAGTTTGATAACATCTTTTGCATTTGGATAGATTTGTAAGAAGTTACATTAGGGTCATGAATTTCTTTTATTGAAAGTTCCTTATACCATTTTTACTGCAGAACATGCAGTCCTTGCCAGTTAGTGATCGGGATCAGATAGAGATATACATATCATCATCAATTAAAAGTGCATTTGCACGGGTGAGTATTATGGTCGATGATGGTTATTTCTCAAAAGTCATTTATGTGGTTAAGTTGTTTGAATTTCTTGCATGTTCTATTTCTGCCTTAAAAATCCTTGATATTCGGGTATTATCTGCCACTTAACTGATAATTGACTAACAACTAACAAATTGCCCCCATTTACTGTTGTTGATTATACATGTTTGAGTTTTTAATGAACATTTGGAAGCAAATATACTCTTAAAATTCTTTATCCTACCATGCGATTTTAATGTGTATTGGAATATTTGCTTTCATTTTTTTATTTTTTTTCAAGAAACTTAACTACAGGATAGAAGAATAGCTTGTTTTCGTATTCCATTTCTAATCCCGTGTTTAAGGAAATATCATTTCTTTCTGCAGACATATCAAGTTGTTGAAAGAGTAGATATGTCACATGAGCATCCCTTGGCATTGCTTGCAGAAGAACTCAAGAAGCTTCTAAAGAAAGATTCAGCAACTTTCATGCCTATTTTATCTCAGAGACATCCTCAGGCAGCTTTTGTATCTGCATCATTAGTTCACAAACTATACGGCCACAAACTGGTGAGTGTATATATGATTTGTTTATTTTTTCCTAATAACATTGTGAATATAGCTTTAAAATGACAGAAAATCTATTTGATTGTATTTTCAGAAACCCTTTCTGGATAGTGCAGAACATTTAAGCGAGGATGTCATATCGGTATTTCCAGCTGCTGAAAGTCTAGAGCAATTCATAATGGCACTTATTACATCAGTAAGCCAAGAAGAAAATGCTGAGATCTTGTTGAGGAAATTGAATCTCTACCAGGTAGGTAGTTAGATTACTTTTAGGCAACACAAAGTTGCTTTCCTTGATACTTAGAAGGAACTTATTCAGTGTCTTATCACATAGTTGCTTTCCTTGACTGGTGAGAGTGGAAGAAACCAACCAGCTCTTTATCACATATTCAGTGTCCCCTGTCAGCGAATTATTTTATATAGCTATTTGATGAATTTGATTGACAGTAGCTCTGAGGTTGATTTTACTATGATAATGCTAATTATGAGTCTTATGCCACTTGTTGGTCATCATATTGATAGTTGTAGAGCTTTCTAGTTAATTTCATGGAACCTTTCTATGATTATAACAAACTGAAAATGTGTATTTCTCAATCATAACTCTTTGTTCCAAGGTGGCTTACAGCCTCACAATTACTGTCTTCCAGTGCTTAAAAGAGAGATCCACAGTATGTAGCTTTGTCTCTCTTCCCGTATTGTCTAGAGAGTTTCAAGTTTCAACAGTTTCTATATGTTATATCAGACATTTTGGTTTAGAATTGAAACTAATGATTGTGTCAAAAATTGAAAGAATTGAAGTAATGATTTAAAAGGTATGGGTAAAGTTTGGTTGAGAAAATGTCATTAGGGACAAGGATCTTCTTTTAGACAAATGTATAACCAAACTGTGGATACCTTGGTCATCTTACCTTCTGCTAACTGTTTTTTTGTTTCTTATTTAGGACAGTCTATTGTTTTAGCTGTCCCTAGTGGAAAGTTGTAGGCATTCCTTCCCAGTGTCAGACAAAAAATTGAACCATTTGGACTTTATACCTTGAGTTATTTTTTTTGCATCTTGTTCCTTCTTTTTGATCTCTCAGTGGAAAACCAAAAGACACTGACAGCTTGATTTAAATCTATGTGCTCCGGATGCAACAGAGATTTCCCCAGGTTCTCCTGCTCTGATGCATCGTGCAGCTGTTCTAACTTCACTGCTCCTTGATTGTGCAAAATGGAACATGGATGATTTTCAGAACCCACGCGTACAGGTTAGATGCCCTTCAGTTTAATGAATCAGTTTTGACTATGGATTTCATCACAATGATTAAATGTTAAAATATTGTGACTTTCTGAAAGGTTATTATCAAAGTCACTACTTAGATTGGCGAGTACCTGCACCAGCATTTAGAACATTGTACTTTTAGTTTCTTGTCATATGATTATGATGGCAGTACAAACCTAACCTATGAATTGAGTTTCCTTTTTATTAGTCTCCTTTGTTTCTTTTATATTTTAGTCAAAGTTACTTGTAAGTGTTCCATTTCTGAAGTCATGTTATGTCAATTGAATAAATTCTTCAATATAAATGTCCTCTTATTGTCTACACAGGCGCATGCTGCTTCAGCAGTGCTCAACTTCAGCGAAAAT
Organism: Astragalus membranaceus; assembly: GCA_039519185.1. NCBI lineage: Eukaryota > Viridiplantae > Streptophyta > Magnoliopsida > Fabales > Fabaceae > Astragalus > Astragalus membranaceus. Next base: position 63,034,807 of record CM076848.1, read on the forward strand.
TGCACCCTTGATATCTTAACGCCATACTTGGATGGAATAGTTAGCAAATTGCTTGTACTTCTTCAGGTTTGTTTGTAGAAAATTATTTCCAAGAGTAATGTTGCTATGGTCATTTTTCTGAATCGTCATAAAATTATCATTCTCCATTAATTTTGGATATCCTTTATATTTTTCAAAATGGTGCAAGAGGGTGCCTTAACTGCTTTGGCATCAGTTGCTGATTCATCACAGGTATTTTTATAGAAAACTGTGTTCTTCAACATTTATAATTTCTTTTCTTTGGATTACTCATTTAATACTATGGTCTTGCTTAGGAGCACTTCCAAAAATATTATGATGCTGTCATGCCATACCTGAAGTCATTTACAGAACACGTTACTGGTGCTTTCATCACATCTGCAACTTCAAAAGGAAGGATTTCTCAGCACATGGACCAATTCTTTTGTTCGACCCTGGGATCCATCACAGGGTTTGCATAATCCCGGTAGAGATTGCCATGGTTTTGTAATCATTTGCAATTTTTATTTTGTTTCTTATAAGAAGGAAAGGATGAAATGGTTATCCAATTTCTATGTTCCTAAATTTCTGCTTTCTGTACTAAACATGCAGATGAAAAGATTAAGCTGTGGCTGATCTAGAAAGGGGAGACAATTCGGATGCTTTCCAGTGGTGATCTAGAAAAATTGTTGAAACATTCTACTGAGGCGACACATAGATTTCCAGGTTGGCATGATATTTTGTGCACCAACTAGTGTTTTTTGCAGTCATTTCAGTTCAAAAGGGGAGACAATTTTTTCTTTCTCTATCCACCTTTATGTCTAGTTATTGTCATTTTCTCCGTGTCACTGTCAAACTCTGTTTTTAGGTGTCCTAGATATCCAAAAGTGTTAGTTCTTCAGATTCTCAGATGGCTTTTCTTGGCACCATATTTGATTTTATTTTACGTTATTGCATTGCAGTGATTGTTTCTCCTCATGGAGTACGTGGCAGCCTGACCGGTTGTTCTTCAAGTGATCTTGTCAAGCAAAGTTATTTCAGGTCCTTTTTATAACCCTTTATGTGTACATTTGATGTATGAAGATATCAACAACGACTGAATTCCGTTTTTTCATTTTTTATTCTTTAGCAGTTCTGCCAAATTTAGGGTGTCAAATAGAATTATAGGTCTCCCATATCATGTTTCCCAGGGTGTTGCTTTTCCATTTTATATTCTTATGTTGTGGTTTTTTCTTTAGTTTTTTTGGGCTATTTCTTCAAATTGTTGTTTATCTATAGGTACAAGGTTGGAATGGCAGATATGTTGAAATGGCAGATATGTTGGAATGGCATATGATTATATTGGCACTGAAGGAAATTCAGAATGTAATGATGATGACGAATTTAAAGAGAAAGTTGCAGAAGTAATCTCCATTTGGCTTCAAATTGCAGCTAATTTTATAAATGATCTGTAGGTGTAGCTTTTGTTTACTCTAGAGTATAGGATAGTGTCATAGTGATAGTAATAGATGAAACCCTTTAGTCTATAAGATTAGGCTGTGATGCATATAAATATGAGGAATGGATTAGAGGGAAGCAGGAGCATCTTGGCATTTTGAGAGAATTAGGGCCTTTGAGCAATTGGGAGGTTTGAAAACGCTTGAAATTCTGCAAGTGTTCTAGTTTTGTAATCAAGGAATTTTCCCTATATTCATCTATTAAATAGTATTTTGGATGTATAATTTAATTTTTTTTTTAATTTTTTTTTAAAATTTCCGACGGATTTGCGACGGACTTGCGACGAAAAGGTCTCAGCGTTTGCGACGAGTTTGCCACGGCAATTTGCGACGGCTTTGCGACGGATTTGCGACGGACAATTTGCGACGGGGAGTTTCGTCGCAAAGCATTTGCGACGAGCTGTTTTGCGACGACTTTTTGTCCGTCGCAAATGCCGTCGCAAACGCAAATTTGCCACGGAAAAAGGTCCATTTGCGACGGAAAGGTCCGTCGCAAATGAGCGATTTTCTTGTAGTGTGTGTAATCCCCTAATATCCAGTTTTTGCTCCTAGTCTCACTACACACCTCCGCAAACAGGTTTCATGAAGACAACAAACGGTCCAACATGTTGGTTTAGACTCACAGACTTTGTATGCAACTGAATGGTTTAGGTGATATGTTTGGATGAATTGTTGGGCTATTTCTTTTGTGGGAAATTTCATTTTGAGTTTGAGTTCGTTTGGGTCTTCATTGGATAAAAGTTGGTTCCTGTCCATGGAATGGCCAAACTCTACATCATAAGGTTCTGGGTTATCAGCTGTGACGTTTTGAAAGTGTGGGACAGGCTCGGGGAATGCAACACCTATGTTGGGGTTAGCTTCAATTGGTTCCTCAGCGACGTCACGCTGGAGAATTTCATCTTCATCTTCGCTAAAGTCCCCAACGTCTTCATTATGGACACCAACAAACATACTAAACGGTGGAGTATTAGCTTGAGTATGTAGAGTGTGGCTTGTGTTAAGGTCAATGGGTGTGTTTGACGATGATGGTGCAGAGTGATGGTGAGGTGTTGAAGGACTGCAATCAAGGTTGTCAGACTCGAGAGTCTACATAGACTCGTGAGGAGACCGTAGACTCGACTCGTAGACTCGTAAGAGTCTATGAAAAAAAAATTACACTAAAAAAATCTGTAAAAAAAAATTACTGCAGTGTCAAAAATATTTAATCATAAATCAGTGAGCCTGTGAAATATAAAATTTATCAAAATAACCTATTTATAATTAGCAAAAGTAAATCCAACATTCCAATTTCTATCAAATTTAGCACCAACTAACACAAAAGTATTCTAAGTTTAAACATTCCAAAGCTCCTATCAAATTAGCAAAAGTATTCCAATTAACACCATCATCAGAATTAGCAAAAGTATTCCAAATTTAAACATTCCAAAGCTCCTATCAAATTAGCAAAAGTGTTCCAATTAACACCAATTACACCATCATCAGAATTAGCAAAAGTATTCCAAGTTTAAACATTCAAAAGCTCCTATCAAAAGTATTCCAAGTTTAAACATTCAAAAGTATTTCAATTAGAATCTTGTCCTATCAAATTAGCAAAAGCTCCTATCAAATGGCTTCAAACATCCAAAGCCCCTACAAAATCTTGTCCATCATCAAAATAATCACCAACATCATCAAACTCTGCTCCGGATGAAACATTATCTTCATCTTCAACATTATCAATATCATCAACCATTGAAATCGGATTGCTTGACCTTCCACCTAGTTCAACATCAACTTGCTCAACATTAATAGCATCAACTTGCTCAACATTATCTTCAATAACATCCTCAGTTATCCATTCATCATCGGATTGAATGTCTTCAAATGGAAGAGCAACACTCTTTCTTGTTACTCTACTTTTTAACTTCAAATTATACATGACAAAGACCAAGTCATTCATCTTTTTTTGATGCAGCCTATTTCTTCTCTTTGTATGAACCTAAATTAATAAACCAAATTTTCAGAATTACAATATGCAAAAACATTAAATCAACTTAAGTTTAAGTAAATGAAATCCATAAATTAATAACTCAATTACTTACCATTTCAAATGAACTCCAATTGCGCTCACAACCAGATGAGCTACAAGTCAAGCTTAGAACGCGAATTGCAAACCTCTTTAACTCCGGACACCCATCTCCATAGAAGTCCCACCATTCTGCGGGAGGCATAGTCTTTCTCATTGACTTAGCAGCTTCACAACCAAACATTTCTCTTTCATAATGAAAGTTAGCAATTTGTGTAAGAATCTTGTTGCGCTCACCGGCATCATTTACCAACCTATGCAAACAATTGTAAAGCCCTTGTTTGATATCTGCATCCTCGTCTTTAAAACCAGGTTCATTGTGAATTTGAGGATTAAGATAATAAGCTGCTGCATGTAAGGGCCTATGAAGTTGGTTTTCCCAACGCTCATCAATGATTTTCCAAATAGGTTCATATCTACGAGTTTATACGAGTCCGTACGATTCTACCCGAGTTTACAGAGATTACGATTCTGCGTGGAATTTGACTCGTTTTGGCTTGGTAAACTCGTAAACTCGTAGACTCGTACGAGTGAACTCGCGAGTTTGACAACCATGACTGCAATGCATGTCAGTTTGGGATGATGAAGGATTGAATTGAGGGTAAATAGGTGGATGAAGTCAGTGTATGGTATTTCTGTTTGTTGAGAAAAACGTACGTTCAGTTGTGATGAAGATGGAATAGAGTGGGCGTGACTTACCTGGGTGTAGTTAGAAGGAGCCTCAACCAAATCTGCGTATATTTCTGGTGTACATATACCAAGGTGTCTATCTTCTTTGAAATGCTCTATCATAAGTTCAACATCATCGTCGGAATTTATTTCGAATCCCCCATAAAATGTATGGCCAGTACTGAGAGTTGTGGGGTACCGATATGTAAGACTAGCAACCATTTTTGAATGGTCAGGAGAAATTTTTTTTCAATGGCTTGTTTAACTTGAGCTAGTTTGGATTTAGAGTTGAGTTAGACAAGGGTGTTGTTATCACACCTAAAAAAGATACCTTCAGTATTTGTTTTTTCAACATAACCATTGTAAAAGACCGTGATGAAAACATTCGTTGGAGTCATTGACGAAGTTGGGAGTAGGAGGGTGTGTTTGAGTTTCAGTTGGTAGTAGGAGAAACTATGGCACTTGGGTGTTTAGTGGTGAGAGATTTAGGGGCTATTTATTGAAATTTGAATGTTCTAGATTTCACCGATGGTTTTGAAGGCCAGGATTGCACCGACACTTTTAAAGGTCAGGCTTGCACCGACACTTTTAAAGGCCAGGATTGCACCGACACTTTTAAAGGCCAGGAATTCACCGACACTTTTGAATTGTTCAATGTGCATTGTTCAGTGTGCATTGTTCAGAGTGCAGCGTGCATTGTGCAGTGTGCTTATTTATCAAGTCTGGTTAAAATTTTCACCTTTCTTAAATTAATAAATAGATAGTACTTTTGTAAACAATATTAAATAAATATAGTATTCGGACTTGGGATTCACACTCACCACCGGTGGAGATCTTTTTATTTTTTAAAAGAAATATATGGTTCATTGCCTATGATTTTGGATGTATAAAGTATATAAAGAGCTAATATATATAACGTTGTTTATTCAAATAAAATTTAAGATCTTGGCATTATATTCAAAAGTCCAAATTACAATATTAAACTATTTTAGATGGAGCTCCCAGACGTTAAATAAAAAATAAAAATTATCAATATGTATGGTACATTTTATATTTCGAAAGTCAAAATAATTGTATATATATATATATATATATAATCACTTCTATGATTGATTTTTTTTTCCTCTTTTTTTTTTGTTTTTTGTGTGTAGGTGATTGCTATGAGGACAATTAGTGGTTAGACAAGCAGATCGATGTACGTTTCTGGGTGAGATAAGTTATCCAGAGGTTTATGGTTCATGACGTTTGGTGAAGGTTTGAGATGGTGAGACCATTTTTCTCTTCTTTATTATTGGATTCTTTTATGTTTTTGCTCTCTGTTATTGTAATAAGTAAAATGTTTTAATAATATTTACACCCCCTGCGAGACCCAATAACCAACCAGCCCATATCTAGAAAATATGGCCCAATCAATCAAGGGTTCAAATACCTCTGCAAGATCTAACGACTTAGGATCGTCAGAACGAACATCACTCAATCTCTATAAATACCACATTCAATACTCATAAATGTAAGCAACTTCAAAAACTAAACATTGATTCACTCAAATACTGACTTGAGCGTCGGAGTATTTATTGATTCACTCAAATAACACTGGTGAGAGATTTAAGGGCTATTTATTGAAATTTGAATGGTCTAGATTTCACCGATGGTTTTGAAGGCCAGGATTGCACCGACACTTTTAAAGGCCAGGCTTGCACCGACACTTTTAAAGGTCAGGATTGCACCGACACTTTTAAAGGCCGGGATTCACCGACACTTTTGAATTGTTCAATGTGCATTGTTCAGAGTGCAGCGTGCATTGTGCAGTGTGCTTAGTGCAGAGTGCAGTATCATGAATTGTGCAGAGTCCAGTGTCCAGTACTGTGTAGAGTGTATTGTGCAGTGTGCATTGGTCAGAGTATTCAAAGAAGACAAAATGGCACCCATCATTTCCTTCCCATCATTTTTAAAATGAAAGAAGACATAATGGCACCGAAAGTAGAGTATTCCCATTATTTCCTTCCCATCATTTCCTTCCCATGATTTCTGGCTTTCTTTCTTTTTTGTTTTTCTTTCTTTCTCCCCATCATTTCTTTCTTTCTTTCTTAAGACACAACCCTTCTCTTCATTCATCAGCTCCTCTTCATTCATCAGTCTTCTCCACTCATCAACCTTCTCTTCATTCATCAGCTCCTCCAGGCCAATTTCTTCATTCAGACTTACTTAAAAATGTCTTCCTTACTAAACGAAGAACCTCACATTTCCCTGCTTCTCAACGATGACCCAATGGAAGTTCATCACGCATTCAAGCTTCCCGAACCAGATGCCTCTATATTACCATTGATAGAAAGAGCTGGGTTTCGTGACATTGCTTCAATTGGCGCATTCAAAATAAATCCAGCTTTGGTGGCAGCAATGGTCGAACGCTGGAGACCAGAAACACACACTTTTCATCTTCCAGTAGGGGAGTGCACAATAACTCTCCAAGACGTGGCGTTGCAGTTGGGGTTTCCCGTTGATGGAAATGCGGTTACTGGAAGTTGTGAACAAAATTGGGATCGAGTATGCAAACAACTTTTGGGTAAGCCTATCCCAGCAAATGGCATTGTAGGCAACCAAATTAAGTTCACTTGGCTACAACGTGAATTTAATAATGTTCCAGAGGGCGCTTCCGACAAAGTGCGAAGACAATATTGTAGGGCATACCTATTGCAGTTGATAGGGGGATACATACTCCCAGACAAATCATCAAACAGAGTCAACAAAAAATACCTACCGCTATTGAAAAATTTCGATGAAATTTCAAGTTACAGCTGGGGGTCAGCATGTCTAACGAACTTATACAAAATGATGTGTAAGACAGCTACATGCTCCTCACGCACAATGGGTGGATGTACTCTTTTGTTACATCGTTCCTAGCACCAGACCGCAACAGTCCTTATGTGTAACGCCCCAAAATAATCAAGTATTTATTTAATTAATTTATCTAGGTGTTATGTTGGTCGGTTATAATAAAAGGAATGAATGGTGTTTTAATTTAAATAAGGGGTGGTATGTAGTAATTGAGGGAGTGGTAATTTAATTAAAAGAGAAGAAGTGTTAGTAATTAACTAAGTGGCAAAAAGAGCCCAAGACACTAGGACCCATAATATTTATGCTCTAGGGTTAGTGTCTTAGACACTTGGAGAGGAAAAGAAAGAAGAGGAAAGCGTGAGTTCCAACCAAGAACAAGAGAGAAAGAAGGAAAAAGCTAGGGCTCCAAGGTTCTAAGGCTAAAGGATTTCATCTTCTTCCATTAACAAAAGGTTAGGGGGCTCTCTTTTCATCCTTAATAACTTATAGGATTAGAATCACATGAGTTAGGTTTTAGGGGGGTTTGATTGATTGAATTGAATTGTTGTTTTTGGATGTTTTTGTTACGATGAATGTAAATTGTTAAATCCATGTTGTTGATGATGAACTTATGTTATTTTTGGTAGAATCCATAATTGATTAGTATTGAGATGTACATGATATTAGTCATGCAAGTTAGGTGTATGTTGTAATGACTAAATAAAATCGAGAATGGAAACGATTTGGGTAGAGGTTCAGTATTTCGGTAACTGGGAACGTTGTGTTGACTGAAAAATTATGTGGTTTACTGCTCTGGAAAATAGACTTAATGCTTGTTAATTTGGCGTTGAATTGGTTGTATTTGGAGTTGTAAAACTTAAGTTATAGGTGAAACAAGTTAGGTTAAAATTCTGGAAACGATTTGGGTAGAGGTTCAGTATTTCGGTAACTGGGAACGTTGTGTTGACTGAAAAATTATGTGGTTTACTGTTCTGGAAAATAGACTTAATGCTTGTTAATTTGGCACTGGTTTGGTTGCGTTTAGAGTTGTGTAGCTCGAGATATGAATTTCACAAGTTAGGATAGGATTCTGGAAACAATCTGGACATAGGGTCAGTGTTTTGGTCACTGCGTTTTCAAAAGAACTCATTTTCGAACGAATCCAATTTATTTGAAAACTAGACAGAATTCTCCTCAGTTTATGCACAAGTTTCATGCAATTTGATTGAGTTTTGGTCTTTTTAGAACTGCTTGAATTTGAAGGACAGAAACTGCCTTCTTTTGAAACTAGTATGTGTGTTTTTGAAAACTGTACCTGTTAGACTCTCTTTTTCAAAAAACTGAACTTAGGACTAAGGAGTAGATCCATAGGGCTTTCCAACAACTATTTATTTGTCGAAATCCGGTGTGGGTTACTATTTTAATCAATTCGCCAAAGAAATGCTGTTGTTGTTTTTCAAAGTAATGCTGTTGCTGTTTTTCAAAGTAATGCTGTTGCTGTTTTTCAAATAATGCTGTTGCTGTTTTCTTCTCATAATGCTGTTGCTGTTTTCTTCAAGGATGCTGTTGCTGTTTTATTTAAAAGTTGCTGTCACTGTTTTTAATTAAATGTTGCTGTTTTATTCAAAAGTTGTTGTCACTGTTTTGAATTAAATGTGGCTGTTTTATTTAAATGTCGTTGCTGCTGTTTTCAAACTGCTGTCCCTGTTTTATGCTGCTGTTTATATCGCTGCTGCTACTCTATGTGCTGTTTTGGTCCCTATGGGTGTTGTTTAGTCCTTTGGTGACAATGTAGTCGCGTAATTAATTGTGCTTGGTGTGATTGGTGTGCTATTCTTAGAGCTGAAATTTTGGAGATGTATAATGGTGATGTATATAAAATGGTGAGATAAATTATTGGTGAGTTTATTGGTGAGTGCCCTCAAGGCAATGGTCTATGACCTTTCTTTTGGTGTTGGTGAGTTAATAAAACTATTGGTGAGTTAAATAAATTATTCGTGCGCATGTTATTGCATTGTTGTGGTGATTTTGGTGTGTTTGGTGCATTGTTCATGGCGTCGCATAATCATGTGCATTTATTGGTGAGCAGAAGGCTTCGGCCTTATTTTGGTGTATGCCCTCAAGGCTAATTTTTGGTGATGGATCCACATGCTTGTGCCCGTGGAGTTTTGGGTTGCATCTCATACATTGGACATGCATTCGGTACTTTTCCTGGTGATTATAAATTGATGGTGTATGTGGAGATAATTGTAATTGGTGTATTTAGTTATATTTGGTGTTGTTCTCGGTGATTGAAAATATTCGATGCTGTTTCTTGGTGGATGAAAATTAATGGGGCATGTTGTTATTGTGGGGAATTGGTGTGCTTAGTTACCTTCTCTAAATGATGCTTATCTTATTTGTTATTACTTATGAAATGAGACTCACCCTACTGCTTTTGTGTTGCTTCTTATGTCGGCAACGTGCAGGTGATAGCGAGTGAAGGTGATCTAGTACCTTCTCCTAGTCAGTTGAGTCTGCTCTGATACGTAGCACCGGGGGGGCGTTTAGTTTACGTATTATTTTATTTGATGTTTTGAACTTTATTGGTGATGTAATTTGGCATTTTAAGATTTGGTGATTATTCCGCTGCGATGACTATTATGTTTTACTTTGGTGTAGGCTAACAGATTTTTTTGCGGTGCTATGTATCGTACCTTATGACTTTATGAATTAAATTTTGGAGACTATTATGCATTGTTGTTTTGAAATGTGGCACCCTCTTGTGGATGCATTAAAACGTTTTTGGAAACTCTGATCTTAAATGAATTAAATAGTAGCTTAGTAGAAGGGGGTGTTACATTATGAATGGCCACTAGCAAAGAGGCAAAAATTTGACACAACTTTTGAATACTAACAATTATATTTCTTCTTTATGTTAACAATTTATTTTTTTTACTAGATGGGTTCGCACGCCACTTAGCCACACTAAGTGTCCACCAAGCCTTATTTTGTACAGATCAACAATAGACCGCATGACACATGAAGAGTTTGAGTGGTTGCCATATCGGGAATTCAATTTTCCAGAAATAGCATTTCGGCACTACGGCATATGGACTACAAACACGGCTATGGTTTGTTTCCATATTGTAGAATGGCACTATGAGGATAGAGTGACCTTGCAATTTGGCCTCGTCCAAGACATACCATTAGCACCAAAAGATATCAGCCACATGCACAACATCACCATGCAGGGACAAACTGATGTCAATTGGGCTGTATATCACAGACAGGCAATTGATTTATGGAATGATATAGACAAAATCGATGTGTTGTGGGTCGACCGTGCTTTGCTAAACCGACGCAGTCAGATAAATACATGCGCTGGTTTCTAAAAAAATCAAGGCCATACATTTCAGCCGACCAACATCTAAGGAATCCACGTGGTCTTGCAAATGTTGGTGATGTGGATGAAGAAGATGAACAAGATGTGCCAGCTCCCCCAATTACTCAAACCGAACGTCGAGAACGTAACCGTAATCGACATCGACGTGCACAACCAACTCAACAGAGGACCCAAGAAGATGTGCCTCACCGCCACTCTATCTCCCACACACCAACATTCCAAGAAGATGTGCCTCGCCGCCACTCTATCTCCCACACACCAACATCGGCATTTAACGAACCATACAACCAGTCAGTAGAACATACTCCTTTTCAAGATACATATTGACATTCTACGACCGAAAGGGACCCCGATATGTTCTATGAGTGCTTTGGGGTCCAACCCGCACTACAAAAAAAGTGGTTATTAGCGACGGAAATTTCCCTCGCAAAATGACCAAAATCCGTCGCTAATGGTCATTTGCGAGGGAATTAGCGAGGGACCAGTTCCGTCACTAAATCCCTCCTCGCTAATGGGATTAGCGAGGGAATTGAATCCCTCGCTAATTAGCGAGGGAATTTTCCCTCGCTAATTAGCGAGGGAATTTTCCCTCGCTAATTCCCTCACTAATGACTGCAGTTTTTCAAAAAAAAAAACTGACACGTGTCCAGTACTGAATGGCTTGTTTTTTATATATATTTATTATTAATACTGTTAAAAAATTATTATATTATTCGTGAATATTATATTATATTATTAATTTTGTGGTTGTGGTGGTTGTGGTGGTGGTGGTGGTGGAAGGAAATTCGTATAGGTGAGAGAAGAGGAATTCGTAGGTGGAGAGAGGAGTTCATGGTGGTGGTTTCGTGGGTGGTGGTGGTTGTGTGGTGGTGGTGTGGTGGAAGAAGGTGGAGAGAAGAAGAGGGAAAGGGGAAATCATAAGAGAGAGAGAGAGGGGGAGAGGAAGAGGATGAGGAGCTCCGGTGGTGGTGGTGGTGGTTGTGTGGTGGTGGTGTGGTGGAAGAAGGTGGAGAGAAGAAGAGGGAAAGGGGAGAGTAGCTCCGGTGGTGGTGGTGGTGGTGGGTTAGGGTTTGTAGGTGAGAGAGAGAGAGAGTAGAGGAAGAGGAAGGGGAGAGTAGGCCGTAGGTTGGTTGTATGGTAGTGATGGTGGTGGTGGTGGTGGTTGTGTGGTGGTGGAGAGTAGAGGAAGAGGAAGGGAAGAGGAAGGGTGAAGAGGAGAAAAGAAGAGTGGGGGTGTTGTGAGTGAGAAAGAAGAGTGAGTGTAAACGGATTTAAGAAAAAAAAAAGTAAAAAAATTTGCGAGGGAATTAGCGACGGAACTGTTTGTCGCTAATTGCTGGACATTTACCAACCCCTGCACTGAGTCCCATCATCTGAAAACTGTCAAAAATTAGCGAGGGAATTAGCGAGGGATTGAAATTCCGTCGCTAAATACCTGCACTGAGTCCCATCATCTGAAAACTGTCAAAAATTAGCGAGGGAATTAGCGAGGAATTAAAATTCCGTCGCTAATTTTCAAAATTTCCGTCGCTAATCTTCAAAATTCCGTCGCTAATTCTCAAAAATACGACAGCCCCTATTCCCTCGCAAATTCCGTCGCTAATTCCAGTTTTTGCGAGGGAACATTAGTCCCTCGCTAATTTCCATCGCTAATGGGCAATTTTTTTGTAGTGCCGGCTCTGCGCAATCCGTGGCGTTGCTTCGACAAATTCAAGAGCAGGCCGCCGGTGCTAGTTCTTCATCAGTCCCCCAATATTTTCCAGAGCCACCGCCCCCTGCCCCTACTGAGGAAGAACGGCAACCACCACATCGGCATCAACGTCCACGGCGTGTCCCCAAACCTCGACAGTGTGGAACTGGGTCTCATCTTCTTCGTTAATTTTTTTCTGTACTGTCCTTTTAAATTATCAATGTGGAACTGTCTTTAGTTTAATTTATCAATTATTTTAATTTTAAATTAACTAAGTTATTAATTTTAAGGTTTTAATCTTATGTGACATTTATTACATTTGGATCAATAATTTACTCTTTTGTCTTTAATAGTGCTTTGTGCAGATTGCACACTGTAAAGTGTGCATTGTACAGAGTGCATAGTGCATAGTGCAGAGTGCACTATTACAGTGTGCATTGTGCATAGTGCACTGTTAAAGTGTGCATTGTGCATTGTGCATTGTGCAGAGTGCAGAGGTCTTAATTTCTTTAATGGTCTAGATTTTGCCGACACTATTTAACGGTCTAGATTTTGCCGACACTATTTAACGGGCCAGAATTTGCCGACACTATTTAACGGCCTAGATTTTGCCGACACTAAACCCTAAAATCAACAGTTAAAATATTCCAAAATCAACGGCTTACATACGATCACCCCTATTATAAATACATTCTCACATTACACTCAAATTCACACCAACAGTTTACCCTTAACCTATATTTCTGATTCATCTTCTCTTCTCTGGTTCTTCCCAAACACCGTCGCCCAACTCGCTGAAATGGAATGGCAGTTGTGCCCAACCAAGTACTCAAATGACAAATTCTTAACCGCCCTTCATCATAGTGGAACTGTAACCACCGATGAACATGGTGTTGTCTTTCGTTGTCCTAATCATATCTTCTGTAGGATGAATAAGGACATCACATTCGCCCAACTCAAGGAGAAGGCTGAGAGGAAGATACGGCCAGAGGGAGGGTGGCGTAAAGACGTGGAGCGTATCCGTTACAGAAAGTACAATTGTGGAGATGACAGGGACATACGGGTATTCTGTCATGGAGATCCGAAGCGACGACGACGTTCGCCCAATGATGGAAGCTCATGCTAACATTCCAATGGGACGTAGTATCTTGGAGCTGTACGTGGACACAATACGCACTCCGGAAGAAATCATTCATCTTCTGCGACCACCCCCACCACAACAAATCATACCGGAAAGAGTCATCAACCACTACTGTACACTTCACTGTCAGACCCATGTTATGTACAGGGAAGAAGATGATGTGTATTTTAGTGGTCCAAACACCATTTATTCCAGGCTTAAGAACAACATCACCTTCGCCGAACTGAATGAAAAACTAACGGAAAAGGCGCAGCTGGAGGGTGAGGAGCAAACAATCACTCGTATCGTTTATCGCTTCCCCCGGATCGGCGAACGTAATCATATTCGATGGGGAATAATGACTATCAAGAGCGACGACGACGTTCGAGAGATGTTTCAGGACCATGAGATGTTTCAACCTCATACTCGGAGTCCTATCGAATTGTGCGTCGAAACCAAAGTTTCCGCCGATGAGATCATCCGTCGAGTTTTCCCTCCAGCGTAAAATGTTTGGTGGAATTAGTTTCAATCATGTTTTCCTCTCGTTTCGTTTTTTATTTTCTATTCTTGTATTTCTGCAAATTTTGTTGTTTATTTCAGTCTTTTTTCTATATTATATTATGTTCCAATTTTTAATCTCTTAATTTTTTTTCGTAAATATCAACGTAATTAAATGATAAATAGGTATAATCATTTTTATAAATTTATTTATAGTTTATTTAGGTATTTATATTTTAATATATAATAAAATAAAAAATCACAGTTCAGAAGTCACCCAGGGGGCGACTTCTGAACTGAATTATAAAAAAAAATTTGCAAAACACAGTACTGAAGTCGCTGCTGCAAAAATTTGCCCTACTTTGATATATAACTCACAATGTGTATTATTTTGGTATATAATTTTTTTTTGTCCCACAATGGTTTTTTTTTTTGCCTGATGATGATGGATGCTACTGGAATTGAGAATTGACCTATCAGTCCTTAAAAACATATCAGGTATCCTAACATTCACACCTCACTCATGCATTGTTTCTCTGGTTTATATACTCTGCGTGTTTATAATTATATACTAAGTTCATTGTCTAAACTGACACAAATTAGAATCACTTCACCTATGAAAATAATTATTGCTTTTCTTAACAATTTATTGACATAGCAATTAGACTTATAAGTGCTGAGTTTTTATTTTTGTGCTTATATTGTATCTTTTATGTTTTCTATGACATGTGTTACACTCTCAACAATTTGAATATCTTTAGGACACATGCCCATTTTTATGTCAAGATAGAGATTTTTTTTAGAAGATACTCAAGGAGCCAAGAGTCCCGCAAAGAATGAATACCTTTTCTATATCTACAGCAGCTTAAAAAGTATCATTTCGAACACTAATGTCATCCTTCAGCAGTACTTTTGGTGTGGATTATGTTACAGCATTAGCAATTCAGAGACGAAATAATTTAAAGCACGTTTTGGTTTTAAGATTATTCATCAATCTTCAAGCTAATGGATGGTATATAATTTTGTTATCCAGAGAGCACAGAAGACAGAACACATCAAGATGCCACCATAAATTATATTGTCTCTGTTAGATTTAGAGGTTGGTCTTCATTCTTCAAGCTAACGGGTCAAGGTTTTCTTTTGGTGTGGATTTTGTTTAATTTTTTATTTGTCTTGGTTTAGTGGTTTTTTGTGTTTTGCTTCTTCATGTGAATGGTAAAACTTGCTATGAGCTAAATTTTTGATTTTTTGAATTACTGAAGATATGGAAGTCAAAGCCGCAACAACATATATGAATCCACCAAATGCATATAACTATATTATTTTGAGTTGCCTACTGATAACTATATGACTTGCTTGGCTTTGGGAGCTTCCAATGGTATGTCCATCTTTGGCTTGATTATAGTTCTGTTTTAAATTATAGGAAAAATATTTTAAATTTTTGCTCACTTTTTTTTGTTTGCACCGCAGGAGATGGATTAGATCTGAGGGAGGGGTGTAGAAATGAAAGCCCAGCTTTCATGAGCCCAACCCAATGATGAAATCAACCCTGCCAAACAAAAGTGTTTGTTGGATCTTGCGCACCCGAACCCGGCTATGATGGATATTTCGCGGGTCGTCCCTGACCCGAGGTATATAAGATTGTTTCTTCACTCTCACTTCTTCAGAAAATCAAGATTCACTTCCTCTCTCTTGATTTTCCGTTCTTCTTCTTCTCTGCTCTCTCTCTCTCTCTACGATGGAAACCTAGCTTGAACGGTGCTCTCACTCCGGTGATTGAAGCTCCGTTGAAGCTCGATTTCACGATCAATGATGAGGCTGAACGATGATGAATCAAAACCCTTTGGTTTTGATCTGAGTTCACGCAAACTGAGATCACAATCTTGAGTTCTCACTTCGCGATAAACCGAAAACCCTAAGTTTTCCAGAAACGCTTGATCTCTTCGATCAAGCTCTCGATCCATCTTCCTTAAGGTAGAACTTCACTTTCTTTCACAGTTTCTTTGATTTTCCCTTTGATTTGCACACGATTGACGAAACCCTAATTTTTGTAATCTTTGATTTCGCAGGTGCAAGTGTGAGCAAAGTTTGAACAAGATCAAACAAAGGTAAAATTACGCTCTCTCGTAATTTCTTACCCTTTGATTCTCTTTCTTGAATAAAACCCTAATCACTGTTTTTGTTGCATGAACTTGATGAGTTTCACCTTTGAAATTCAGAACCAGAAACCTTCTACTTGTTCACCTTCAAGAATCCTCACTAAAGGTAACAATGATCTCTCAACCTCACTCTCTCTTATCTTCATACGTTCAATCACTGAAAGTATACACTTCTGATTTGGTTTCTCACTTGATCTGCGAGGTACAATCACACCTTGATTGCACAGCCAGAAACCTGAGAAACTTCAACTGAAGGTGAAGAACTTTGGAGCTTACGGTTAAAGGAGTAATAGCGTAGAAAGAAAAAGCACTTAGAAAATTTCTTAAACTGTAAATTGTATATTGATTGTAAGTGAATTCTGTATATTACATAACTGTACAAAGGATATATATATATATATATATATATATATATATATATATATATATATATATATATACACACACACTAGGCACTGAATACAACGGTCATATTCAGTTGAGGAGTGGTTAGATAGTACTAACTGACTTCAACTGAATAAACTGTTAGGATTTAGGAATCACAACAAACTCTAACAAACTCCAACAGTGATAAAACTGAATTTTGATAAAGAGTTGAAGTAGTTAGTTTCTGTTTGACTGCTGGTTGCAACTGCCTTCTGTTTTGTTTTATAAGGCAGTTAGCAAAATCCTAGGTTGTTGATTTGTTTGGGTTACACCAAACTCAACAAAATATACTATGCATATAAGTCTATAACTATCAGCATAAAAAGAGATATTGCTGAAATGAGTTTCATAGGTTAAGCCTTATTGTTCTTTCTTTTATAAGAAAGTGATCGAAATAAGGATTGATTTGCACTTAATTGGTATGCTTTTAACTCATTGGTTGGAGTTTTTATTCAATAACTGAAGAATGGATGCTGACATGCGATTATTGTCCATGTAGCTAAGTAGAATTTTGTTGCATACACAATATTATTTTGTCCCTGTTGAAATAAGTTACTTTTTCCATAGTTAGACATACATGGCAATATACACGTGGGGATATGCCCATATCATCACTACATTAGTAAATGTCTAATTAATGTACATCTAACTGGTTTTACGGCAGTCCCCTTACTTTGTATAATTGCTATGAAAATTGATAAGTCTACCCTTTTACTTGGCAGTGCTGCAAGATACCAAGCAGCAATTCCTGCATTGTACACAACTATCATATGCCCATTTCTTTTTGCAATGTTCTTTCGGAGCTTTATGTTTGTATCTTCTGCCATGGGGTGGTGAAGAGGTTCAATGTGGTGGAACCAAAATCTCAGCAGAGATTGTTCCAGATTCATCTCATTCCTTTGAAGATTATTTTCTACAGAATTCCATATATAGCATCACAAGCGTAGTATATATCTGCCAACGTATATAATTTTTGATAGTATAAATTAAGAGAATGAGAGCACTTATCCATTAGACATTACCAGTTAGCAGCAACCATGGCAACTCTCTCTAAACTCTTCAAACATTTTAGCAGAAAAATCATAACCCTACTAATACACCTCCTTATAGAATTCCTCATTCTCATTTGGAGACTAACATCAGATAGACGACCAACCTCCACAAAAGAATACCTCAAATTCATTGAACAAAAGAACCCCACAATTTGCTATACAAAGAGGTTGAATACTAAGGCAGCACATGTGGAGTGTAGCGTGTGCTTATCTGAATTCAAAGAAGGGCAGAAGGTTAGAAGAAGGTTGTTATGCAAATACACATTTCACAGGGATTGCTTGGACAAATGGTTGCAAGAGTATTTGCCTACTTGTCCACTATGTAGGAACCAAGTGTTGCCTGATGATGTTGTTTCTAAACATCGTCAGCTTCGAAATCAACAAGGTTTTCAGGGGAATGAAGAGAACCTTCCGTATTTTTTGTTTGTATTACGTGGCGGTAATACTACTTGTAACTTTCGTAGATATCTCTGAATCAAACAAACTTGTCTTCTAAATACTTGTTTCTGGGATTCCTCCATTGAAGAATGTTGTTGTTTTCCATGACTTTATGTAGATAATAGTTTTAAATTGCAGCTGTGGAAGTGGTTGCAGTTGGTGCGGTTGCGGCTATTGTGGCTGATGCGGCGTTAATTAACTTTAAATTCGCACCCTTTTCTCTCTCTCTGAATTTTCTGATTTCTCATAGAGAGAGGCAGATGCGGCCTATCGCGGGTCGTTGCGGTGTGTGATGCGGTTGCGATGCGATAGTTTTAGGTGAATACAAATCACTCCACTATTGCGGTGCGATGCCAATGGGGCAGCCACGCGCAAAAACAATATTGTGGCGGCAATGCGCATTGCGGACCGCATTTTGAAACCATGGTATATATACTTCATGAGGAACGTATTATTGTCACTTTTAAACAAGTATTTAGTTTACAAATTTAATTTTCATTAATTTTTTTATTTACTTTTTTCTCATTATTTTTTATATAAACTTATAACACTTGACATGTTTATCATTTTAGAGTGAATTGACGAATCTTGGCAAATTTGTGACTGGCTGTGGTATTGTTTCTATAATTACTAATTAGAACAACAAAGAACACCCTATTGTTTCTTATAGAAAGATCACATGTATAGCTTTTATTGTATTGTATTGTATGGGGGTGCTTTCAGTGGTCTTTCCACCAAACTTGAATTTTATGCATGTGTGTCCTCTCCAAGCTGGTATTACCTCTCAATTTCATTTAACACATAGGTAATCTCTCAACGTAACAGACTTAACATGATTTTAGAAAGTGGTCTTTGTATTTTGGTTTTGGTACAACTGTCTATTTAAAAGGAGGGAGGATTGATAGAGGCAGTTCACAACAAGTAGTTAGTAGCAATTTAACGTCATAGTAATGAGATGAGCTGTATGATCACTCTGTTTTATTTATTTGCATATGGTCCTTAGTTCTTTACATTTTATGACTTGAACCCACCACACTGTCCGATCTGGCACGTTTTGCACTATTTCAAGTTCTTACAGATATAATGATGTGGAGTTGTGGACACACCAATTCACCTTAATATCCAATTAGACCTAACTATAGTCTTGTAATAAATAAAAAACCATTCAGAATCAGCCACGTTACTGATTAGAATGATCCACTTAAATAAATCATAAAAAAAATGGTCCACTCAAATATAAAGGATTTTATCTTCAATTTAAAAACATCAATTTAACCAGCAACATTCAGACCCAGTGCTGAGTGAGGGTCCTGATGTGGAGCAAGAAATTAATGCAGACTTTTCTTCTTTTTTTCCCTCTCTGATAAGTAATACCAGGGGATTCTTAATGAGAGCAATAAAAGAGGCTCATATTGCTTTTGGAAGAGAAGCCTTACCATGAAACTCGTTGAAGAACTCCTCCACTTTTCAACATATCCCAGCATTGCTAGATAAATCTAAAATTAAAACCATCCGGCCCCGGGCTTTTGTCACCATCAGAGTTCCAAATCTCCTCTTTAATCTACTCTTCTGAAAAATGCTTAGTTAATAAGTCCATTCCCACGGCATCAACTTGAGAAAAAGATAGACCATCAAGGTTTGGACGATCGTAACAAGATTCGGAAAACACGTCCTCAAAGTGATTCTCTTAATGCCAAGCTTGACCACTTCGACTTCTTCAATCCGATTCCCGTTGTCATCAAGAATAACCACATTACATCTCCTTCTCCGACACTTCATCAACGAATGGAAATACTTGGAGTTCATGTCGCCCTACTTAATCCACCTAATCCTAGACTTTTGATGCAACATAGATTCCTTTAACTGAATTTCTTTCCAAAAAGCAACAGAGATTTCCTTTCTATTCAACGCCACCTCGCTATCCCAACCATTGGAAAGAGCCACATCCAAAGCATTGATGTCTCTAACCAATCTATCAATGTTCAAGTCCAACCTCCCGAATACCTCTTTGTTCTAAGTTCTCATTTTTAAAAAACACATTGGTGAATTGAATTCTCGTGCTACTCGGTTAACTCTGAATTAACAATAAAAGACTTGTCTACAATATTTGGATTAGAATGAGAATCTAATATATAATTCTTATTTTCAAGATCTGTGTCAGAGTTCTCCTCTATTTGTTCACTTCAAAGAGAGCTAACAATTCACAAATCTTTGATAACATTTGTGTCATGTGACACGGGAGTTTGAAGTCATTTCTTTTCGAATACCAACAAATTATTATAATCGTATGAGGTAACATTAGAAATAGTTATTCTAGCCATTGATTTAAGTTCATATCGTTTTTCCTATGGTTGTTTTGAGTATTTCGAGTTGTATGGTGGAATAAAGGTTTGTAGATACATCCCAAATAATGCTATTTTGAGAGATGTGTCTCTTGGAGAGAGAGAGAGAAAAAAAAGAAAAGATACTACTTTTGAAACGACAAAAATCCCCTAAACTAAAAAGCAATATATAATTTAATCATTAATTTAATAAACTAATTATTTAATTTATTTTTTTATTTAATTTAATTAACTTAATATATATTTATTTTAATTATTTAACTAAATTAGCTAAATATTTATTTTAATTAGCTAAATAATTATCTTAACCATTTAATTTAATTAGTTAAATATTTATTTTAGTTATTTAATTTGAATTTATAAACTGCCACATCCTACAAATTATATTAATTATTATCCATAATTTAAAATGATAAATTTCCAACTAACTACAAATTTTAGTTAATAATTTAATTTACGGAGGATGAAAAGAATTATTAGGGTAATAAAGTGAGGTAAAATGATTTTTTTTTGACAAAAAGTGAGGTAAAATGTTAGAAACATAATTTCCAAGTCTTTTCTCTTTACTTTCTTCCCTCAATTGAAGAGATGGCAAAAACCACTAAAATAATCATCTCTCTCTCTCCCATTTCTCCCCACAACCAAAATATATGAGAAAATCAATCTATCTTCCTTTACTCTCTCTTCTTATCTCCCTCTCTCCTATTTCACCTCAACCAAATACACCCTAAGCGTAACCCGGGCCTAAGCAAAATTCCTTTATTTTGAAATATTTTTTAATTCCTAAAGCTATACTCATTTTAGAATGGAATGAGTACCATAGAATCCATTAGTTGTGACCAAATTTGTCAATAAGTTTTGAAAGTATATAAAATTTAAGTAATTAATTGATAGTATAAATTTTTCACTATTATCTATTCTCATAAAAATTATTAAAGTAATTAATTAAGGTACTAAGGGTTCGATTGATGGACGGGATAAGAAGACAAAATATGATAGGTCTAATATATAATGTGTCAGTTAGACGTTTGTTGAGCCAACTTTGGATATGATAACTTAATCATGTGACTTCACCTATCCTATCTCTCTCGTTAAAATCTTATCATGAATCTGAGCTGAATTAGAAACCAGCAGCCCAGTAGGATAAGATTAGAAAATAATTTATTCAGTTAACCTTCTAAAACATATTTTTTTAAAAAAAATTGATATCTAATAAAAAGTAAATACACATTAAAAAACAAAATTTGATATCTAATAAAAAATTAAATATATTAGTACTTAATTTTAAAATTTATGTATGATTTTGTGACAAGGGTAATTTTGTTATTTTGTATAATATAAAAATCAAAACCTATTTAAATTTTAAAAAATTAAATTAAGTGATAAAAAATAAAATTAATATTAATAAATAAAAAATAGAAAATTAATTTTTTTACAAACCAAATATAGTTGCACAAGGGTAGTTTTATCATATCATTATTTATTAGCTTATCTTAAATATATTATCATTTTACTAATATTTATATATATATATATATATATATAATCTTATTTCTTATTAGGTTTTTCAGATTAAACACATGATATGATATTGTTTATAATATCTCTAGTTAACCTATTTGTATCTTATTTCATATTATATATTGTCTCTACCTTATTCTGAACACAAACGAGCTCTAATAGTTAGTTCTTTGTTAAACCATATCCACCCACTTCACCGGATAAAAATTGTTGCCTACAAACCTACAAAAGAAATTGTTGAGTATCGGAGAGGGAAATTTTGCGAGTGCAGTCCTTCGACCAAAACTCGCACCAAAACTTCAGCTTTTTTTTTCTGTTTCATATTTAAGCAGTGTGTTTTGAAGTACTTTAGGATTCAAAGAAAAATTAATTGTTCAAATACCCAAAGTTCGTTTCTCAATAACCAGTTTGGTGAAAAAAAAATTGTGACAAAATACGTAAAGTGCGACGCTAAGCATTGTGTTTTGAGGTACTTTAGAGTTCGGAAAAAATGTAGGTGTTCAAATATGTGAAGTTCGTTCCTCAATAACCGATTTGGTGAAAAAAAAAATCGTGACAAAATACGTAAATTGTGATGCTAAGCAATGTGTTTTGGGGGTACTATAGCGTTTGGAAAAAAAATATTAACTGTTCAAACTTCAAATAAGCGCAGTTCGTTCCTCAATAATTGATTTGGTGAAAAATGTAAATTTCGCGTCAAAATATGTAAATTGCAACTCACTACTTAAAAAATTTAATTTATTTGTATACTTCTTTCTTTATATTTGTTTTCTATGAGTACTCCCCCCTCCCCTCTTTGTTTCTTTAATGACTACTCCCACCGAACCCCATTTTTATGATCCTTATTTTAGTCATTTCGCCTAAATAGGTATTAGAAGCATACTTAAATTGGTGTTTATATTTTAATTTTAGTCTCACTTTTCGTATTTGATTGTAAATAGTATTTGATAAATATATAGAAGATGACAAACATTCTTAAATCCAGTCTTATCAGCACGCACGAATAGGGCCGTCCCAAACAATTTGATGGCCATGTTCAATTTTTAAAAATTAGGCCCCTAATTATAGTTTTATCGAAGGAATCACCAAAACCCCAAACTACTTTATTTAAATTTTAAACATCATCTCAATACAACTTTAAACTTGGTATACTAATTTTCAAATGATGAATGGACATGGGCGGAGCTTGGGATGGTTCTTCAAGGGGCCCAGTTAACTTTTATATATTTCTTTTATGGAGTAACTAAGTTTCGTTCCTTGGTTCGGTGGTAAGTACATTGACAAGTAGGTTGGTGTCTCAAGTCCGACACCTTTGCGCTGCTTCTTACTTTTTTGAGCAATTTTTCAATGTTTAGGTTTAAAACAATGTTTTAAGAATCAGACCAAAGACTGACTCAGTGAAGGATCGGACCGAGGAGTCACTTCCATTGAGGGTAAGGCAGAGGGTTGATGGGTTGTTCTTATTTAAAGATCGGATCTTCACTGTCAATTACTTAAATGTACACTTCTAAGTTTATGTGGTTGTTTAACTTAAACATGTCATTGTAATAGAGTCGTTGTTGAAGATATTGGGAAATGTTATTTAGAAAAAAAAAGGAGCAGAAGAAGAAGATTTGGGTAGCCATGAGAGAAGCTCACTCAAGGGAGAAGAAGAAGATTTCTGGATTTGGGGATTTAGGGTACACATGTAATTTTAATCCAATGTGGATGCCAAATAATAAGTTTTAAAAAAAATAAAAAGTTCAAGTAGGAAATTTGAAAGACACATCAGCAAGCTACTAATAGTGACCAACGGAAGAACTTAAAGAAAAAAGTTTATTTTTGCAGGGATTTATTTTTAAAAAAATTGCAAAGACTAGAAACATATTTAAACTTTTTTTTCAATAAAAGTACCTATGACAGCGCTTCTTTTAAGGAAGCGTTGTTAGGTCAATCTATGATAGCAATTCTTCTAAAAAAAGCACTATAGTAGACACATTTAAGAGGTATTTTAAAAATGTGATGTCATCATGTCACACATATAACAACTCTTTTGATGGAAAAGCGATGTTATAAGATGACCTATAACAGCACTTCTAAAGTGCTAAAAGTGCTGTTATAACCTATAATAGCACGAGAATATACAGCATTTTTAAGCAATGTTAATGCCCTTTTTGGCATAGTGGCTAGTGTCATCTCGTATCCTAATCCACCTTCATATAGTCATTGCAGTTCCATGAACCACAAGATTGACTCACCTTACAATCATGGCCTTTGATTTATTTTGTTTTTCAAAAAATAAAAAATTGAAAGAAAAGATATAAAGATAGACAACTGTTGTGAAAAAAGAAAAAACCAAGAGTTTATTTATTTTTCTGGTGTTGGGTGCCTCCTCAAAGACTCCTTAATTTACGGCTTTTTTTGGGTCCATAGATCTGATGACACGCTATCTTCAATTTGTTTTTTTGACTGCACACAATCTAATTTCGTCAAAGTTTTTTTGACACAAAAACTGTAGTAAAAATGTCCATTATAGTATTTTTCCAATCAAAACTAAATTACATCAAGAGTAAAGACTCAAATTGGTCCCCGACAATTTCCTCACAAGACAAATTGGTCCCTGACAATTTTTTTCGGAACACATTGGTCCCTTAAAATTTCAAAAAGGGACACGTTGGTCCCTGGTCATCTTCAACCAGAAACCAGAGATTTAAGGTTGAAGATGACCCAAGGAACCTATTTGTCCCAAAAAGCTCAGGATTGATTTGTCCTTTTTTAAAAAAAAAATTCAAATTTGTAACGCTAGGGACCTATTTGGCCCAAAATACTCACTTAGGTGGCATTTGACGTGACAACGTGGCACTTAATGTGCCACGTAGGAGGCGTTAATTGTGCATGCAACGACTAAAGAGACGGAGAGGGACTAACGTGTCTCGTTTTAAAATTGTGAAGGAGTAATGTGTCCCGAAAAAATTGTCAAAAACCAATTTGTCCCACGAGAAAATTGTTAGGGGCCAAATTGGGTCTTTAGTCTTCCATCAATTTCAGTTGAAGATCACTATAGTTTATATATCAATAATGCTATTCAGCCAAAGATTGGCAGCCAAAATCAGCCAAAAAAAAAGAAATACGTACGGATAGCTGCAAATATACGGTGGTGGTGGGACCCAAAGGTTGTTTTTAAATAAATTTAAAAAATGTTGATTAAAAAATAAAAAAAGAAACAAAATTAAATGAAAAGCGAAATTCAAGTCCCTCTCTCGAGACATTTCACCCTAAACCCCAAACAAAAAGCTCTCTCGCTCCCTCAGTCTATCCTCCCTCCCTCGACCTCTAATCTTGCCCGCTGGAACTCCAGCCACCGTCATTCTCTGCCGGCGTATCTCCGCCACGTCTGGAGCTCTTGTCTACCGTGTTTGGAGCTCTTCTCCGCCGCAACCTCCTTCTACCCCTCGCAGTGTCTCCGTCAATCTCTCGCTCTTTCCGTAATTGTCGCACTCTCTCGCATAGTATTACAGTTGAAAATCATTCTTCTTCTTCTCCGTCAGTCTCGCACCACAGTCAATGTCTCACTATCTCTGTCAATCTCGCAGTGGCCGCATCCGTCACAAGCTTTAGGGTTCAACATCAAAACACATTTGTACACGGTCACTATCTCATTGCATGTGAGGATTGATGATTTAATTGGAGTATTGGAGAGTTGCAAGCAGGTAAAGGTTTTGTTTATTTTTGGGATAAAGTTGCAATAATAGATAAATTTGCTCAAACTTGCTGTTATTGGATTGGGTGTTGCTGCATTTAAATGAAATCAAGTATCATGCATGTTAACTTGTGATATATTCATTTTCAACTCTTCTGGGCATATATACTCTCTGGCACAATGAAGGTATTTGGATGAAGTTGTGTAACCCCTAAGCAAGTTTTCACAATTTTGATTAACATGCTTTAGTGTATATTGTAATGTATAATTTGTGTTACTTTAGTTAAAAATGAATTATGGTCTGCTCTTTGGTCTGATTGGTTTAATAATAGTGAATTACTTTAGCATAAAATACAGTTTGATAAGCTATGTTAGTAAATCAATAATGTTATTCAGCCAAAGAATTTAGACAAATCTAGCCAAAAAATAATAATAATAATTTGACTTTGTGTTTGTATTCTGGTTACTGGTAACAAAGAAAAGACTGTGAAAAACCAGCTTGGTTTACTGAAATCCTGAATCTGTCTATTCCTTTTGTATCTGGTAATGTTTTCTTGCAAATCGTTTTGAAACCCTAATACCAAGCGAAACTCATCTTGAAAGAGAGTTGATGTTAACAAATTCATATTTTAGATTTTGGAGGGATAGAGTTGTATTTGATAGCTTGGAGCTGTGGAGTTTGTTCTCTGTTTCGTTGTTGTCATGGATGTGCTTTACTGTAGGAGTAGGAGTAATGTTCGTTTTCCCTTGTTGATTCTTTCTTTCCTGTTGGTTATGTTATATTAAGGAGGTGAGTCAAATTGTGAATTATTCCATCAACATGGTCACAGGAAGATACTATTGAGTCTAGCAAATATATGTTTCCATAATTGATGTTTTCTATCTTTCTTATTCTAATCTATACGACAAACATAATAAAGATTTTAAGCTTGGTTTTGCTGTAGCTCATATCAGCTCCTGGAATCTCTATTGTTTGGTTATGTTTCAAAAAGTGTAGGATTTATTTTGATTGTGTTATGTAGGTCTGTTCTAAAATTGAAATCATGATGTTTTTCAAGTGCTAGACTTCTCGTTTGTATAATTCACCAACATTTTTTCAAGTGTTAGACTTCCTGTTTTGTGAAAATTTGTCCATTTATTCAAGTATACAGCTCCTTGTACATCATGGGAAGACTGAGGCACGTTGTGAATACTGAATCTTTAGTGAAGATGAATGCATCTTTGACTCCAAAACAAAAGAAATGTCTTCGAATGACACCTTTTAAATCCCTCCTTGATCTTGAGAAAAGAAACAAGATTTCTTGTGTCTTACTTAAAGAGTTAGTGCATAGGTGGGATATACACAGTCATGGTATCCGGGTTGGGAATAGGATTATTTCCTTCACGACCTTAGATGTTTGTGTTGGGTTGGGGCTTCGCATTGTTGGAGAGCCCGTTCATGTTGATGATGGGAATGAATCTAGAGTCAAAGATTTGTTCAATGGGGGGGTGATTACAGTGTCAACCATAGTTGAGAAAATGGGAGAGTTGACCGATGATAATGATGTAGAGGATTTTTGTAGGTTGTACATTCTTCTTGCTTTCAAAACCTTATACTTTCCAAAAACTACCACAGATGTCCATACCCTACCATTTAGGCTATTAAATGATTTAGGTAGCCTTTGTAAATACAATTGGGGTGGTGAAGTTTATAGGGTATTAGTTTCTAGCCTAGACCGTGTCGCTCCTCGTTTAAATGAAGGGAAGAACAAAGATTCGTTCTATATTGCAGGCTGTGCAGAATTACTACAGGTACAACTAAAAAGTTACATTAGTTTAAAGTTTTTATTACTGAGTATTAAATTTTGACTATTGAACTATATGGTGAATCGGTGATGATGTAGATTTGGACGGTTGACCACCTATCATTGCGGGATAGTTCAAAAAAGACGTGTTTTCCCCGTCTTTTAGATTGGATTGATGTAGGGTCCGGCAAGTGTTTAGTTACAAAAATATTCGATCCCGAAAAGGTTAGAAAAGGTTATTTAATAAATGATTTCCTATGGTTGTTGTAAAAGCTGGTGATTTATAATGATTTATTTTATATTAGGTTGTTGAGGATTTACCTTTAAATGATGAAGATTGTACAAATGAAGTTGTCATTGAAGTCATTGAAAACGTCCAAAGGGGCTGCTCATCCCAAAAGAAAAGATTATCAAAAAAACAAAAGGACATTGGGATGAGGCTGTCAATGATTGAGGATGAATTGAAAGTTGCTACAAAAGCTGATGGTAGCAAAGATATTGTTGGAAACCGGAGTGAATTGAACAAATCGTTGGTTGATTTGTATCGATTTTGCACCCGCCAAGTGACAACGTCAACGCGGGACGAGTAAGTGTTAATCTTTTTGATAATTTGACTTCTGAATAAGTACATTTATTGACAATGGTTCGTCTAATTTATGCAGAACTTTGGTTGACTTGAAGGGCAATATTCTTACAAGATCTAGCCTCACAACCTTTAGTCCCAGGAGTTGGGTTGACAACTTTGTAAGTAGTAACACCCTTTATTGAATATGAGTTGTTATTTTATTTTATTTGATTTTTTAATTATTTTTATGAACTAGTATTTTATGTGTGTTCATTTTTTCCAGGTGTTTGCATTTACTTCGCTTTGGATGATGGAAGAAGAAATTAATAGAACGGGTGTTGTCAGCCGTTTCGTATTTAATTCATTCTTTGTTGTGAGGAAATCTAAAACTCTTTTATTTAAGGCATTTCATTTAGGGAACATTTTGTTAATACAGTTTGACTGAGCGTAGTGATTTATAATGTAGGAGAAAGTTATTCGTGATATACCAATGTTCCAAAATGGGTCCCAAAAGCGTTGGACTTTGAAAGATTATTGCCACTATCACAAGTTCCCGGGAAAACCCATTTATCACTTACGGTCTTCCAATTTGGTAAGCGTGTATTTTGAGCTCTTTGGGTCCCATTGTTGTACATGTTAAAATTATGAAAATTACCTAATTAAGTTGTATATATTTTTTAGATTTTTGCACCAGCCGTCTTTAATGGGCATTGGGTGTGCTACGTGCTAAACAAACACGAAAGGAAGATGTATGTGTTGGACTCATTGGAACACGAAAGGGATGAGAATTGGTATTTGCTTGATTTGGCAATGGTATTGTGTTACGATAACACTTTTTGATTTTCAGGTTTTTCATTTTCATTTAACACTTTTCAGGCCTTCCAAATAAATTGACAATTTAAATAATTGTGATTTTTTAGTGCTCCCATTTTGAAGAGTTGCTGAGTATCATTGTTCAAAGGGAAGTTGTTAACAATGCTGTGAAGATCCATTATGAAAATTTGCCCAAACAACATAATTGGTAAGTCATTTAATTGGTTTCTTCTATAAATGTTTCATTTGTTAGTTGGTTTTGATTATCTTTATTTTTATGTTCTGAAATGCATCTTGTTTGTCGATACAGCCATGACTGTGGAATATATGTGTTAAAATACTTGGAATTGTGGAATGGTGAAAATACAATGCCTTACTACTCGGAGGTAAATGAAAATTTGTTTTCTCTTTTGTATTTGAATTAAAAATGTTAGACTTTTAGTGATTTCGTATTAACAAAAAAAAAACATTTGTTTAGGACGATGTACTTAAATTTCGTCGAGAGTATGTGTTGAAATGGGTACTTGATGAAAGAAATACATTTAAAGAAAAGGTATTGGCAGACGCGAAATGTTCCGGAACATTTGATGTATTAGCAGAAGTGGTGTATCTGTTAGTAGTGAACCTGAGAATACAAAAGTCAGCAAAGGCAAACAGAGGCGCGACAAAAAAAGCTCAACAAGGAGTCGACAGGGAACAGAGAAATAAAGCCTGATGGTCACTGCCTCTATGGAGCTGTTGAAGCAAATTCTGATATGGTTGGACAGGTCCTTCCCTCATGTGGAAATGGGGAAAGAGTATAAATTGTTATTTTGGCAGAAGTTTTCATGAAAGCAAAATTGTATATAAATTATGATTTTGGCAGAAGTATAAATTGTTATGCAGAAGTATGAATTGTACATTAATTAACTGTAATTGATATTTTCTCAAAGATTATGTATCAAATGCTCCTTCGGTATCAATTGATTTTGAATGTTTTCGTAAATTTGATATTGAATGATGAGATTTTATTAAGCAGCTGAACTTCTGTTGACGTAGGCTCGTTTGTTATGGTCAAAAATTTCACCCAGCTGAGCATTGCATAATGCTGCCTCTAAAAGTTGGTGAATGCATAATGTGCATTCGGTTTGATTATTAATGTCTCTAAAAAGTTATGAATGCATAATGTGTAATTCTCCATGTAGCTAAGATTATAGACTTTACTATGAGTGTGTGCTCTGTACTGAAAAAAATGAAAGCTAAAACAGATTGAACAATGATCAATGACCAATGACCAAGGTAGCCAAACAATTCACCAAATTGTTTAACACGATAGCCAACCCTCCTTAGTCGAAAACCATTAAGACATATCACTGTGTAGATACATGGGACACCAAATAACGGTACTCTAAACCTTGATATGTGAGCATGTGAGCTTGGGGTTAGGTCTTGTCCTTTCATTTGAGTTGCCAAGACCAATGACCAAGGTAGCCAATCAATTCACCAACTTTTTTAACACAATAGCCAACCCTCCTTACTTCAATACCATTATGACATATGACTGTGTCGATACATGGGACACCAATGTAGGGTACTATGAACATTGATAAGTCAGATATTCGCACAGGGGTATGCATTCTCTAATAAGGGTCCCATTCCCCTAATTTAGGGTCCCACGTGAGGGCACGAGTAATTGAGACATATATAAATACTAGCATAACACACTTATTTCTTGGCAAACAAACACAACTTGAAAATCATATGCAACCTACAAGCAGAAGTGGACCGACTGATGCCCCTTTCTCAGGTAACACAATTCCAAATTGGCACAAAGTTGGGCGTTGTTTATATTGATGGGGAACATAAAGACTTGATTAATGGAGTAAAGTTTGAAAGTCATAAGATGAAGTCCATCAGGATCAAGGATGACATGAGCTTTGAAGAACTGAAAACCATAATTCAACAGAAGGGTGGAGATGAGTCAAGGATATTGCGTTCAATCTTCTATCGACGTCCAGAGCCAGCTTATGGGAGTGTTGAGTATGTGAGCATGGAGATTATAACTGATTTATGCGTACAAAATATGTTAGCACAATATATGTCCTTTCGCTCTAAAGGTCCAATAGAGTTGAGTGCTAAATTTGCTAGACGTATTGATATTGAGCGTCAAAATGAGTTATCTCCTTGGCCGCCGGGGTCAGTGCTGTCTTATATATACTACAGGTGCGGAATAGTTAATGCAAGGGATGGAGTCAAGTTTGTTGCTTTTGATTCAAACCCACCTGAACCACTTAGGCTTCAACAGTGATATGTCATACCAAGGTTCAGAGTACCCTTCTTTGGTGTCCCATATGAAGACACAGTGATATGTCATAATAGTTTTGGACTAAGGAGGGTTGGCTATTGTGTTAAAAAAGTTGGTGATTTATTTGTCTACCTTGGTCATTGGTCTTGCCTACTCAATTGAAAGTACATGACCTAACCCCTATGCGAAAATATGACATACCAAGGTTCAGAGTACCCTTCTTTGGTATCCCATATGAAGACACAGTGATATGTCATAATAGTTTTGGACTAAGGAGGGTTGGCTATTGTGTTAAAAAAGTTGGTGATTTATTTGTCTACCTTGGTCATTGGTCTTGCCTACTCAATTGAAAGTACATGACCTAACCCCTATGCGAAAATATGACATACCAAGGTTCAGAGTACCCTTCTTTGGTGTCCCATATGAAGACACAGTGATATGTCATAATAGTTTTGGACTAAGGAGGGTTGGCTATTGTGTTAAAAAAGTTGGTGATTTATTTGTCTACCTTGATCATTGGTCTTGCCTACTCAATTGTATGGCTGTGAAACAACATTAAGCAACCTGTTAACTTCAACTTTACACACTGACTATACAAAGTGTATCCAAATTAGTACCTGATGTCATTTACAACATTTACATCAATACTAATCAAAAGATACATATATGTCTAATTACAACAACAATTTCTCATGACCATCCCCTATACATATATCTTTAATTACAACAAAAAATACTCATGACCATTAATATGCAGGGAGGTATCCTTCAACCTAAAGTCATAGATTTGTAGTCAATTGTGACAATCCTGTGAAGTCTGTTTCCATGTTTGCCAAAAGTTCCATGAATGGAATCTCACCTCCTACCTGTTAATAATCACTTATTCTGTTTAACAACATGAACATATAAATAAAAACTGTAATAACAGACAATCAAACAACATGCCTGACAAGAGGAAGTAAAGTTGTTAGTTGCATTGTCTAATTTTAAATAAGTTGCTTCTGTAACGGTTGGACATTGAGAAGCCCAACTGTTGTGCGCAAAATCTGAGACTCCAGCTTCATTGTTTATATATACATTTCCTGACTGTATAGATGAATTGTTAAATAAGTTCAACTAAACTTGACTTCAGGTCAAAGTGAAGATATGTAAAATCACTAATCCACAAATGCGAAATAACTAATTTCATTGAATGATGAAAATGATACAGAAAAAACTTAACAATGTAGTTAACATACTAAATGAAGTTTGCACAATCATCTGATGCAAACTAAACCACATTGTTTGCATCCAACAACTCTCCACGAGTTATAAATGAATCCAACCCAATGACCTCCTGATAAGTCTTGAAATTATGAACAACAAGTTACAACTCAAACTCAACAATAGTACATAATAGCTCCCGAAATTTTCTGACGGATCAAATTAGTCCGTGAACAAATTGAAAATTGGAAACTCTACACTGAAAGTAAAAACTTATAATGGACACGAACCAAAGTAGTTGCTTCCGTCACATCTCCACCAGTAGTAACCTCAATAGTTGATTCCACACAAATGTCGGTGTTGACTTCCATACCCACCGTCCCAATATTGCCGGCCTACACATTATACAAAAAACAGTAAGATGCATGTGATATAGAGTGTAATGCTTAATACATAATTTGTTAAAAAACAAGACAAACCTCCGTATTGTTTTTGTCATTAGCTCGCTTGGTTCGCTTATTC
Organism: Astragalus membranaceus; assembly: GCA_039519185.1. Classification (NCBI taxonomy): domain Eukaryota; kingdom Viridiplantae; phylum Streptophyta; class Magnoliopsida; order Fabales; family Fabaceae; genus Astragalus; species Astragalus membranaceus. The sequence goes on from CM076848.1 coordinate 63,067,329, forward strand.
ACTCTCTTTTTAACAACTTTCTCAACTGTTGATATTTTTCTGTTTGCAGGAGGACGACCTTTACGCTTTACCCTCAATGGACTGTGACAAGTAGGGAGACTGTCTGGGATTGAGTCATCATTCAAAACCTTGCTTTTAATATTATCCATTGTAGGATCCATACTTGGCAAATCAGAACTAAATTGATGCAATAGTTCATGGAATGCTTTTGTGGCATATTCAGACTCCGCTGCTACTTCAGCAACCTCGTAGAAATGCTTGCACAATTTCTCAAACCTATCCATCTGTGGCATCAATTCCTTCACACCATAATTGATCTTAATATATGCATGCTTCATTTTAATATTTTTCTTCCATCTTGTCAAAACATACTTCTCTGGAACTTTTTCAACCCTCTCTTTAGCACAAACACATAATACATGGCAACACAAAATTCCTCTAAACTCAAAGAACGAGCATTCACAGTTGACATCATAGTTGTCACGATTGAACAATACTTTAAGGTAGCGCTCTTTTGGTCTATCTCCAACTATTATCTCCTCCAACACATTATATGTAGCAACGCAACCCTCCAGTGACTCCAAGGAGGGGACACAATTCATTTTACCTCTAAATTCAGTTTGAACCTCCTTAAATTTTGCATGTGTGTAATCACGTTGGAACTGCCTTTCAATAGAGGAGGTGGACCCACAATGAATTATTGTATCTATTGATTGAAAATCAGCTGCAAATTCTTTTTCTGCTTTATTTTTTAGAGCATTGCCATATTGTTTTACAAATTGACCAAGACTTGTTGTTGAATTGATATATCCATCAAAGAAAGCATGTATGCTCTCACTGCGTTGTGTTGTTGACATGCCCGCCCAGAAAAATTTCCTTAACAAAGTCGGTGCCCATCTATGTCGCTCCTTATACAACCCACTTAACCAGTCATTCTCTTGAAGCTGAAATTTGTCTATGAAGGAACGCCATTTATCTTCAAAATCAACAATTGTGTAAGTATCATAAACTGCTTCTTTCATTGCTGCCTTTATCTTGTAATATTCACCATAGCCACTGAGTTTTTCGGGAATTTTTTTCATGATATGTCATAAACACCACCTATGGCGAGTAGTAGGGAAGACTGTCTCAATGGCATTTTTCATAGCCTTGCATTGGTCGGTGACAATACCCAAGGGGGACTTTCCTAGCATGCAAGAAAGCCATGATTGAAAAAGCCACACAAATGACTCTTCGTCTTCACCGGAAACTAGGCCACACCCAAGTAATGTTGATTGACCATGGTGATTCACACCTACAAACGCAGCAAAAGGCATCTCATATTTATTGGTCAGATATGTTGTATCAAATGTCACGACATCTCCAAAATATTCATAAGCAGCTCTACTTCTTGCATCGCCCAAAAGACATTCTTGACATGAAAACCATCATCCAAATCAATATCATAGAAGAAATTCGAATTTTGTTCCCTCATTTCATAAAAGTAACTAATCAACGCCTTCCCATCACCGCCTTTACCAATTGAACGCCTTTCCTTGTTGACAAAATTCCTCACGTCCTTTTCACAAAATGGTATATTTTCATGCCCTCCTGCATCTGTAACAAGAGATTGGAAAGTTTTGTTGATCCTCACGCCCGCTTCATCGTTGATTTGGATTGTTCTCTTCACATGCAGATTTATTTTCTTGTTTGCCCTAAACAACCTTGACTTTGTGGGGCTCAACTGGTGACAATGCTCATCTACAAATTTTTTGATATACCATACTCCATCTGTTTCTAACTTGAAACATATCTTGGCAGGACAATTGCTCACCCTAGTCGGAAGTGTCTTCAATGAACATGGAATTTTTGACATTTGCGCGCTAGACCCCTCTCTCGAGCATGACAGAATTCTGTAGTTGATTTCCCCATCCTTTCCCTTTACTGATGTTCTAATTTTCCATCCAAATCCTTTTTTTATGGCATACTCACCATAATAAGATATCCCCTCATCTAATGAAGCAAAACACATCCCGATTGTTGGCTCCCAACATGTATCGTCATTGTTGGGGTTGTCAACTGTTATACCTTCAGCGTCAGCACTTTCACCCTCAACGAATGTATCACCACCCTCCATGAACTTTTAGATGTCGGCGTCACAGCAGTACTGCACAATAAAATCCAATTATGTATAGCTTATATTAAATTTAATATAGTGTATAGATGTAAACCGAAATTTCTTAACATATCAGCTAAACAACCCCAATTAACCAACTTTTAAATCCCAATTTCTTAAGTATAACTCAAATGTTCTTGGTGTGACATGTACTATAGAGTAAACCAATCTGGTATTTCAACTACACATAGCCACATTACTGCCCCAATTAACCAACTTTTCAAAGCCATAAACCAATCTGTTTTTTCAACTACAGATAGCCACATTACTGCCTCAATTAACCAACTTTTCAAAGCTATAAACCAATATGTTCGGATATCAACTACAGATAGCCACATTACTGCCCCAATTAACCAACTTTTCAAAGCCATAAACCAATCTGGTAAAGGACAATGTTTAATCTAATAATCATGGTAAAATTCCAATTTTGGATAACAAGAATAGGGTTTCGTTTCAGTATAAATTAGTATAAATTACCTGATTGTAATCCTAAGGTTGCAGTGGAGAAGAGGTGAAGAAGCTTCGGCCCGTGCGGAGTCACGGCGGTGAGAGCTTGAAGGGGAGAGCAGGGCGACGGAGGAGAGAGGGCGAGGGAGGGGTGAGAGCGCGAGCGAGGGAGCTGCGGGGAGGAGAGAGCGCGAGCGAGGGAGCTGCGGAGGTGAGAGCTTGAAGGGAGGAGAGAGCGAGAGAGAGAGAGCTTGAGCGAGGGAGCTGCAGGAGTGAGAGCTTCAAGGGAGGAGGGAGCTGCAGGAGTGAGACTGGGTTGAATGAATCAGTTTTAGCAAAAAAAAATTATTATTTATTTTATTTTTTGGCTGGTCCCACCTCCGTATTTCCATTGTATAATACGTATTTGGTATTTTTTGGCTGTATTTTGACTATGTTTTTTGGCTGAATAGCATTATTGTTTATATATTAAACAAAAACAATTTCAAAATGATACAGGTCATTTGGTTTATTATTTAACCGTGCAAGAAATAGGTGACCCCACTAAAAATAATTGATCAACAAAGGCGGTAGTTGGTCCAGCAGCCAGGACAAAATATTATTTAATTTTCTACCGATTTCCATATACAGCATCAAGGACAAACACTAAATTTTTCGATAACCATTATAAAATACTATAATGGTTAGTATATACTAACCACAATTTAGTGTTTGTGTAGTTAGTATATGTTACTAACTGTTATACAGCAATCCAATGATTAGTACATAGTAACCGTAATTTAGTGTTTGTGTGGTTACCGAATTTTTTCATTAATGAGAAAATGACTATTATGCCCATTTAGTAATAATTACTAATGAATTCTTTAATACTCTAAGTCAGACTCCGAGCGTAGTATTATAACCGGCCAACTTACATAATTTTTGATAGTATAAATTAAGAGAATGAGAGCACTTATCCATTAGACATTACTAGTTAGCAGCAACCATGGCAACTCTCTCTAAACTCTTCAAACATTTTAGCAGAAAAATCATAACCCTACTAATACACCTCCTTATAGAATTCCTCATTCTCATTTGGAGACTAACATCAGATAGACGACCAACCTCCACAAAAGAATACCTCAAATTCATTGAACAAAAGAACCCCATAATTTGCTATACAAAAAGGTTGAATAATAATAAGGCAGCACATGTGGAGTGTAGCGTGTGCTTATATGAATTCAAAGAAGGGCAGAAGGTGAGAAGGTTGTTATGCAAACACACATTTCACAGGGATTGCTTGGACAAATGGTTGCAAGAGTATTTGCCTACTTGTCCTTTATGTAGGATCCAAGTGTTGCCTGATGATGTTGTTTTCAAACTTTGTCAGCTTCGAAATCAACAAGGTTTTCAGGGGAATGACGAGCAAATTCCCTATCTGTTGTCTCTATTACGTGGTGGTAATAATACTAGTAACTTCCGTAGATATCTCTGAATCCAGCAAGCAGCTGCATAGAGAAATTCTTAGAGCCAGGTACGACTACAATGAGCGGTAAGTTTTAACGTTTATGCATTCTGATGGTTGGTTGATTCCAACCTGAGACTCATCTCAAATTTTAAAATTAGGTACATATATATTTTAATGAGTAATGTATTATTGTAACTTTCAAACAAGTACTAGTAACATACCCATATATGCACACGGATAGCAACATATTTTTTGTATGAATGAACTCAGACAAACATTCAATTAGCCTTTAAAAGTAAATTTTATTGAATTGTTAGTCTTCAATTTATTCTTTTAACAAAAGGATCTCCGGTCCTTCAATACATGTTTCCCGTCGAAGACCGAGACTATATCGACAAACTTAGTGAAAATCATTATGTTATTCTTCGTTGAGACTCAAAAGCAAAATAGTAAAGATTCTATCGCTCAATTTTGTCCCGTTTAGAATTTGTATGGTAAATTATAATTATGAGTAATAAATATTTCTCGCATGCTTATTTTATGTATGAGTGACAATAGTTCGTCATGTCTTTTTTATTAATGAGTGATAAATATTTATTCCTTTTTTGTCAAAACTATTCATAAATGTAAAAACTATTACTCAAATATTTTTGTCATCCTGATGGTAGGTAATTCATATTTGGAAAGACATTTTAATTAGATTATCAATTCGGGTGGGAGCGGATTTTCTCCCGTTAACAAAAAACTGCACAGGATAAATGCCCTGGGTGGTGATTGAAGAAAAGGGAGAGTTTCAATCTCTGATTCAAAAAAGAAACGTGAAAGAGGAAACGAATGGAGGAGTTTCAATCTACAACAATAAATAACATTAATTTAAGGGTTTTAATTCTGACCGTTGATTTAGCATTAAATGGAATAAATGGATGATATTGACTCACATTATTATGTACAGTTTTTTTTCGCTGGAGACTATCCCAATTCGGGTCGGCCTGAGTTATTCAATTTTGGGATTTGGGTTCCCTAAGGCAATTAACAAGGTCCCTTTCCCCTCCCAACGTTAAAGAAGAAGCACAAGAAGAAATGGTCAACTGCCTCTGCTCTACCTACAAGCCAAAACCTCCCTTATTAAGATTCTTTATTTTCCTCTTGTACTCTTCCGCTACTAACATAGCACTGTCGGACATGATTGCAATCTAGATAGTAGCTATCCAAAAATAGCTCAATTGGCGAGCTAAAAAATACGAAGGAGTTGTAAGAAGGAGGTCCAAGATTCAAACCCTGGAAACTAATATTTTTCTACCCTACTAACATTTGCTTATAAAAAAAAACTACATTGCAGCTGTTGTATTAAATGCAAAAATATCACTGTCAGACCTGATTGTAACGTAGCTGATGTATTAAATGCAAAAATATCGAATGAAATTATTAGGTTGTTATTTGTTGCTCTTTCTTTTATAGTTCTAGAAATAAAACCTATCTATAGGAATGGAGTAGGTAGCAAATATTATGTCAATTAACGGTTTTGGATAAGACTTAAGCCTAAGGGGAAGCTGCTGTAGTCGCACGGTGAAGCACGTGGATTTAGTTTTGCTAGTTTGATTCTTTAATTCTTTGAGACTAAAAAGAACGGATAAGATAAGCCGGCCGATGGCGGATAAGTTAGTTTAAAATGAATGAGTTGATAGTAAATAAGTTAGTGGATTGAATTTAAAGTGTTTGGTAAAATTAGCGGTTTAGCTAATATATATATATATATATATATATATGATGACTCGGGTGGAAACACTTAGTATTTATGAGAACATAAATTAACAGTTCAGATTACGTCATTAATTATAAGCTCGCATTCGGGAAGTGCACTTGTAAACTCATGCCAAAGACAAGAATTGGTGGCACTTCAATACAGGGGGAGTTTAGAGACAAATCCTTTGTTAAGGCTTGGTGGAGTAGAGACAACGAAAGGAACAATGGGGGAGTGATCTGGAAAAGTCTCCCCTGGCTGAGCTGCTTGTGGGGTTCATCATTCCAGGAAACTTAACACACTAGACACAGATTGCGGAATTTCAACCTGCTAAGTGTGAATGAAGCTAAATGCCCTTTCTGTAACAGTGCGGAAGAAACAATACAGCATTCCTAAGCTGTCAATTTTCATGGAGACTTTGGTTAGGGATGATGGGGTGGTGGAAGGTTTAAATCCCTACTACTGATTCTTGTGAACGCTGGATGGAACTGTGGTGTGGAGTGATCGAAGGTTCATTTTGTAAACTATTATGGATCTCATTACACTATGTAGTCATATGGTCTATATGGAATATCAGAAACAAAAGAGTGGTTGACATAGCAAAGACAGATTGGGACCATGAACTCTACCAATTGAAATTAAGACTAGGGTTCTGGATGAAATGGTAGCCACCTCCTGTAAGAACTTGAAGTGGAATTGGACGGTTCCGCCAAACGTAAACCAGGGCCTGTAGGTAGGGGTACTGCGTGATGATAAAGGTTGTGTGCTAGCAAAATTTACTGCATCTATTGGAATCAGATTCCAAAGTGGCGATTGCCTGGATAAATTCCACTTGCCCATGGCACTTACGGTTCTTTAGCAATAAGTTGTGAAATATCTTGTGGACCATGAAGAACGTCTCCCTCATTCATAGGAATAGAGAATCAAACCATATTGCTCACAGCCTTGCTAAAGAAGGTGTCTCTCATCATGGGTTTTTTAGAGTGGAGCTTAGGTTTCGGAGTGCTAGCCTCATTGTTGAACAGATCCAACCTGGGCTTGGTGCATTTCTAAGTGTGTTTTTGTATCATTAAGTGGTCAGATTATTATGCCTAAATATGATGATAGACTCATGAATACTAAGTCGCTTGGAAATACTTATCTTTTGGTGATCCGGGCATTTTTATCCATCTCCTTATGTCGTTTTTTTGAGCCACTACAGAAAGTGATTTGGGGCTGCTGATAGATGAAAAGGACTTTGTTTTTGTCTATGTGATTGTTGCTGCTGGTTTATAGATAGCTGAATTTTTGTCTTTGACTGAGGCAGCATATTTTTATAAAGAGCTCTCTTGGTGCAACACCTAAAACCATTAAAGCTTGGTTATCTTTTACTAATCGTAGCTGATGCATTGTGAATTTGTGACATGCTGGGAACAATGATGTCAATACTGTGACTTGCTATAGTATAGGAGTGTTGTGGCTCACATTTGTTGGGCGTGGGTTTGGAATACATGAAATAAGGAAAGAAGGTGTTGCTGGCTTGGTTCTAATGTTCTATCCTTGAGGCCTCGTGTGTTTTTAGCTTTGATGGCAGCACGGTGTTACATTTTTTTGATGTTTCATTTAGCGTTTGAGCTGCTGTACTTCGTGCTAGTAACATCATGCTGGTGTAATAGCATAGGTTCTTAGATACATATAAGTTAGACCAACTTTTGACAGGTTGTTTTCAGTTTTGTACTGCTGTAGTGCTGCGTTATTGCTGGGGGGTGTTGTTTTGGTCTTTTTGTTTGGACATTAGCAATAATTGGTATTTGCATTTGTTATTTAGCAAATGATAGTGAGTCTCTCTACAACCCTTCCTATAAGGTGGGTAGAGTGTTGTTGCTCGATGATGCTGCAGCTAGATACCGTAATGGAATATCTTAATTATCGAAGAAAAAATATAAGAACTAAAAGTGAGTGAATTTTTTTATAAGACTAAGATCAGTAGAGACACTAATTTCATTCTAGCCGCGTAACTCTTCTTGCAATGCTGCTTCAATTTCTTTATGTCAACTGTCTTCCAATCTATTTATTTTTCAAATGTGATAGGTTGATTGGTATAAAAAAAGAAAGTAATGAAGGAGACGGTGAATGATGCTATTAAGTAATTATGTTATGTAGTCCCCCCATCGGTGGATAAACAAAGAAAGGGAACTACCTTTTATAAATAAGAGTTTGAGTATTATGCTATTAAATTATGTCTAAGTCATTCATTCAAAGAACACGACGTTACTCGTGCGTATACACAGGTATACCGCTAGTGCAGTTGATGTATTAAATACAAAAAGATCAAACGCGACATTACTCGTGCGTATGGTATACCGCTAGTGTAGTTGATGTATTAAATACAAAAATATCAAACGAAATTATATGGTTGTTATTTATTGCTCTTTCTTACAGTTCTTGAAGACCTTTTTCAAAGTAAAACCTATTTATAAGAATGGAGTAGAAAAGAATAAATATACGGCCAATCAATAGTTTTGGATAAGACTGAAGCCTAAGTGCGAAGTTGCTATAGTTGGTGAAGCACGATTTAAGGGGGAGTGGAATAGAGAGAAATTTATAGAAATCTTTCACCTTAATTGAGAGAGTAATTTTGTAAATAATGATAAGAGAATGCTTATAGTCAATATATTTTTAATTTTAAGACTATTATAGAAAATGTAAATAATTTGAAGAATTTACCTAAGCCCTTCCCAAACCCTCCAAAACCCCCTCCAACACATTTTTTGAGTTCCTAAAAATTAGGAGAATTTGGTTTGTGAAGAAAAATAAATCCCCTATTAAAGTTGATGGTACATCCTTTCATTCCATTTATCTTTTATCCTCCCTATTTTTTTAAGCCCTCCTCTTTGCTCCCCTCCAAACTCCCAAACAAGCTCTTATTTTGTTTTTTTTAATGGTGTGGATTTAGTTTTGCTAATTGATTGTTTAATAGACTTTTGTTATTGGGGTGGATCATTGGTTTCTTTGTGGCACTTTCTTTCTGAAAAGACCAGACCGATATTAATCTGGACTTAAATATTGAAGTTTAGAATGCGAATTAATTTTGACGTGTTTGATTACACTTTTAAAAACAAATTTCTGTTTCTAAAATGTTAAGTTTCTAAAAACAGAAAACTATTTTTAAAAGCTTGATTAACCATACCCTTAGACTCAAACATTAAAATGTTGGACCCAACTAAATTTGAGAGGTTAAAAAATTGACCGGTTAAAAATTTAGTCCTCTCATATTTCAGAACTGACATAAAAATTTAAATTCAGTCCGGTTATAGATCTGAACTGACTAATAGCCTTAATTTTCACGCTCGGGAAAAAATTGAGATTTTCTTTGACAGAAACTCTGAAAGTGCTGCAAGTGTTAATAAGTCAATCCCGTATGTGGGATATGGTTGCTCATCAGTTAATACTCCCCATAGTATTATTGAATGTAATTGGTTGCCAGATTTTCTAATTTACTGAATGAAAGATTGGTTGCCAAATTTTCTATTTACTCAAAGGGGATTGGATCATCGGTGTACGGCTGCAATTCTGTCGTTAGAACTCTTTGATTAGCAGAGTATCAAAGTCTAAACTTAAACACGCAACAAGCAGTGAGGAAAACAAGACCGCCTGAGAAGCAACATGTCAAGGAGAAAAAATGACGATATACCTGTAACGTGTAATTTGGCATTTAAAGATCATCTTCCATTTTCTTTACATTAGTAAACAGATCAGAAATTCACAAATTTCAACATATCAGCAACTCAGCACAAGGGTACAACTCTAACAAAGCTGAATTGGGCGGCTATAACACTTGTCAATTAACTGCAGATGTTCATGAAAAGGACCAGCTTACCAAAACAATGGAACGGGCCCGTCTTTTTCTATAGTCACTATTGGTGAGTCCTTCACACTCACAAGAGGCCCAATGATTTCAATTGCTGAACATGCTCAGGTGGGAGGGATGGGGGAGACCAATCAGACCCTGTCATCTCTCCATCAACATCTTCAACCACATACTCCTACAATAAGAAGTAATAACAGTTTCATAATCAACAATTCAAGATAATTCAGAATATTACAGGGAACCATCGTGTTCACATCAAACATGGAAGTTAACACATGGGATATAATCAGTATATAAATGGTATGGCTTATAAAAAAATGTGTATGCCGCACGGCCCATGCTCAATGCTAAGCCAAAAGATGCATCTGACTAGTTTATCATTAATAGCCCCCCTCCCCAAACTAAAATGCACCATAGGAAGGATTAGAAAGAATAGCAATAGGGAATTGCTTAATCACGTATTAACAGGAAGAGGCACCAACTTGGGGAATTGGTTTATATAACAAACCAGTATATGCAGCAGGTTGGGCAGAAGACTTTATGATAGAATGTGGAATTAGGGGAAATTAAGGAGGAGGAGGTGAGGCACATATGTGCTGGATGAGATTTTGGGAGGAAGCAAACCCTTTCAAAGAGTCTGCCTTATCTCCGCATTTTCTTTTCTGAGTGATAACTAATAAGTGAGTTTGTGCAGTACTTTTCATATTCTGATTCTAGATTTCCGTCAATTACTCATTAAACAGCAAGAACCTCTTGGTAGCAAAACAGCCACATAAAAAATCCTGCATTTGATATAAAGGTAAACTAAATGGGTAGTTGCATATATCCATTTGGTATGCAGCTTCATTTATCAGCTGAAATGCAGAAAGAACCCAATTAATAGCAATGCACCAACTGCACAATAAATTAGAAAGTAAACCAATCACACCTTCGTTAGCATCCTTTTCGCAAGTATGTGGTAGTGACGTTGCCATATCCGTTGACCTACCATAGTCGCCACCAATACGCTATAAAATATTCCAATAACAGTAAAAAGTCCCAGAACAATCAAAGCCATTATAAATAATAATGGTAGCCCAGCTTCCCCAGCACCTCCTAAACAACCACCACATTCTGTTGCCATGGTTCCGCAACTCTCAAAGCATGTAGTGCAATCAGTCCACATACAAAGAGTGCCCGGCAGATGACAGTCTGCACAAACTCTGTAACAATACAAAACATCCGGCCTTAGTCACTGATCATAACCATTCTGAACTACAGACCTGCAACTGATTATAAGATACTTCATATATATAAACATGTAACAGCCTCCTTTCTCTATTAAGCATATGCAAGCATGAATAAATTAACAGCTAAATTTTATAATTATTTGAAAAAGATAAATATCAGTGTAACATAAATATCAGATATTACTTTCCAAGCATTGTTTCTGGCATCATATAATTAAACAAGAAGACAATCATAAATAATGATACCTCAAGCAGATGCTAAGAGCATACTTATGTGTTTTAACAAAATCAAAGGCTCGTGAACATATAAAATCAGTGCCATTACCCAGGTTGACAGCAACAAAGACATAATTCTCTACAAGGCTGAGCCAAATCATTGCGAACCCTTCGATCATAACAAGTAATGAAGCACCCAGAAAGGCCAAGCAAGGCAAAAAACAACAGAGCTCCTGCATTTGACAATACGAACAAAAAATTAACCACAAAATTAGTAACTTTTATGTAAGGAACGAAGAAACTTGAACCTCAAGGCAAAGCAGGAAGGGGCAAATTCACGGAAAAGAATATTGCATAATTGTATAACCATTTTGATGAGCACAGATTAAGTTAATAGTGATTTACCACATATGTAGTAGAAGCTCACTGCACTGTCAAAACCCCAGAGAACACGAAGCCAATATTGCTGGTAACCATCTATTAGATAAACCAAATATGCCAGTGAGCTAATAACCTGCATTCAAAGGAAATATGTTGCTGAATTAGATCACCTATATACAGTTATATAGTAAAAATGGATAAATATCTAGATGGCCAGATGAATGGAAATGATTCACTTACAAGCTGGACCGCCAGAAAAATAAACAAAATGTCTCTGGTGACGAAAAACCGGAATTTCATGGTTCGCCATTTCCTATCAGCAGCAACATGAACACGCAAATGATAAGGAACCTTGCAGGTAGTGCAGTGAGAAAATGCAAACCCTTCCTGAGAAAATGTCAAGCAATATAAATATATTTATTAGGTCACGCACTGCAAGATACACCATTTAACACATGGAACTGGCATTACAGTACAAGACTAAGGATCCAGCCACTCTAAATTGGGTCACACTTTATAGATTGGAGTTTAGGCAGCTGCATGCAGATTATAAAAATTAAAAACCGGTCGTTATCCAGATACTTGTGTATAATACAGAGTACCCAGGTGTTTTCCATCGGTGGTTGTTGAACAAGTACTTTGCTCTCCACAACATGCAGTGCACATTAGAGGATTTTTCTTCTCAAGAAAAATTAGCTCAAAGTCTCCAGTTTTTTACAATTAGATAGTGTACCAAAAACTCATTCTAAAGATATCTCAATGGTTGTTATCAGGATGATATTATCATTAGAGAAAAGGAAGAGCAGAATAGCAGATGACATATAGCTAACAAACCAAAATGTATAAATGGCAGGAGATCTGAAAAATAATCTCAAAGATGAACGAATACATATTAAAAGCCACAGAGAGTAAACATTGCAAACACAAATTACCTGAAAATAAAGCAGGAAAATATGTGAAACCATTTCTTAGGAACACAGATTTTCACTTGAACAAAAAATGCTATTTTAATGAGAAAATAATAGAGAATAGGAGAGAATATATCCCTCCTCCTCCAAGGGTTTCCCCTTCTACAACAGAGCCACTGCTCTTTTACTAAAATGTTTACTATGCTGAATGAGTTCTTCCCTCTATCCCTGAATCCTCCTATTTATACCTGATAAATCTATAACTAACCCTCTAACTAATAACTGTCACTAACGAACTTCTCCTTCTCCTATATCCTAACACTTTTTTCCAACTTAATTGGGTAATGTATAGCCAAAGGAAAAGGATAGAGATAACTGAAGAGGAATAATCAATAAAAATCCCCTGTAGTGTTATGACACTACCAAGTCAACTACAGGCTAATACACACATGTTAGAAAATATTAAGAGACCAGTATGTACATATATATATATATATATATATCACTTTATAATTAACTAGAGGAATGAAAAAGCTTGTTGACCACTACAAATGGCTTTCAGTCAGTTTAACAAAGTGCAGGCAATCTATTTCGAGATATCTCTTTTCCATTTCCTTTCTTCGAAGTTTATAGGTTGCTGCACTAACACCATTAACTTCAAGCTTATATATATGCTCATTGCTTCACCTTTTATAGATAGTACCACACTAATATAAATTTCCTTCGATTTGACGGCTACACAGCAACCACCATATATCATTCTACTCGTTTTCTGGCTACTACCCCCAATATAGATTAATAAAATAAGTAACCAACATGTGGTCTTCATCTCATCCATATCTATTTAACCCACTTCCTCCACTGTTGAAGACCACCACAAAGGAAGAGCTTAAGATGAAGTATTCCGAAGTTGTCCAGCTTCTTCCTCACTTCAACTCACCCAATGTATGTTTTATCTCGTTTTTTATATTTCGTTTAATCAGCAACTCATTTTTTAAACCTGTATGATGCTTATAAACAACAGATCCCCCCCCCCCCCCATAAAGCATGTAAGTTTCATATTTTTATTTGAAACAGATCCAACCGGCAGCTCAGAATGATTACCAGATTCAACAAACTCAGCAAACCTTCAAAGCCGTCTTCCACTTGGAAGTTCGCGGTACCCAGGTTTGAATGTCATTTTTAAAATATCCTATCATATTTATAAACTTGTTTGTAACCTAACATATCATGATTCAGGAACTTTTTTTAATAACCAATCGCATGCCATTTCATGAGTTAGTCTTTATACTTTTTCCCTTAACTGTTAATAGGGCATGAAAATGCTGCCTGAATTGTTTTGCTCAAAGTTTAGTGCAACACTACCAGATAAGGTAAGTCTAAGAGACCCCGTTGGGAATGTGCTATACATGAAAGTTGTTAGATGGGAAAACAAGTTGGTCCCTTTTTACGGCCTCTATGGAGGAAGTTGGGTTCGAATGTCTTATTCATGTTTAGGCAAATTTGACATCAAAATTTTCAATGTTTACGATGAGCAAATTTCCTACCCTACCATGCATCAGCCTATGTGTAACATTATGATTTATACTATGTTGGCATCATTTTGGAATCCATTTAGTCGTAAATCATTAAGCAACAATCCACCTATGTTGGCATCATTTTTCGTCATTAGATGTGTTGTTATCACATTGATTCACCATTATAAACACAATCAAATCCCGTGCAGTGCACGGGTAATCGCCCTAGTGTATATATATATATCATGATGGATGGATGCTGATAAATTCCCCAACCTCGTTGTGCTGAAAGAATAACACAATGTTTAAAACATTGACAGAGACTGTATCTAATTACCTTTATAGCTCGCCAATGATCCAAGCATTCTCGATGTACATATTTTGAAGTCCCTTTGCACTTACAAGGAGCAATGAAATCCCTACCTGAGAAGAAAATAAAAAGTACATGGTAAACTATAAGATAAATCATGATACATCCCAATGTTGAGGCACATCAGTGAATCTTTCACAAATTTAGCAGCCATTCCACATAATTGCTAAAAGATGATGTTCAAGGCAAATCCCAGTTGAATGATCCAGATAGTGTGGAACTTCATCAAAATTAACAATTCATTTACTTAACAGTATAACTGAAATCACAATCGGCAGAGTTTTGGGAATAACATGCTTCAATTCAAGTTTCCAAGGACCTCATAAGTCGACAAACTGAATAAATGGACCGAAAGCATAGGATTCGAAATTACAAGCTATTTAATCGACATATTTAAGAATGGATTGTTATCACGGTAGATTATCGAATTAGAAACTACCCTAACCTAATAACCTAATTAAAAAAGGAGAGAAAAACAAAAAGGATGAAAGTGAAATTACCATCAGTTTCGAGACAAATTCGGCACTGGATTTGTTCAGAAGGACCGGCTTCAAGGTCAATTTCGGAAGGGTCGGGGAGGGGAAGAGGAGGGACAAGAGGAGAGGAATCTGAGTGATCGGCCATTGAAATTCAAAAGGAAACTGCAGAGGGTAGAAACGTCACATGAGATGTTGAATCAAGTTTGGGAATACGATGAACTAGAGTTCATCATCATCATCATCATCATCATCATCATCAATGGCTTTCAAATTAGAGGAGAAGAAGAATCTATCTGATCTTCCTCCCTCTTCCTCTCTCTATCGGCCTCTGAAGTGCGAATTACTTTTCAAGTTTTCGTCGTCACATTCACGCTTGAATTGAGAATATCTGTGTGAATTCCCCAAACTAACCATTGCATTGACCATAATGAAGTTTACTTACCTTTTATTTAAATTAGAAATAAATTTGTATCCAAAAATAAAGAAAGAAAGAAATCAGATTGACAATTTAAGGAAAAGAAATCCACCCAAAAAACAATTTCGGGAAAAACACCGACCTATTTAGTCTGAAACACCAAAGTTTAGTTTAAGGGCAAACATTGAAAAATCCCTATTGAGTAGATAAGGGAGTTTTGCGGATCAGGTTTAGGCTTGGGAGTCGTTTATGCGTAGGGAAGGTATTAGCACCCTACGACATCCTTCCTAAGGAATGTTACCTTAACTAAATGTGCAAATATTTATTAATTCAAAAATATTTTTACCCTAATAAAAAGACTCGCTCAACGGTTAGTTTTTTTTGTGTTTTTTGAGAAATAGGAGAGAAATGAATTAAAAGAAAAAAAGGTTTTTAATTAATGCAATTGACAGAGGTCGACCGCCCTCTGCCCTTACGTATCTCCTGGTAGAGAATCAAATCACATGTAGTTCTTGGTAGAAAAATTTCATTGGTTGGTGTTTTTTATTTAGGGGTTCTAGGACTTTTGAACTGTGTTGATGGACCATTGTTGGTCTGAAGGAGCGCTAGGGCTCTGAAGGACCACTGGGGGTCTGAAGGAGCGCCGGGGCTCCGAGGGACCACGGTTCATTTGTCCTAAAACGATGACTAATCCGGTCGTATGGCCGATTCAATCCCCTATTTTTGAAAATAAGATTTTTGATTTTGAAATGGAAGGAATGTGTTTTGTATTTTTTAATCTAGAAATTATTTGTTTTGAATAGGGATTTTAGGACCTGATCCGTAACGGTTCACTCGTGGTTCTAAAAAGCTGACTAACCCGATCGTACGACCGAATTAATTCCCTATTGATATTTTGGGTTTTTTGTAAAAAAAATGAAATAAGGAAGAAACATAATGAAACTTGTTTATTTTTGCGCTTGACAGGGGTGTGACCCTGCTCCTACGTATCTCTTGGTAGAGAATCAAGGGCTACGTAGTTCTAGGGTAGAAAATATTTGTGTGTTGGTATTTTTTTATTATTGAGAAAATAATTTTGATCAAATAAAGAATATAATAAGTTGTAAAACAGAAATTCGAAAGGTGCAACTAGTTGTGGGATGTAGTATTATTAAAAGAGGGGCGCGACTAGCAGTGCAGCCCAGATCACGCTTTTTGGATTCAAAAACTGACTTGCGAATTGGGTTCATCCAGGGGGTACTGTATGATTAAACGCAGTGGTGTAATTAGCTGCAGATGGTTGTATTAGAAAACAAAAGGGGCGATAAAAGGATATATAAAAGGAAAGAGTGAAAAGAAGCGAACCCTAATTTCATTCTCACCTTCCTCAGCACCGCAGGCTTCCTTTCACCATGAGAGAGAGGGATTTCGAAAATTGAGAGAGGGAAAGGTTCCATGAGTGCGAAAGAGAAGGCCTGAGAATGAGATAAGCGAAGGCAATGGTGGACGATCGAGGGGGAAACGACGACGACCGGCCGTTCCTTGGCTTTTCGGTTTCAGATCTTTCTACTCTTCTTTTTTGCTTGCTTTTCGGTTTCAGATCTTTCTACTCTTCTTTTTCTCTGATCTGATTTCTGTTGGTGGTGGGGTGGTTGACTCTGTTGGTGTTAGGTGGCTACGGTTGACTCTGTTGGTGTTAGTGAGGGAGAGAACGTGACTGAGAGAGAGGAAATGCCGGAGGGGACGACCGCGGGTGGTACCGTGGAGGCGCCGACAGTGGTTATGACGTAAGCAAAATGGATGCCGATGGTGAAAACACCGAATAGAAGCAACCTTATCAGAAGGTTTCGGAGAGAGTTAGGCTTCACTGCAGTAGGTTCCATGGTAGCGTTTATGCACTTCTTTTTCATCGTGGAAAATATAATAAAAATTTTAAAATGGTGAAAATTCGAAAACAATGAAAAATAGTTGGAGTTTTTGTTTTTGTTTTATCGAGAGCAAAATTGAGCTGAAGTGTGGTTAGCTCCGATTAAGGGTTTTGGTTCAGTGGCAGTGATTGGGAAATGAAGAGGGAAGTGAGGGGTAAAACGGAAACGCATGGTTTGAGAAGGAACAGGGCTTTGAAGGCTTTTCTGTGTTTATGTGTTTGAGTAATGTTGTATTGTTAATTATGGAGGAGAAGTGAAGAGCGAGTTGTTGACTCTGGAGTCGGGAGTGTGTGACTCGGTGATGGTGGTGGTGTGAGTTTTGTCTTTGGGTGGTTGTGGTTGTTGGGAGGGAGGAGGCGGAGTACGGTGGTGGTGCCTAGTGGTGCCTCTTCTTCCTCTCCCTCAGTTCTCAGCTTCCCCTCTTTGATTTTTGTTTCTGCCTCTTTCCTAATTTTTCTCTCTAATTCTATTGTGTTGTATTTATCCCTGTCTGGCGTGACTGTGTTACTGCTGCTGTTTTTATAGGTGGATTGGGGTGCTGAGGACAGTCAGCAATTAGGGCAAAAAATGGCATCCAAAGGACAGCATCTTTGAGGGGAATAAAAAGGACAAGAGTTGGCACCAAGGACAGTCAAGGAAAGGACAAAGGCAAGAAAAAGGGGATCAAAGGACAGCTCTAGGGCAAGCAGCCAGCTTGCTTGCTGCGCCCCTCTCTTCTTTTTTTTGATTTTGCATTTTTTTATTTTTTGTATTTTTGTATTATTTTTTGTACTGTTTCGCTTTTTTGGTTCACATGTGTAAAAAAAGTGTTATATGACAAGAAAAGAAAATTTGACTATTAGGTTTCTTTAGTTATTTATTTTTTCACCAATAACGATAGGATAAATAATAACAATAGCGAAATAAAATAAAACGAGCATCAAACAAATCGTTGCACGAGAGTCCCAAAGACACCCGCGTTTAGAACAATATGTGACGCGATAAGAATTTTTTTGGATTTTAATCGATCAGACAAAATTAGGGTATGACAGCTGCCCCTCTTTATTTATATTTTACTAGGAAATATGGAGGGCCTCCAGATTTTTCGAATAAAATAGAAATAAAGATAAAATGACACTAATTTTGTCAAAACCTTTTTTTTTGAGAAATTCACAAAAAACCGGGTTTACGTAGAATAAGAATAAATAGGGATCACCGGGGATCTGAAGGAGCGCTGGGGCTCTGATGGTCTAATTCGCAATCGATGCTTGGCGCATGGATTGGAGCTAAACTGAGGGACCGACGGGGTTTGAAGGGCATGCCTAAGCCTGATGGACCAATGGGTCTGAAGGAGCGCAAACTAGCAACGGTACTAGTAAAACGGTCTGCTTGGGGGATGGCCTTTTTCAAGCGGCCATGGGTGGCAAGGTCAGGTCGTTGACCTGATTTGCACACCTCGAAGGACATGCACTGTGTTTTTTAGGCGGACACAGCTAGTCTGAAGGACCTGGGGTCGGATGATCCGTCGGTTGCTCGATTAACGCGACGTGCGATCTGGATTGAAGGACCATTGTTGGTCTGAAGGAGCGCTTGGGCTCTGAGGGACCGCTGGGGGTCTGAAGGAGTACTGAGATTCTGAATTGTGGTATGAGACCAGCGCTTGGAGCACTGACTTTGATGGAACAATTGGGATTGGAACATGGCGTACCTGCCTAGAACATACCTAATGAATGCATTTACTTGATATGGGAAAAGCTATCTATATTTGGTATGTCTAAAAATGCAATGAATAATGTATGCGTGCAATATAGGTATGTGAAATGGTAGGTATCCGATGCGATGAATGAAGCGTGGCAGATGATGTGAGTTGAAGTTGATGGAACATGGAGGTTGACAAACAACGTATGTGAATGCAGAGAAGATATGAATGTGATTGTACTGATTAATGATGAATGTAATGGAATGAGCAATTTTTCCTCCTTTGGTTTTTTTTTTTTGCTTTTTTTCTTGGTATATAATGAGTGTATGAAATGCAAAGTGTGAATGTGATGCAAATGTAATGCTCTGATGCGAATGACATGCATGGTACAATGATATTATTAGTGATGTAAAAAAAAAATTTTTTTTGGGCAACGACAAGACCGGCACTTGGCACATCCATCGAAGCGAACAATGTTATGCATGCGATGAGCGTGCAATGATTGGTATCTGGGGAATGATGAATGAAATGGGTATACCATGGGTGTTGAACCCGATGGAACGAGAAAGTCGACAAACGGTTGTATGTGGATGCAGATGGGATATGAATGTGATTGCAATGATTATATGCTATGGTGAATAAAGGAAACACATGAATGCATGGTAAATGATATGATTGGTGATGTAGAAAGCTTTTTGGTAACGATGAGACCGGCACTTAGCACGTCTATCGAAACAAAAAAATGTTATATGTATGCAATGTGGTAAATATGCAATGTAAAAGCAAATGGACTACAAAAGCCTGTGAATGATGGATGTCGCCGAAGCTGGGCGGAGACAGAAATTGATAAGCCGTGTATGCGACTGCAGATAATATGTGAATGCAAATGTACTACTTAGATGTAGGTGCTATGGTAGATGCATGGTTTGATGTTGAGCTATAATGTATGGTGCAATGATTGGATGTTTGTCGGGATGTGGAATGATGTTTTTTTGTGTTTTCGCTTTATTGCCCTTTTTGGTATGAGAATGCGAATATGATAGATATGTAATATTTTGATGCAAACGCTATGGTGAATTATAGGAAAGCACATGAATGCATGGCAAATAATATGATTAGTGTTGTAGAAAGTTTTTGGTGATGATAAGACCCACGCGTGGCACGTCTATCGAAGCAAACAAATGTTATATGCATTCGTGTAATGTGATGAATGTGCAATGCAAAAGAAAATGGACTACAAAAGCCCGTGAATTGTGGGTGTTGGAGTTGGCCAGGAACAAAAACTGATGAGTTGTGTATGCGCATGCCGATAACATGTGAATGCAAATGTAATGCTTGGATGCAGGTGTTTTGGTAGCTGCATAACTTGATGTTGAGATATAATGTATGATGCAATGATTGGATGTTTGTTGGGATGTGGAAGGATATTTTCTCTTTTCGCTTTATTGTCTTTTCGCTTTATTGCTTTTTGGTATTCGATGAATGCATGAAATGAGAACGTGGATATGTAATATTTTGATGCAAACGCTGTGGTGAATAAAAGGAAGTGCATGAATCCATGGTGCGATGATATGATATGATTGATTGGGATGCGGACAGACTTTTGGTAATGATGAGACCGACATTTGACATTTTTATTGAAGCAATACATGTTATGTGCGGGTATGCATGTATGCATACTGTTGCGCCCGAAAAAGTCCCCGAGGGAGAACCTTCCTCGTTCACAACTTTTCCTAAGACAATGAAGTCGCCACCAATATTTATTAAGGAAAATATTAGGAAAACCTTTTTTGGAAAGCGATTGGTCTTGCGAAACTAGAGAATAGTGTTCGGGGGTCGGTTACGCGCAGGGAAGGTGTTAGCACCCCACACGTCCTCTCTACTGAGAGGGAACCTTTAATTAAATGTGTTGTTTTAATGTGTTGACTTGAAAATACTTAATTTTGCCTCTCTGCTTCTTATTAAAAAAAGTCTTAATGAAAATCTTTATTTATTATGAAAAAGAAAAGGGAGAAGAATGGGTTTTTAGAAAAAAAATGCTTGACGGGACAAGGCCCGCTCCTACGTATCTCCTGGTGCGATGGAGAACCCAAAGCTACGTAGTTCTTCTTTATCCTGAAAAAGGTTTTTGTCTTTTATCTTTTTAGTGAGTTTCCGAAATAGGACGAGCATTTAGTGAATGATTAAACTAACCAAGGTTATGGGTAATCACCGCTAAGTACTCTTGAAAATGAGAGTCACTACCGCCAGTCAGACGAACAAAGGTTCTGATTGACTATTAGTAGCGACTCGTTTTTATTTGTTCTTTTGAAAGGGGTTTTCGAAAGAGATTGATTGGCACGAATGATCAAACTAACAAAGGTTATGAGTGATCATCGCTTGTTGTTCTTTTGGGAAAAAGACATCGCCACCAATGGCTAGACGAACAAAGGTTCTGATTAACCACTAGCGACGATGGGTTGAAAATGATTTTAGAAAGGAAAAGGTTTTTGTTCCGAAAATGATCTTGGTTTGCGAAAGTGATTCTTTTTGTTACGAAAATAACTCTTTTCTTTTCGTTATGCAAATGCTAAACTTTTTATGGTTGCGCTTGACGAGAATGTGACTCGCTCCTACGTATCCCAAATGGGAATCAAAGCGACGTAATTCTAACGAGCCTCGAAAGTGAAAGTCTTTTTGCTTAGGTTTTGAAAAGTGGAGGGTGCTCATAATGATCAAACTAACAAAGGTTATGGGTGATCATTACTAACACTTGCCATGATTTTTGATGCTTGGGAAAATATCTTTTGAAATCGAAAGCGTTCATGATAATCAAACTAACAAAGGTTATGGGTGATTATCACTAGTAGCTTATGCATATAAAAACATCTTTTTTTGAAATTTAGGCTCTTAGGACAACCAAACTAACAAAGGTTATGGGTGATTGTCACTAGTCATCATTTTCATGCTAAACTATTTAGAAAAGAAAACAATGAATGCAAATCGAATCCTTAGGCAAGCAACAATCTCATTTGAATTCTTGAGCAAGTATTGGCCTAGACTACACATGTTGGACCACAACACGTAAATAGGCAAAGAAGGAACTTGAATTGGGCATTAAGCAAAAATATAAGAGTAGGCAAGATTGAACCTAAATGCACATCTAGTGGAAGATGCAATGTAAGAAATGAGCCTATCTAAGTATTAATGATTCCACATGAGAGTAGACAAGGAAGTGATGGGCACAAATGAATTCAAAAGAGTAGCCTCAAGCATGATCATTGACAAACCCTAAACAAGCAAGTCATCTTAACAATCAAAACACCAAAGCATGTTGAATCACTTTGGTCAATCCTCAACACTTAAATTAGTGTGCGCAAGTGCACAAGTGTGAATCTTCTTGCCAATCATCAACTTAAACAACATATAAACTAAAAGGGTTGAATCATATAGAACAATCATCATCGCTTTAAGCAATGTGCCCTAGGCACAAGTGAGAATCATATTGCCTATCATCAACTTGAGACAATAAGCAAACATATAAAAACTCTATTTATTCTTCATGACTTGCGAAACCAATA
Source organism: Astragalus membranaceus (assembly GCA_039519185.1). Taxonomy (NCBI): domain Eukaryota; kingdom Viridiplantae; phylum Streptophyta; class Magnoliopsida; order Fabales; family Fabaceae; genus Astragalus; species Astragalus membranaceus. The sequence goes on from CM076848.1 coordinate 63,089,629, forward strand.
CATAGTCAAAACCATAAATTTATTCATCAATCTCCCAAAATCAAGCAAGCAAAAGATACTAACAAGACTTAGGAACAATCAACCACATAACTAAAACCTCGAATCAACATTTATTCTCAAACTCTTTACTTTTTGCGAAATCTATGTGAGAAAAGAAATTTGCAAACCTAAACAAAGTATCTAAGCATGAAAACACTAAAATCAAATATCTACAACATGATTAAGCCCCATCAAGCAAAGAGAAATAACAAAATCAAATTAAAGCTAACTTTAATAGGATATGCGAACCAAACAACACCTGAAACAACAATTTTATTTCACAACAAATGCAAAAAATCAGCACAAAACAACATGACTCAATTTATTCAAGAGTGAGAGGCACTTTAAACACCCCAGGCCTCCCTAAGTGCTTGTCAAGAGTGTTTAAGGCTCCTCTCACCAACAACAAACAACAAATCACATTTTACATATATTTATGAGAGTATGCAAGATGAAGGAAAAGAAGAGCATGAGTTTTGATGCAAAAAGGTTGAAGATGATGCAAAGATTCAAGAATATACCTTAACTCCAAGCTAAATAAGCAAGAAATAAGATGAATGAGTGCTAAACCACTTGAATTTACTCTTTAACCTTCAACCTTGAGCTTGATTCTAGAGATTTGGAGATGCATCCTTGAGAAGAATGCGAGAATGATGAGGGGGTTGTTGAAGTAAAACAAAGGGTGTAAATAGCACTATGGGCTTTTTAAGAAAATAAAATAAAAAGGCTAAATCGGGTTGTATGTGAGTAAAACAGGGGGGTGTAGTTAACATATGTGATTTCTTTTATCCAAATTTAGATGATACAACCCACAAAGATGCAAAATGAAGGATTATTTTCTAACAAAATGGGAGAGGGAGAAATGCAGAACTGAGAGAGAGATATGCAGAGGCGAGTGAGAGGGAGAGAGGGGAAACGACTGTGGGTGAAGAACGACGTCGCCGGAGGGAGAGCTTTAGTTGGCGCCGACGACAGTGAAGGAAAGAGAAAGCGAGAGGGAGAGACAGAAACAGGGAGGGGTGCGCTGGAGATGGTGACTGTAACCACCATGAGTGGTGATTCAGTGTTGTTATTGTTTTCTTTTTTGGTTTTGTGCATTCTGTTCTCAATCCTTCTCTTTTCCTGTTTGTTTTTGGTTTTGATTTTCTTAATGGGTATGATGTGTATATGTATGAGAAGGAGAAATATTGCCCACATAGTGTTTGAAAGAATACTCCTATGGTGAAGCTATGAATCTGTGGAAGCTGTGGGAAGTTCTATTTTTCTGAAGTGTATGGGGTTAAGGAGATGGACTATGATGATGGAATGGCCAAGCATTTTTGTGTTCTTTTCCTATTCCTCTTACATCTCTATTTTGTTCCTCCACTCCTCTCTCACGTTGCTATATCATCCCCATTTCTCCCATTATTTTTTTTATTCCCCCCTTTCATTCTGAAAATTCAAGTTGAATTTATAGAGAGATTCTGCATTGAATACTCTATTGAGAGGTCAGTTTTCCTTCCACGCCTTTGACCAAGAGTTTCATGCTTTAATGTATAATTTTTCCTGAGCAAAGTTTCCTCCTCCCACGCCACTGATGTATTCACGGTTTTAGGCCTATGAGCTAGCCTCACTTGACTTTTGCTTTATTGTGTTTCAGATCTGTACTTCTGCTTGCACCATTTTGGCATGAAGATCTCAACTTGAAGAAAGCTAACTTGGCTTTAGTCCCAATCAAGAGAAGAACGTGACCTTACTTTGATCCCTATTCGGAGCTTTGGAGCCTATGTCTACTGTTGCCACAAATTGGATTTTTCCCCTTGTTTGTACTGCTGGCTTTTGTCATGTTGTATTTGTTTTACTTGCTGACTTTTTGGGTTGCTGACTTTTGGGTTGCTGTGATGTACGGCCTTTTGTTTATAGGGTATTTGAGCTTGTAGCTCAAAATGGCTCTGCTGGCTCTGTGACGCAGCAGGGGGCGCCTCTGCCTTCTTGTTTTTGTTTGACTTACTTCTTTTATTTTTGATGTGTAACAAAAAAATGTAATTTTGTATTATTTTAAATAAATAAAAGAAAACAGATTTTAGCAAAACAACTATTTGACTAATTTTCTTTTTATAGATAACTACTAATTAACCAAAAATAATAACGAAACAAATAACAATAACGCTAAATTGCTAACAACCTTCGAGCAAAACGCACAATTAAATGACTCTTGCACGGCAAACACGCACTTGATTAGCAAAATAATGCACACAACGAGAATAAACACGCGTACTCAAATAAACGCGCGTATCTAAATAAACATGCGTCTAAATAAACACGGCCCATTAATTAGGAGCAACACACACCTGATGGAAGTGACATGCGTACCATGGGAATAAAATGCGTACGCGAATAGACTCAAATGACAGTATGCTTTTGAAAATGAGAAAATACTGATTAAAGTCGGACGTTTACGAAAAAACAATTTTATTTGATTTTCAACTAGTCGGACAAAATTGGGGTATGACACATACGCAATGCGTAATGCGAAAGAAGCAAAATTGTGTAGGCAAAAGCAAGTGGAATGTGAATGCATGTACAATACTTGGATGGAAGAGTTGTGATGAGTATGATCAGATGCAGGGTTTGATTCTAGAATAATGAGGACATGTCTAATGCATGATTTGTTGGTAACAACATTTTTTTTGTAAGGATACAAAAATGTTTGATGAGAAACAAAACTTTTGATGCTGGAAACAGAGAGCTGAACCTTTTGAATTGATCGTTCCTTGGAAGAAAGATTTTTGATGGCGTGGACTTGAACTCTGGTAAACTCAAGGCTGTCACCTTGAAAAGCGTGGCTTGCGGCAATGTATTAGTGCCCTTTCTAGAGATTGAGATGTGTATTTGCAGACTTGTTCAAATGAGTTCTCATTTGGTTATGATGACCCATGATGACTAAGCTTTCAAGTCTAAGATGTTAACTTAGAGGGATTGTCATTAACATGTGTTTCTCTCTTTGAAGCATTTGTTTAATAAATATGAAAAACGGTGTGAATGCAAATGAATGTGCCAGTTGACTCAAGGTTCAAGAAATGTAGGGTATGTGACACGTGAGTGGAGTGAAGGATGAGGTTTATTGGCTCAAGCCCATGAGAGATAAGCGTGCCCCAAGGTATGAAATGTTTGACTGCCCCACTTTTGACTTCAAATAGTGGGGAGTGAAACAGTCTGCCTTTGTCTAGGGAGTACAATGACAACTAAGGATATAGACTGATTGAGGGATTGGGAAATATGCTGGTATTGAGGGTGACAAGTGACTAGGAATGAATGGAATGAGAGGCAAAAGGATTCTTTCGGCCCAAGGGATATGATGCCCCGGTCTATAAGAGGACAAGGTTACCCCCATCCACGAAAGATGAAAATTGCCCCATCTCGAGTGGGATTGTGACAGGGTGCAAAGTTAGAATAATGGTTTGGAAATTTGTCTGGTATGGCTATATGGGTGTAGAACGGGATGAAAGGTGAGAATATTTTGGGGTTGTTGAAAAAAATTTCCTGAGTTTGAATGGAATGAAGGGTGGGGTATTGCCTCATTTTGATATGATAAGTCAAGTAACTGCTTTAGTAGGGATTTGTGGTTTTCCTTGGGAAGGATTCCACAAGCTAAAACAGTCAAGAGTTTTTGGTTCGATGGAATTTCACTTTGTTGATGATCACTGTTATCTTCCCTTCGAGCGTGCAAGCCCTTTTAAGTTTTTTTTTTAGTTTTTTTTTAATGATTTTTTTTTGAGCAAATAAATTATTCTGATTACTTTGTCCCAAAATATAAGCTTTGAGAAAAATGGAAGCTATCAATCATTGATCAGAATAGACCTTAGAATTGTAACATGGCCAATGGTTAATGATTTAGGAAGGAAACGACTACTTTACCCAAAGAAGTGTTTGAGGGTTTATTTTAGACAAGGATCTTTTATGCGCTTGATGGTGTGAAGTATCAGCTCGCGATTTCTACCGCTTTGGTTTTTTCTTCTTTTTCCAAGGTTTTTCGATCCTCTTTTTTTGAATTTCACTTTATTTTTTTGTGATTTTTTTGGGACTGAGCGAGCTGATAAAGGTGGTACATTGTCGTTAGATATGGGATTGATCCTTGTCTAAGGTGATTGGAGGATTTATGATTTTTTGCTCAAAATGGGTAACAAAGGGCATTTCTCTTTTTTTTTGGATTTTTGGATATAGGAAAATGGCCAAACTCCACTTCAAATCATGATTGCTTATTTTCTTGAAATTTCAAGTATAGGACAAAACTTCATTTTAACATATTTGCTTTTCTTTATTTTTCCCTTTTTTATGCCCTAATTTTTGCTTGGGTTGCTCTTATGAGTTTTCAACCTAACGGGCCTTTCTCTTTTGGGTTTCCCTTTTTTTAACTCAAATGACTTGCACGAGTGTTTGGAGTGCCAGTAGGAAATCTTAGTGATCATTACTCTGCCCCAGTATGGAGCATACAAAGTATTATTCGTGAAATATCATCACTGGGGGAAAGTGAGTGAAATACTATTGTGAGGACTAGGCCTTTTATGAATGGTTGGATCTGGTTTTGAAAATGAAGGATAAATGGGGGTAGTATAACTGACTCAAACAAGAGTAAACACACATGTCATGTTAGTTTATTTTGCAAACGCTTCATGGAGAGTTAACACCAATTAAAACGGAACAATCTTAATTGCCAAAACCACACAAGTTGACAAAATAGACATTTAAGCTTCTTATCACGGGGGTGAGATATATGTTGGCTGATGCCTTTGGTGGGGTGTGTCTCTGAGGCTAAGGGTCAAGCCTACAGGAGCAAGGGTTTGAAGATGTGGTCAATGTTGGAGTAACCATGATGGTGATTGAGTCATCTGTGAATTCCATTGAAGGGTTAAGTGGGTGGATGGTTTCCATGAATGTGGTGGGTATGAGTAGGATGTATATGGAGTGAAGGGTAAAGGACTTGATGTTGGTGAATCAAGTTAGGGTATGACAACATTTTCCAAGGAAGAGGAATCAATTAAAATATATGGATATGGATATGGATGTCAAAAAAACTTATGAGTTTCATTTTTTATTTTTTGGAAAAATTATTTGAATAAAGCAGAATGCATGAACATATGGATGTTGTTGTACACAGACAATGATGCAGGTGAATGAAATGCATAATGATACCTTAAGCAAGTGTGTGATTTTTTTATTTTTTATTTTTTTAAAGTTCAACTAGAGTGAGAGGCTAACAAAACAACAACAAAAACTATTGGATGATGAACGATGCAAGAATAGAAGAAAATGAAGCAATTCCTAATTTTGTTTTAATGCATTTGAGAGGATTAATGCCTTTGAGATGGATGTGAGAGGAATAAATGACTTTTGTTTTTGTTTTTTTTATGGCACATGAAGGAGCTGTATTTGAGATGCATGAGAATGAAGGACTTTTGTTTTTGTTTCTTTATGATGCATGAAGAGGAGTAATGAAATAATGAATGAATGTAATTTTTTTATAATATCAATGTGATATTTATTATTTTTGGTGTATGGATATGCAAGATGATGCACTTTGGATGAGGTGAATGATAGTTTTGTTATTTTTTAGATGATAAGATGCATGGTAAGGGGAATGATGGAAAAATCATTTTAGTATGAATGCATGGTGATTTTTTTATATGTTTTCTTTGAATAAAGTATAATGCATGAAAATATGGATATTTGTCGTACATGAGCAACAATGGAGATGAAATGCGTGATGATTTTTGAATGTGACAGAAGGATACCTTAAATTGGTATGGATGATGAATGATGCAATAATGGAGAAGTTTCTGATTTTTATTTTGATGCATGTAGGAATATGAGATGCATGTAAGAGGAATAATTTTTTTTTTATGATGCAAGGGAGTAATGCCTTTAAAGTGGATGTGAAAGAAATAAATGGCCCCCCTTTTTTCATATAATGCATGAAGAGGGAATGAAATGATGAATGAATATATAATACCACAGTGATATTTTTTTCTAGTGTGGATATGCAAGATGGACAAATAATGCAAATGATATTTCTGTTATTTAGAGATGATGAGATGCATGGTGGCGAAATGAGATGCGTATGAAAAGAATGATCATATTTTGTTACGAATGTATGATGAAGATGTAAGTGCATGCAATGCACATGATTGTTTGATTCCAACGACATGTAAGATGTTCAAAGAAATGATTATTTTAAATGAGTTAATTTTTTTTTAGAGGTCATGCAACATGCAAAGTTACAAATTCTCATTTATTTTATTGGATGATCAATGATGTATGAAAAGAGTAATGACATGTTTTTTTTTGTTTTTTTATCTAGAAAACGACACATGCAGGAAAAATGATTGTTTGATTCTAATGGAATGCTATGTCAAGTGTGCGAAGGAAAAAAATTATTGTAAATGACCCTTTTTTAGAGAGGCAATGCAACGTGGTGATGATGCAAACACTCTCTTTTCATTTGATGATGATTGATACAAGAATAAGAGAATAAGTTTATGATTCTTGTTCTTTTTTGTTAAAATGTAATGCATGAATGAACACCTGACAAATGTATATTGCATGATGAAAATGCAAATGCAAGAAATGCTGAAGGAATATTCACTTGGAAAACTCAGTTATTCTAAATGATTTTTTTTTAAAACAACGCAACATATAGGTGATGCTAACTAAAATATATATTTTGGATGATGAATGGGAAGAATAATGATACTATTTTCTTTTTCTTTTTATTTAGAAATGATGCATGCATAGAGAAATGATGTATTTGAACTAGGATGACAATATGAGTGAAATGATGTATGAATGTCACATATTTAACATGCATTCCATCATTATGTGAAGCCTGCACTATTTGATGATGATCTTTTAATATTTACAAATTATGAACATATGATAATTGGATTGATGATGAGATGTATGGTGGGGAAATGGTGAAGTGATGCATGTGAAAAGAATGATTTTATTTTGTTATGAATGCATGATGATTTTTGTATGATGGATAGAAGGAGTGATGTCGTCTCATGTGCATGCAAATGAAGGAAGCATGTAATGTTTTTTTTGAGTGATTTTATTTTGGAGAAATGCTAACCTAGATTAATAGAGAGAGTAAGTATAATGCCCCTGTGTCCTAGGTGGGTCATGTCTAAATTGGGATTTTCAACATGATCTAGGGTCGCTTATGTGATCAATCTCTCAGGTGGCTCTATTCACTTCCTCACAAAGGTCTCCAGAGCTAAAATCCCCTTCATGATATGATCCACAACGATAGTGAGCTACCTGGTGTGGGATACCATAAAAGAGCGTACTCTGGCTGAGACTTTCATGAGAGTCAGACAGATAAAATCCAGAATGATTGTCACTAATAATCTCCACTCGTCCTAGGTTATTTGCAGACCCGGGTATAGGGCCCCACTCAAAGGTGTGTGCAAAAGTGTAAGTGAGATGTGTGATGAGGGAAAAATACCTAAACTAACCAAGTTGGAAAAGATATACAACAATAATAAGAGTCGTCTACCCTAAGGTTCAATAATATAACAAAATGCTAATAAATAAGTAACATAAGCATAAGGGCAAAAACAAAATATAAAGCTAATAAAACTTACACATTTAGTTAGTTAGGCTTGACTCTCTTAATTAGTCCCCAGTGAAGTCGCCAGCTGTAGCGACCGAAAAATCCGGTGGAGGGATTCTTCGAAGTTCTTGAAATGAAGCCGCCACCAAAGTTTAGTTTAAGGGCAAACATTGGAAAATCCCTATTGAGTAGATAAGGGGATTTTGCGGACCAGGTTTAGGCTCGGAAGTCGTTTATGCGTAGGGAAGGTATTAGCACCCTACGACATCCTTCCTAAGGAAGGTTACCTTTTAACTAAATGTGTAAACATTTATTAATTCAAAAATGTTTTTACCCTAATAAAAAGACTCGCTCAACGGTTAGTTATTTTTGTGTTTTTTGAGAAATAGGAGAGAAATGAATTAAAAGAAAAAAGGTTTTTTATTAATGCAATTGACAGAGGTCGGCCGCCCTCTGCTCCTACGTATCTCCTGGTAGAGAATCAAATCATACGTAGTTCTTGGTAGAAAAAATTTCGTTGGTTGGTGTTTTTTATTTAGGGGTTCTAGGACTTTTGAACTGTGTTGATGGACCATTGTTGGTCTGAAGGAGCGCTAGGGCTCTGAAGGACCACTGGGGGTCTGAAGGAGCGCCGGGGCTCCGAGGGACCACAGTTCATTTGTCCTAAAACGATGACTAATCCGACCGTATGGCCGATTCAATCCCCTATTTTTGAAAATAAGATTTTTGATTTTGAAATGGAAGGAATGTGTTTGTATTTTTTAATTTAGAAATTATTTGTTTTAAACAGGGATTTTAGGACCTGATCCGTAACGGTTCACTCGTGGTTCTAAAAAGCTGACTAACCCGATCGTACGACCGAATTAATTCCCTATTGATATTTTGGGGTTTTTGTAAAAAAATGAATTAAGGAAGAAACATAATGAAACTTGTTTATTTTTGCGCTTGACAGGGGTGTGACCCTGCTCCTACGTATCTCTTGGTAGAGAATCAAAGGCTACTTAGTTCTAGGGTAGAAAATATTTGTGTGTTGGTATTTTTTTATTATTGAGAAAATAATTTTGATCAAATAAAGAATATAATAAGTTGTAAAACAGAAATTCGAAAGGTGCAACTAGTTGTGGGATGTAGTATTATTAAAAGAGGGGCGCGACTAGCAGTGCAGCCCAGATCACGCTTTTTGGATTCAAAAACTGACTTGCGAATTGGGCTCATCCAGGGGATACTGTATGATTAAACGCAGTGGTGTAATTAGCTGCAGATGGTTGTATTAGAAAACAAAAGGGTGCGCATAGCAGAACCCAGTTTCAGTTTTATGGTTGCTAGCCCACGAATTATGGGCTTTCCAGGGGGCGAGTTATTAAAAAATGGGTGTTTACAGTAATCTGAAATATTCGAAAAATAAAATAAAAGTAAAATAAAAGGATATATAAAAGGAAAGAGTGAAAAGAAGCGAACCCTAATTTCATTCTCACCTTCCTCAACGCCGCAGGTTTCCTTTCACCATGAGAGAGAGGGATTTCGAAAATTGAGAGAGAGAAGGTTCCATGAGTGCGAAAGAGAAGGCCTGAGAATGACATAAGCGAAGGCAATGGTGGACGATCGAGGGGGAAACGACGACGGCTGGCCGTTCCTTGGCCGGCGGAGACAGAGGTGACGACAACGTCTCCGGTGGGGGTGAAGACGAAACGAAAGGACCCGGACGATAATAGCTGCGGCGAGAGCAACAGCGTGAACGGGTCAACGGCCACCGTCTACGGTGGTCGGTATCTTAAACGGTGAGTTCTTTTTTGCTTGCTTTTCGGTTTCAGATTTTTCTACTCTTGTTTTTCTTTGATCTGATTTCTGTTGGTGGTGGGGTGGTTGACTCCGTTGGTGTTAGATGGCTACGGTTTGATTCTGTGGTCATGGGGACGCGGTGGAGAGGGACGGTGGCGATGAATGGCAAAGGTATGGTGGGTTGTTCGAAAAAAAAAGGCAACGACGGTGGGGTAAGAGGAAAGACGGCGGAGAGAGGAGTGACAGTGTGAGAGAGAAAGAGAGAAGGGAAAGGGAAAGGAGAGGGAGAGAACGTGACTGAGAGAGAGGAAATGCCGGAGGGGACGACCGCAGGTGGTACCGTGGAGGCGCCGACAATGGTTATGACGTAAGCGAAATGGATGCCGATGGTGAAAACACTGAATAGAAGCAACTGTATCAGAAGGTTCCGGAGAGAGTTAGGCTTCACTGCGGTAGGTTCCAAGGTAGCGTTTATGCACTTCTTTTTCATCGTGGAAAATATAATAAAAATTTTAAAATGGTGAAAATTTGAAAACAATGAAAAAGAGTTGGAGTTTTTGTTTTTGTTTTATTGAGAGAAAAATCGAGCTGAAGTGTGGTTAGCTCCGATTAAGGGTTTTGGTTCAGTGGCAGTGATTGGGAAATTAAGAGGGAAGTGAGGGGTAAAACGGGAACGCATGGTTTGAGAAGTAACAGGGCTTTGAAGGCTTTTCTGTGTTTATGTGTTTGAGTAATGTTGTATTGTTAATTATGGAGGAGAAGTGAAGAGCGAGTTGTTGACTCTGGAGTCGGGAGTGTGTGACTCGGTGATGGTGGTGGTGTGAGTTTTGTCTTAGGGTGGTTGTGGTTGTTGGGAGGGAGGAGGCGGAGTACGATGGTGGTGCCTCTTCTTCCTCTCCCTCAGTTCTTAGCTTCCCCTCTTTGATTTTTGTTTCTGCCTCTTTCCTAATTTTTCTCTCTAATTCTATTGTGTTGTGTTTATCCCTGTCTGGCGTGACTGTGTTACTGCTGCTGTTTTTATAGGTGGATTGGGGTGCTGAGGACAGTCAGCAATTAGGGCAAAAAAATGGCATCCAAAGGACAGCATCTTTGAGGGGAATAAAAAGGACAAGAGCTGGCACCAAGGACAGTCAAGGGAAGGACAAAGGCAAGAAAAAGGGGATCAAAGGACAGCTCTAGGGCAAGCAGCCAGCTTGCTTGCTGCGCCCCTCTCTTCTTTTTTTTGATTTTGCATTTTTTTATTTTTTGTATTTTTGTATTATTTTTTGTACTGTTTCGCTTTTTTGGTTCACATGTGTAAAAAAAAGTGTTATATGACAAGAAAAGAAAATTTGATTATGAGGTTTCTTTAGTTATTTATTTTTTCACCAATAACGATAGGATAAATAATAACAATAGCGAAATAAAATAAAATGAGCATCAAACAAATCGTTGCACGAGAGTCCCAAAGACACCCGCGATTAGAACAATATGTGACGCGATAAGAATTTTTTTTTGGATTTTAATCGATCGGACAAAATTAGGGTATGACAGGTAACCAAAAAGCTCCCCTAATATTGTTGAAGTGTTTGACAAGGTCGGGTTCGGTTTTCAGTGGATTCAATATTGGGCAACCGAGCCCACCCAAATAGAGCCAGTAATAACCGAATTTTTCAATATGCTACCCGATAATGATATTTAACCGACCGCAACAGCTTAAAATTTTCGGGCAATTCGTATTTCTGGTCGGTTTCAATTTTTTGTCCACCCCTAGTGCTCGGCATATTTTTGCATCTAGAAATAAACAAAACAACTAGAATTGACATTGACAATTTCAACCACCACCAATTTGCAGTCCATTTCAATGTGCATTTGGGAGTATCACTCTTGATGGAGGAGCCACTATAGTGCTTTGAGAAGGCCTAAAGCCTATGCTTCTTTTGCTTATGGGCAACCGATGAAAGTTTGAAGGGAATTTTTTTGTACCCCCATCACATTCCATATACCCCCACATAATTTCTTAAACCCGAAAATACCCCTGCCCAACTAAAATTCGCTTGGATTTACCCCATCTAAGGTAAATCCAATTTGTTATTTTTTCAAATCGAATATATCTACCCAATAGGTAAATCTGACTTTAAAAATAACAAAGCGGTTTTACCTCAGATGGGGGTACATCCGCTTTGTTATTTTTAAAATCGGATTTACCTAGTGGGTACACCTAAGGTAAATCCGATTTTGTTATTAAAAATAATTGTTTTTTATTTAAATTTTTAAAAAAGGTTATAAAAATGCTACTAGAAATTCCTTAAAGAGTCAAAACTAATCCAAAAATTATAAAAACACCACTAAAAATCTAATAAAACCAAAATAAGGTTATGCAAAAATTTTTAGATTTTTTGGAAATTATGAAAAATTAAAAAAATTAATAAAAAATAGTAAACGATGGAATTTGGGATCATTACAATTTGAGTAGGTTTCCCGAAAACCGATTTTTTAGCCTAAATTATTCGGTGGATGTACAACATCGTCACGTGTTAACGAACTACACACTAAACAAAACCAAAAGACGGTCGAAATTCGTATCTAATTTTTTAACTGATTTATTTATTTATTAATTAGGTTAAAAAAGCGGATTTACCCCCACATAAGGTAAATCCGCTTTTGTTATTTAAAAGCGGATATACCCCCACATAAGGTAAATCCGCTTTTAAAAATAACAAAATCGGATTTACCCCCACATAAGGTAAACCCGCTTTGTTATTTTTAAAAACGGATCTACCCCACCTTAAATAAATCCGCTTTTAATTTTTTAAAATTTTCAGTGGAAATCGGATTTACCTCACGGATATATAAATCTGATTTCCAAAAAAAAAATTGATATCAGGATATGTTCGAGTTTTTTAAATTTTGTGAAGGGCAATTACGTCTTTTCACATGGTCCGTGGGGGGGGGGGGGGTAGAATTGAATGTGATGGGGGTAAAAAAACCAGTTTGAATTGAAGCTCTAATTAGTTGCCCTTCATCGTTCTTCACATAGGACCCAAAGTCATATCATGTGTCCTTGAATATTGCTGCCTCAAAATTTCATTCGAGAGATATGTTAGTTATTGTGTTTATCTTCATCCAAGTTAAACTAATTATGGTTATTGTTAATTGATGAGGTGACATTAACTAATGTGATGTCACCGTGAAAATTGATGAACGCGTGGCCCATCTTTGCATCCTTTTGAGACAAAATAAAATAGATTCAAATTTGTTCATTTATTTTTCAATCTTATTTAATCCCTCACTCTTTGTTACATTTAAGTATCTTTCTATCTCTACCAAAATCCCTAATCTGTCATAAGAAGGTTTTTTAGAAGTCGCACTATATAAGAAAACCAAAGCCATAGGGAAAACCTAGGTCAGCCTTAAGGGTGTTCAATGGTTTGGGTAAATCCGAACCAACCCGTAGCCCAACCCAAACCGAAGCGTTTGGTTCGGATAATTTTTGTGATCGGATCAAATCCGAACCAACCCGTCAAAACCCGTACTAGTTTGGTTCGGATAACAGATTATATAAAGTAAATCCGATCCAAACCGTCAACCCGAAGGTAGTTAACTAGTGCATTAATTATTAGTCTTCTTCTACTCTTGTAGACTTCTTCACTGATTTAACACCAGTTCATGCATTCCATCATTCTATTTCCATATTACCGAGGCTCCTCAATTATCAACACCGCAATAATAATTCTTTGCTCATCACTTATGACATCAAAGTATATTATTTCTTCTCAAAAGCCAACGTTTCCAAACTCAACAGAGAAGAACAATGGAACATTTCATCCAATGATAGGCGGTGATACAACACAGAAAACTAGTGTCCGCCAATTTAGGTTCATCCAATGATAATGAGTACTTAATGGAGTTTCTATATTCTTCTAGAAACCAACCCATTTATTAACGGTTGACCCGTGAGCCCAATCCAAACCAACACTTTCATTATCGGGTTGGTTTGGTTCGGATTTTATAGGAAAAAATTCAAAATCCAAACCAACCCAAACCGATTAAATATGATTGGTTCAGGCAACGGATTTCGCTGAAATCCATCCAATCCAACCCATGAACACCCCTAGTCAGCCTAAGGGGGCGACCCAAGCTGTAGCTTTAGGTCTTACCTTTCACTAAACTTAAACAATGGATACATATTGGGTCTCTAATCTCTATTATTTAAGGCCTACCCTCTTGTTGGACCAGCCTTGAAGAAAACATCTTCCATATATGATATTTAGTTTAAAACTAGGCTTAAATATGTTTTTGGTCCCTGTAAATATGGGGTATTTTGGTTTTAGTCCCTCCAATTTTTTTTAAAAAGGTCCCTACAAAAACAATTTTTTTTAAAAAGTTCTTCTATTAGTCAAACGTTACAAAAAATTAAGTTGACTAACAGAATTCTGATGTGTACTTTTTTTTCATTTCTAATTTTTTTTAAAGGTGGTTGGCTTGCCATGTCATTAATTTTTATTTTAACTAATTTTAAATTGATGATTAGATGCCAAATCAAATTAGGGTTTTTTTACACCATCCCATCTCTTCTTCTTCCCTATTTCCATAACCCTTCACCACAGAACCCAACAAAACCCTTCCATTTCTTCCCCACGCCTCTCCTCTTCATCTTCTCTCCTCATCTTCAACTAACACAAAACTCACTAACAAAGCCACTAAGAAACCTTTTCAACGACAATGCAACTATGTGGATCAAAAAGTCCAGAATCAAATTAAAGTCGAAGAACTCCAACCAATTCACTCATCTCCAACAGCAAAACAAATTCTCAACCTCAACCTCAAAATCTTTCTTCACTTAACCTTAACCTTAGCTCAAATTCCCAATTCAATTTCCCAAGAGAAAGAACCATTCATTGGTGTAAACATAGGCACGGACATTTCAAATCTAATATCACCACCACAACTCATAACCTTCATCAAACAACAAAATATGTCGTGTCCGTCATGAACCACCGCGAAACCTCTCCCGTTGAGTTTTCATTCCCTTCCCTTCTCTCTTCTTCATCTCTTCATCTCCTCTACTCTCTCGGTCTCACTCCAGTCTCTCCCTATCTCTTTCTCGCTGTGTGGAGTGAAGGAGATCTCACTGCATGTAACTGAAATCTTGGATTTTGAGGATTAGGGATTTTGGGTTTTGGGTTTGATTTTAGATTTGGGGTTAGGGGTGAGATTGCGATGAAGTGGAGATGAGGGATTGAAGCTTCAAACGTGCTTCTGTAATGAGGGATTACTTGGAGTGTCCTAGCTTTGATTTTTGATTGGTTTAAATATGTTTTTCGTCCCTGCAAATATAGCCGTTTTTCAAATAAGTACCTGTAAATTTTTTTTTAAAATTAGTCCCTACAAAATAATTTTTTTTAAAAAACACCCTTCTGTTAACCAAACGTTAAAAAAATGCTGACGTGGCTAACAAATTTTTGACTTGTAATTTTTTTTTTTCTAATTTTTTTAAAAGCTTAGTTGACATTAATATTCATTTCTAATTATTTAAAATGCTTATGTGGAGGGATAATAATTCATCTTCTTGTCACCTTCCCTCACCACCACCATCTCCACTCTTGGTCTCACACCCCCTCTCTCTCCCAATCATGCTCTCTCTATTCTCACCCTGGCTCTCCCTCACCTTACATCTCATCTTGCTCAACATTTTCTCTTCCTCCATTCTTTCTAAAGATGCCACTCTTGTCTCGCTTTCCTCATCTTTAAATCCCAACCTCCTTATAACTCCACCATCACAATCTCCAATTTCACATCATTAAACCCATAACACCTTGCCAAAATTAATAACGTCACTTTACTCACAGTGTCCTCCATTCTTTCTAAGGGTACCAAGTATTTGATAACATACCCTGTGAACTTGATGGATGATATTTCTCATATTGCCCAAAGATTCAATTTTTCTGCAGCACTCTTAAAGCTCACACCTTTGAATTTGAGCATGAAATCCCTAGAAACCTTTTTCTGCGAAAATCATTGGGTGGCATAGAAGTGAGAAACTGGATGGTGAAAATGGAAAAAAGAAAATGAAAAATTAAAG
Organism: Astragalus membranaceus; assembly: GCA_039519185.1. Classification (NCBI taxonomy): domain Eukaryota; kingdom Viridiplantae; phylum Streptophyta; class Magnoliopsida; order Fabales; family Fabaceae; genus Astragalus; species Astragalus membranaceus. Next base: position 63,105,102 of record CM076848.1, read on the forward strand.
CTTTGAGGTTGAGAGACGGTGGGAAAGAAATGGGGTTGATGGAATCAAAAAGAGAGAATTTATGGGGTTGATGGAATCGACAAGAGAGAAAGCAAGCTTTGGGAGTTTTAGGGTTGATTTGGGGATAGGCACTTTCACTTTTTGGATCGTGGTTAAGTTGTGATCGAAGAAGATTCAATGATTTGGGAATTTAGGGATTTGAGCATTGAAGGTTGAAGATTGAAGATTGAAGGTTGAAGAAGACAAAAAATAAAAGAAAATGATTTTTTCTATAATTTAATACATGACTGCCAATTCAATATGAAAAAAAATTAGAAAAGAAAAAAAAAATCCAAGTTAGAATTATGTTAGTCACATCAGCATTTTTTTTTAATATTTGGTTAACAAAAGGGTATTTTAAAAAAAAAGTTATTTTACAGAGACTTATTTAAAAAATATATTTTGCAGGGACTTATTTGAAAAAAAGCTATATTTGTAGGGACGAAAAACATATTTAAACTTTTTTATTTTAGATTTGGAGGAGGATTGAAGATTACCCTGTTTCTTTCTGCAAAACTGGAAATTTGGAGATGAAGATAGCTTTTTTGGACACAAATCTGAAGATAGTAATGAACCCTAATTTTAATTAAAACTAGAAGTATACCCGTGCATACGCACGAGTAACGTCATATCCTTTGTATAAATAAACTTAGACAGAATTCAATTACAATAAATCTTTCAACTTATTGAGAAATGAAGATTCACAACTTTAGAATTTTTTTTTTCTTTTGACATTTTTGATCCTCCCCAAATACATTTTATCAGTAGTAAAATTATATTAACAACATGTGATATTTTCCAGACGTATCTCAAATACAGAATATAAAATAATTATTTTAACAATGTGTAACGTTCCACTATAAAAAATTAATAGTCGTGAAATTATAGCAACAACATGGAATGTTTACCCGTTGAAACTAAAAAATAAAAAAAAAATTTTCGACAATATCTAGTATTTTCACGGCTCAAGAAAAATGTCCATTTATAAGAAATAAAGACAATCATGAAAACAAATATAAAAATGATTATATCGACAACGTGTTACATTTTTCGTAAGAAATCAAAACTAATGAAATTGTATCAACAATATGTAATGTTTACCCGCTAAAACTAAAAAAAATAAAATACTATTTTTAAATAAATAGCTGATAGTTGATAAATAGATAGTTGAAGATTAGTGTTTTGATTAAACAGATAGTAGATAGATTAAAAAAATGAAATGTGAAGAGAGAGAGAGAGAGAGAGAGAGAGAGAGAGAGAGAGAGAGAGAGAGTGAAAATTGAGAAAGATAAGAGTGAGAGAGGGGTAAAGAATGTGAGATAAAGTGGGACCCACAAAAATTAAAAATGAGATAGAATAACTAGGGATTTCCAAATTTGCCCTCAAAAAAAATTAAGTGGCCAATTTGGTAATTTGATTACTTATTTATCTTCTTAGATAGATATTTTAGAAAAGGGTAGTTTGGTAATTTTGATAGTGGTTGAGTTGGTTAAATAGAATAGATAGTGGTTGAGTTGATTAAATAGAATAGATAGATAGATACTTGATAGTTGAACAATAGATAGTTAATGATTAGTATTTTGATTAAATAGATAGATCCAAAATATGAAATGTGAAGAGAGAGGGAGAGAGAGAGAGAGAGAGAGAGAGAGAGAGAGAGAGAGAGAGAGAGAGAGAGAGATAAAAAGAGGTGAGAGAGATAGAGAGAAAATTGAGAAAGATAAGAGTGAGAGAGAAGTAAAAAAAATGAGTTTTAAATGTGAGATAAAAAATTTAAGAGAAGATGATATGAACCATCTTATAAAGGCTTTTGGGCTTGGACCATCCGGTCCATCTACTGGCCTCGTAGCTAGTCTATCTATATGTACTTTATTAATTGGGTAGTGATTTTTCTACCCCCACATACGAAATTCATATATCCCCATTTTATCCTTGTAAGTTTTCTCTATACGAATTTATCTATTTAGTAGATAAATCTGTAGTTGAAAAATGAACTTTGGATTATATTTTTCATAACAGATTTATCTATTTAGTAGATAAATCTGTAGTTCATTTGGATTTATCTACTAAATAGATAAATTCGTTTGACTCTTTTTTCCCACTACGGATTCATTGATAATGATAAATCCAGTAGTGAGATTTTTTTTGCTCAAATCCATTGTTTCACTCATATACATCCGTATTGATAAATTTGTATTGATGGCTTAAATGTTTCACTCAACGGATTTATGTTTTCACTCATATAAAATTTTTAGCTTACGGATTTATCACTCATAATTGATAAATCCGGCAGTGGAAAAAAATGTACAACGAATTTATTTACTTAGTAGATAAATCCGTATTAAAATTTGAATTTTAATAACAGTTAAAATTTGAGGGGTAAAATGGGGATATGTGAAATTAGTGGGGGTATAGGGGCCAGCTGTGGGTTAGAAAAATCACTACCCTTGTTAATTTGATAACAAAATACTTTATTAAGTCCAAGGGGAATTAAATGTCGCTCAATTATTGTTGTAACTTGAACGCTCAATTATCGGTTGTGTGGTCGGTTTCAATTTTCATTGGTGTGGGCCACATATCTATGTAATTGGTTTGGGCCTTGACCCATGGAATTAAAAATCAAGGGTTGCATTTTTGTACCCCACCATTAGAAACCATACCCCCACAATGCAATTTTATTCTGATTTTACCCCTTAGCAAAAATACAAAACGGATTTATCATTTTAATAGATAAATTCGTTTTGAATTTTTTTAAAAGCGAATTTATCTATTAAAATGATAAATCCGTTTTGTTAAAAAATGCAAAATGGATTTATCATTTTAATAGATAAATCCATTGTGAATTAAAATATAAAATTTATTTTATTTGAATTTTTAAAAAAAGGTTATAAAAACACCACTAAAAATCTTTTAAAGAATCAAAACTAATCTAAAAATTATAAAAATACCACTAAAAATCTAATAAACCCAAAATAAGGTTATGCAAATTTTTTTTTGATTTTTTGGAGATTATGAAAAATTTAAAAAATTAATAAAAAATAGTAAACGATGGAATTTGGGATTTTGAGCCTCGCAATTCTGATAAAAGTTCCTTCTTCGGGTGTTATGGTCGCTGATTTTTTTCGGATTTAATGGCTGTGGTTTCGGGACAATTGGAGTAGGTTGCCTGAAAACCGATTTTTAAGCCTAGATTATCTAGCCGGCGTACAACATAGTCACGTGTAACGAATATCTACACACTGAACAGAATCAAAATATCACCAAAATCCATATCAATTTTTTTTTTAAAAAAAATTAATTATAATTTTTTAACAAATTTATCTATTTTATTTTGAAAAACGGATTTATCTCTTTAATAGATAAATCTGTTTTGAAAAATTGCAAAACGGATTTATCTATAAAAAATAGATAAACCCGTTTTCAATTTTTTTTGCAAAACGGAATTATCCTAAAAATAGATAAATCCATTTTACATTTTTAAGGGGTAAAATGGAGATAAAAAATTTGTGTGGAGGTATGGTGTCTGATGGTAGGGTACAAAAAACGCAACCCAAAAATCAATCACACTCAATAAAAAAAAAGAAGTCTGCTATTTTGTCAAGCATAAAAAAAGCTTAAATTGGAGGGGGAAAAGGCATAAATAACTTTTGGTCCATATAACAAAGCCATATTTGTTATGAAATAACCTTTACTTGAGTAAGAACAAATATGACACATCATATAAGAGAATAGAGATGGAGAAGAGAGAATGAGAGAGTCTTTCCATTATGCTCATCACAAGTATCCATTTATACTAACATATAAGTCCTATTTATAAGACACAAAAGGTAAGTGAATGATCAACATTAAGATCCACTAATAATCCCTCAATAGTGGGTTAGTGGAAAATGGGAGACTAGGAATATGGACATCCACTAAACTAATTATTCATAACACTCCCCCTTGGATGTCCATTGAGAACATGCCTCATTAAAACCTTACTAAAAAAAACCCAGTGGGATAAAAATCTAGTCAATGAAAAATAGCACAATATCCTGCCAGAGGGAACTGCCTCGTTAAAAACCTTTCCAGGAAAACCCAGTGGGACAAAACCATGGCAAAGGAAAAAAGAGTGTAGCTTTTCTCCCCCCTGAATGAAGTGTCACTTCAGAATATGAATTTCAACATCTGGAGGTTCTCCCTGAATGCATATGGAGCAATCTACTCCACTGTCACTTGTGATGTATCCTCTTTTAATGGAGCTTTGCGATCAGTATTATCTTCAAAACATCTTCCTTGAATTGTTGGCATTTGGACATGAAATGAAGAAACAAGAACCATAGATTGTCTTATTGATCATAAAATATTTCAGTGTCACCACATGTAGATAATAGCTGACTTGTAATCTGATTTGATCTAAATCAGAAAAACTTTATATTTGCATGGTTAATTTGTGTAACATACATAAAATGATTTATTCATTACAATTGTCAAACATAAATATGCATCTTACCCCCTTTTTTCTGATGAATTTTGGTTTGTGATGAACTATATTACTACTAATTATCACATAATACTATCATGTCAAGGGATATAATATTTGGTAATATGCATGCATGCTTTCATAGTCTCCGGGATAGAGATATTTCATATATTTTTACCACACAACTCATGTACTCAATATAAATAATTTTTGCAGATCAATATGAGACTTTGTTTTTCAAAAGAATTTATTTAAAGATATTTCTTTTTATCTTGAATCCTTCTGGAATTTCCATGTAGAGGTCACTGAAAACTCATATTTATATGAGTTATTTATACTTATTCAAAGTTAAATCATGCAAGTTCTCTGGCAATAGTAGGTTGTTTTTATTTAGTTTCTGTTAGTTTATTGCTTTTTAGTTAGAAAGGGGGCTAAATTACAAATTCTAGGCATTTTGGCGCCAATTGGCGCCTTTGTGAACATTTTGATGCTTCTTGTGTTTGTGCAGTGAGCTGAACGTGGCAACGTCCCTCATCACGTCTGAAGAAGGGCAGCAGAGCAAGAAAGAAATATCTCATTTTTGGCGCACAAGAAATGATAGTCAAAGATCTAGAAGTGCAGAAGATCTTCTCTCTCCTCAACGCTGACGCGGCTGACGCACTGTAGCAGTGCAGTGTCTTCTCAGAACAGAGTCAATTAACAAGCAAGCTGGGAAGGTGGGCAATGACATCAGCAAGCATGTGACCCCCTTGTTCCTTGGCTATTCTCTCTCTACAAAAGGAAAGGCAGGGGGGCATCACTGAGGGGGGATCCATCCATTCATCATCCACCTTCCTCCATTTTCAGAGAGAGTTTTCTTAAAGAGGTTCTGGACACAGACTTCTTCATCCAAACCCTTCTCAAGCTCCATTTTCTATTTTTTTCGTACCCATTACTGTGAAGCTCAGACGTTGTAACGTCTCTACAACGTGCATGAAGGAAGGCTACTTAGGCGTATCTTGTGCGTTTAGTCTCCTTTTCTCTATGTACGGTATTTGGATTTCAACTCCTCTTCTTTCTGTAAAGATGCTCAGCATGAGCTAAGCATTTGTAGTTGGGTTGTTGTTTTGCATGTAATGAACCTCTAGTTTAATGTTATGAAGTAGCGATGTTTATGCGTTTTAAATCTTTGCATGTTAATATTTCCAAACTTGTTTTGAAATTGGCCACTTAAAATAAGTAGATTCATAGGTACAGAAATGGTCTATGAAAAGAACTCAAAGATTTATGTGAATGAAAAGGTGCACTAAAGACATTTAGGCATTTTTATCTAAGTCTAGACATAGAATGGATAATAGTTCATAGGACATTGCTGTGGGTACTTAAAATACAGGAGTAGGCCTACTTAGAACCTAGACATAGGAATTCTAGTACTTGAAGCTCTGACGTTTTGTGACTGAAAAGCACAGCTCTTTTGCAACAACGTTCAAACGTTATAACGTCTATACAACATAGCATTTGTACGTGTAAACGTTATAACGTCTGACTAGAGGAGATCTACTTGCATGCAGCAATCCAACTCATACTCTTCCATATTCACAACCACTTCTTATTTACTTGCTTTATCTACGTTCTTAGTCTTAATACCAACTTTTAGTGCCGATTTATCACTTGTTTCACTTGTGTTTGAAGACTTGAACTTTGAAAGTAAATCAATCCTCGTGGGAACGATCTCTTATTTTTATCCACTTTATTACTTGTACGACGTGTATACTTGCACTGATATTGCGACTAGAAAACACACGCGCAAACAAGTTTTTGGCGCCGTTGCCGGGGATTGAATTTAACTTTTATTGCTCAACAAGTATTAAAACACTAGGTGAAAGAATTCTGTTGTGTTGTTTGTTGTTTCTGTGAGTGAACAGGTAAACGTTACAGCGTATGCTTAGTTCCAGTTCAAGCTCTAGTTCAACAGAACCAGGGAGTGGATCTGAGCCTGAATTCTATCCAGAACCTAAAAGAACCTTCAGGCGACTAAGGAGACAACAAAGGTTAAGAAGACAGCAACAACACCAGCAATTTCAGCCACCAACCATGTCTGAACATGGTACTGGTGGTAGAAGCTCTAGAGGTGGAGCCACTCCAAGAGGAAGGCACTCTGATGCTGGAGGTAGAGGACGTGGCTGTGGACCACAGACTCATACAGAGACATATGTTGATGATGAACACTGGCAGAGACAGCAACTCATCAACGCAGGGCCACAAGACATGGTCAATGACAGAGACAGGCCTATGCGTGATTATGCCGTGCTCAATCCTGCCCATCTACAAACAGGCATTGCAAGACCACCCATTCATACTGGTCACTTTGAATTCAAGCCAATGATGTTCCAAATGCTGCAGACTGCAGGGCAATTTGGGGGTTTCCCTCAAGAAGATCCTTATGCACATCTAAGGCAATTTTTGGATGTGTGTAGCAACTTTATCATCCCTGGAGTCCCAGAAGATGCCTTCCGATTGAAGTTATTTCCATATTCTCTCAAGGATAAAGCCAAAAATTGGTTGAACTCCTTGGAGCCAAATTCAGTTCACACTTGGGATGAGCTAGCTGAAAAATTTCTTGGAAAATACTTCCCTCCCAACAAAAATGCCAAGTTGAGAAATGATATCACTTCCTTCAAACAAAGGGAAGGGGAATCATTGTTTGAGGCTTGGGAAAGATGGAAGGAATTACTAAGAATGTGCCCACACCATGGCATTCCCGTGGTTATTCAAATGGAGACTTTCTACAATGGTCTAGATCAGCCTACCAGGCTTATACTTGATGCTTCATCAGGCGGTGTCATACTGAACATGTATTTCTCTGAGGCATGCAGACTTATTGAAGACATAGCCACTCATAATGCCCATTGGCCTTCTGAAAGATTCACTCCCGGAAAGAAGGCTGGTGTCCATGAGATAAGTGAAGTAACTGCCCTTTCTGCTCAGGTTGCTTCCCTGACCAACATGATTAAAAACATGAGTACTCCAAACGTGGTAACGTCTGAAAAACAGACCGCTGCAACTGTTGAACCAACACCATCTGGAGGAGTAGTGTGTGTCTATTGTGAAGGAGGGCATATCTACGAAGAGTGTCCCCATAACCCTCAGTCTGTAAACTTTGTATCCCATAACAAAGGTAACAGTTCTTACTCCAACTCCTACAATTCAAATTGGAGAAATCACCCAAACTTTGGTTGGAAAAACAACAATTCTTTGAATGCTAACGATACTGCTCCAGCGATACCCCCAGGATTTCCCCCTCGACAACAAAAGCAGTATATGCAGAATAACAACAACAGCAATTTGGAAGCCTTGATGAAAACTTTTATAAGCGATTGTAGGGCAACCTTACAGACCCATGAGTCTTCAATCAAAACTTTGGAGAACCAAATTGGGCAGATAGCCTCAGCTCTTACTCAAAGGCAGAATGGATCTCTTCCATCCACAACTGAAACACCATCTTCATCTAAGTCAAACGGTAAAGATGTGGTGAATGCACAGGTAAATGCTATCTCATTAAGAAGTGGCACTGAGTATCCTGAACCATCTATGCCTAAGGAATCTGAGGTGCCAGAGAAGGAAAAAGAGAAAAACAAAAGTGCAGAAAAAGAGAAGAATATTCCAGATATTGTGATGTCTGAGCCGGACATTACAACGTCTAGTTCTGAACCAGGAATCAAGACTGTTCCTAAGCTTGTACCTGAATATCCTCCTCCACCCTACCCTCAAAGACTAAAGAAAGCTCATGAAGACAAGCAATTCAGCAAGTTCATGGAGATGCTCAAACAGCTACACATAAACCTTCCCTTGGTAGAAGCTCTACAGAAGATGCCAAACTATGCCAAGTTCCTAAAGGATATCATCACTAAAAGAAGAAGGCTAGGGGAGTTTGAAACTATTGCTTTAACTGAAGAATGTAGCTTAATTATGCAGAATAAACTCCCTAGAAAACTGAAGGATCCTGGCAGTTTTACTATACCATGCTCCATTGGAGATTTTTACCTTGGCAAAGCTTTATGTGACTTGGGGGCAAGTATTAACTTGATGCCCAAGTCCATTTATGATAAACTTGGTATAGGAACTGCCAGACAATAGGCCGCACTTCAATAAAATAGCAAAAAAGATAAATACATACAAGATCACTTCAAAAAGGCGAATGATAACAATAGGCCGCACTTCAATAGAACTACTTTGGGCAACTCCCGTATCTTACGTCAAAAGTCCTGCGAGTTGATCAACAAGAAGGGGCAAGAAAGAGAAAAAGAGCAAGAGCAAAAGAGCAAGAGCAAAAGAGCAAAGTGAAAGAGTCAAAAAAGAGCAAAAGAGCAAAGCAAAAGAGTCAAGAAAGAGCAAAAGAGCAAAAATAGTCAAAAAAAGAAACAAAAGCAAAAAAAAAAAAAAAAAAAACAGAAGTCATCCATTACATTTCATTCATCATTCCACTCAAAAACCAATCATCACACATGCATACATTACATGCATGTCATATGCATAGCATCTGCTGTTTTTCAACTTTAAGTGTCGGTCCTTCCAGTTTTTAAAAGTCGACGCGACGAGCATCGATCCTACATCAAACCAAATCACAATGTTAGCACCAAGTCTAACAGAGATCCCTCAGACCAACAACGGTCCTTCAATCCAGATCGCATGTCGCGTTATCGAGCAACCGACCGATCAACCGACCCCAGGTCCTTCAGTTCAGTTTGAATCAACACGTCCAAGCAACGACTTCAAACTCTACTCTCAGATCACTACGTCGACACTGAGCACGACGGATCATCCGACCCCAGGTCCTTCAGGTCAATTCGAATTAACACGTCCAAGCAACGACTTCGAACCATACCACCAAATCACTAAGTCGACACTGAGCGCGACGGATCGCCCGACCCCAGGTCCTTCAGACTAGCTGTGTCAGCCTAAGACTCGGTGTACGTCCTTCGCGGCCGCTCGAAAAAAAGGCCACCCCACATACAGACCGTATTACTAGTACCATAAGCTAGTTGCGCTCCTTCGGACCCATCAGTCCCTCAGGCTTAGGCATGCCCTTCAGACCCCGACGGTCCCTCAGTCGAACTCAAGTCGATGCGTCAAGCATTGATTTTGAACTAGACCATCAGAGCCCCAGTGCTCCTTCAGATCCCCAGCGATCCTTATTTACTTTCTTTCTAAGTCAACCCAGTTGTCATAAGTTTCAAAAAAAAAAAAAAAAAAAACCAAAAAAAACCTCAGTCTAGACAAAATTAGCGTCTTTTTATCTTTATTTCTATTTTTCTCGAGAAATTTGGAACCCATCCGATTTCCTAGCAAAATATAAATAAAGAGGGGCAGGTGTAATACCCTAATTTTGTCCGATCATAAATGAGGAATTTTATTTATTAAAAAAATAATAATCTTTTTTTTTCATGTCATGTTTTATTTGCCACAAGTTTTTTAACCATGAAAAAAAATATTAATTAGGAGTAAAGAAACAAAAAATAAGCCAAGGAGGAAATAGGGGGGGTTTTGTTAAAAAAAGATTAGAGGTGCAATCGGGATTGGGCCATCTAAAACCCAATCCAATTCCAAAACCCTAGCCCAATTAACCCTAACTCATCCACCCAACCCATGACCCATGATCCAACTCACCAAACCCTAACTTTCCCTCTTCCTAACCCTAAATTCGGCCACCACTAAAAAACCCTAAAAAAAAAAAAATTTCTAACTCTCCCCCCCTAACCCTAAAACTTGACCACATTCACTCTCCCCCTTTTACCCAAAAATGAGCCACATTCATTCCCCTCTAACCCTAGTCAAACTCGCCCCCACACCCATTAACTCCCCCTCCTTGATTTTTGCAATTCTCTCTCTCCCATTCATTGCACTTTCTCTTTCCCCACATCATTTCCTCCCTTCCCACACGTTTTCCCTTCCCTCTCTCTTCCCACTCACACACACTTCTCTTTCTCTTCCCTTCCTACGACCCTATCTCTCTTTTCTCTCTCTCATTCTCACACTCACACACTTCACTTTCTCTTTCTTTCTTTTCAACCTTTCACTTCTCTTTCTCTCACACTCAACCTCCATCCTTCCTCTCATCTCTCACGCAACCTTCTCTCATCATCACACACACCACCCATTTTTCCCCTCCTCTCTCACACAAACAACACTCAACCTTCCTCTCATCACCTCCCACAACACCAACTCCATCATCTTTTCCCCTTCTCATCACTCTCTCACCCACGGATTTCCCCCCTTTTCTCTCACAAAAATCATCATTTTTCTTCTCTCCTACCCCATACCTTCAACCATCATAAACCCCCCTCTCACAAGTTCTCATTTTTCATTTTTTCCTTCACCAACTACCCCCCTAAACCCCATATCATGTCAGAAAAATCACTGTGCAAGTTGGTGAAAACGAAGGCAACATTTCTAGTATAAATAGGGTTCATCCTTTAGGTTAGGAGGGGGGATTTTTTTTGGTTCTGGAGAAAAAGAGGGAAGAAGAAGAAATTTCTAAAAAATAGTTTTTTTTTTCAAAAAAAAACAATTGTCAAAAAGAGAGTTTAGGAAGAGTTTGAGAGTTGTTGTTCAATATTATCCTTCCCGTTCTTTTTTTTCTTTTCACAAATTTTTTTAGTTTCAAATTCCACTGTCTTGAGGGAATCCGAAGGGGAAAACCTTTCTTCAACAATTTCTGGATTTTTCTTGTAAGGTACTATGATGTAATGTTATTCACATTGTAATAGTTTTTTTATTTGCTGTATTTGTTTTTATAATGTAATTTTCGGTTTCATATATTATTGTTGCTGTAACATTTTAAGGTTTCTTTGTAGTTGCTGTAATTCTTGTTTTATTGCTTTTTTTTTTTACAAATTATTATTGCTGTTTTTTTTTTAATTAAATTTGTTGTGGTAACATTTTAGATAATTTTATTTGTTGCTGTTTTTCTGTTTTGTTGTTTTAAATTTGTTGTTGTCATGTTCTCTTAGATATTATAATGTTGCTGTTTTTCTATTAAAATAGTTGCTGTTTTTTATATATTTTATTGCTGTTTTTGATATTAATTGTTGCTGTTTCTAATTAAAATAGTTGCTGTTTTTTTTCATTTATAAAAAATTGCTGTTTTTGTACATATTAAAAAATTGTTGTTTTTTTTTATTTAAATATTGCTTATTTTCGGATTAAATAAAGCCTTTTTTTAAAACACTAAAAAAAATGTTTTTTTAAAATAAATACTAATACCACTACCCTTTTCAAAAAAAATAATAACAATAAAAATAACAACCATTTTCCAAAAAAACAAAAGCACCCTCTTTTTTTTGATTTTTTTTAAAAAAATCATAACCATGACAATGTTTCAAAAAAAAAAGAGAGAACATTTCCTTACAAATTTACAAATCTTTTCTCACCAAACGCTTTCTTCTAACGTAGGCGAGAATCAAGTCAATCAAAACCGGTTTTTTTGAAATAAACAAACCAATTAGTCAAAAAGAAAATCAAGCAACCGTTTTTTTTAGCGTCAAAACGCTATTTGCATCCCCAACAATCATTTTAGCGTCAAAACGCTATTCGCAACCCTAGCAACCGTTTTTAGCGTCAAACCGCTGTCAACACCCCCATTTTTGATACAACACCCCTGTTGTTCGCACCCCCTTTTTATCACTCATTCCGCTTTTATTTACACCATAACGTTTCCGAACCGTTTTTTTTCTTTCAAACAACCATACTCACACAAAAATAGGTTGTTACTAATGGTCACTCTGAGCCTAGCTTGTTTGACCGTTAGGACTAACCTTCTTTTTTTTTCACAGCGAATTAGTAGCGGTAATCACTCTGAGGTTACTCGTTTGATTATCGCAAACACCCGCCTAAACTCCAATTTTCAGTTAATAAGATACAAACGTAATCTCAACTCCTTTTTCAAATCACGCTTCCCAGTAAGCATTTTTTTTTTCAAACAAAGCGCTCGATCGCAAACCGGGTATTTATAGCGTTCACTCTGGGCCCGGCTCGTTTGAACGCTGTAAACACCTTCTTTTTCGAATAAGCCATTAATGATGACCACTCTGGATTTATCTGTTTGGTCACCATGAACGGCCTTTAGTTTTCGCAAACTTTTCAAAAATAAAAAAAATACCAACACACAAATATTTTCTACCCAAGAACTACGTAGCTTTGATTTCTCCATCGCACCCGGAGATACGTAGGAGCAGGGGCCCACTCCTGTCAAGCGCAAAAAACTAAAATTTTTATTAAGTCTTCCTTTCCGTTTTTTTTGCAAATAACAAAAAGGGTAAATTAAAATGTTTTCTTTAAACTAAATTTTTTTTCTACACATTAAATTAAAAGGTAACCTTTTTTAGGATGTTGCGGGGTGCTAGTACCTTCCCCGCACTTAATCGACCTCCGAACCCAAAAACGAAGGTTTTTTCAATGTTTCCCTAAAAATAAATATTGATGGCGGCTCCATTGTTCAAAAACAACGAAGAATCCCTCCTCCGGATTTTTCGGTCGCTACAGCTGGCGACTCCGCTGGGGACTCTATTTAAGAGGGTCAAGCCTAATTTAGTTAAATGTGTAGATATTTGTTAGTTTAGTACCTTTGTTTACCCTTAGTCTTTCTATTTGCATGTCTATTTTACTTATCTATTTATTTGCTTTATTGAACCTTAGGGTAGAAAACCTTTGCACTATTATCTGTATTTCTTTTGCAGCACGGGTAGTTTAGGTTGCTTATATCACACACATCAATTACACTTGTTTATTGCACACACTCTCGAGCGGGGCCCTATACCCGGGTCTGAAAAAAAAACCTAGGACGAGTGGAGGCAATTAGTGTCAGTCATTCTGGATTTTATCTGTCTGACTCTCATGAAAGCCTCAACCAGAGTACGCTCTTTCGTGGTATCCCACACCAGGTAGCTCGCTATCGTTGTGGGTCATATCACGAAGGAGATTTCAGCTCTGGAGACCCTTGTGAGGAAGTGATTAGAGCCACCTGAGAGATTGATCACACAAGTAGCCCTGGACCGTGACCTATATATAAGACCTAACCTGTTTAGGACACAAGGGCAATTCACCCACCCGTTGCATCATCACAAAAACTTTTTTTTTTTCAAAAAAAAAATCAAAATAATGAAAAACCATTTACTCCTTTTGCCCTTTACATATATTTTATGTGACATGGTTAATGTTTCTCAAAGTTGAATCACCAAAAAAAAAGACTTCTTTTATTTTTTTAACACGTGTAACATCATTCTTCTTTCATCCATCATACAAAATCATTATTTCAAAAAAAAATGATAAAAGTCCTTACATGCATTCATTTCATTAAGCATAAAACCCATACACATACATGTTCCCATTCATTCACTTGTCCATGCATCACTCATATTTTCATCCATCCATATACTCATATCATGTACCCTATCAACAGAGAGTAAAAAAAAAAAAAGAAAGCAAGCTGGTGCGTCAACATCGCTATTGGACTCGTTCTCAGGCTAGAAACATGGAAGAAAATCAGGACAATCCGCCTCAAGATAACCCAGATCAAGGCAATCCACCTCAGAACCTAGGCAATCAAGAGCTTAGGGCAGAAATAGATGGGATGAAAGAACAAATGGCTGAAATCTTGAAGGTTCTACAAGCTTTGAGGGGCCAAGACACAAGTGAAGATGTCTTCGCTGGGAACACGGAAAATCAAGTTACCAACCCCCATCCTCCCAATGGACTCGAGATCCCGCATACAGTGCCCCCCACTGGGACTAATGACCAAGGTTACATATGGCCTCCTTACGGACTTCCACAAGGTTACACACCTCCGACAGTCGACGCTAATCCAGAAGACGGTCCCTCAGGAGTCGCGGGCCAACAACAGCTCACACCAACGGGTCAAGATGGTAATCCGGGGGCACCACAAGTTCAAAACCCGAACCCCGTCATCGCACCACAAAGACTCCCACTTGGCTGCCCTCCACCGCTGATAGTTGACGCTCAAGCTCAGGGTTCCAACCTCAGGAATCCCACTCATTCACATACCCCAAATGTGAACCCAGCCATAGTTCCGATAATTCATCCTTACTATGGTATGAGTGGGATCCCTCACAATCACTCTATGGAGAACCCTCAAGCCAAAGACAAACTACAAATGCTTGAGGAAAGGTTGAGAGCAGTTGAAGGATCCAATATTGGGGCAACCGGCGCTTATGACCTGTGTCTCGTCCCTAATGTGGTCATTCCTCCCAAATTCAGGGTGCCAGATTTTGATAAATACATGGGTGTAACCTGTCCTGCTAGCCATCTGACCATGTATTGTAGAAAAATGGCTGCCTTTGCACATGATGATAAACTGCTCATTCACTACTTCCAGGACAGTCTAGCTGGGGCAGTCTCAAGATGGTACATGCAGTTGGAACGCAACCACATTCGATGTTGGAAAGATCTGGCCGATGCTTTCCTCAAGCAATATAAATACAACATCGACATAGCTCCTGATAGAGCACAGTTGCAGAATATGGTGAAAAGAAACCATGAATCATTCAGGGAGTACGCCCAACGTTGGAGAGGACTAGCAGCGCAGGTGGCACCACCTTTACTGGAAAAGGAGATGGTATCCATGTTCAGGGACACTTTGTAGTCACCCTTCTATGACAAGTTGATTGGGAGTGTATCCTCTAACTTCTCAGACATGGTCACCATAGGGGAAAGGTTAGAAAGCGGAATGAGAAACGGGAAAATTACTCACGGTTCAACCGAAAACGATGAAGGAGAAACCAATTCCATAACAGGACCAGGGAAAGCCTCTTACGCTTCCAGAAACCGTCCCCAAGCCCTGCGCTTCTCTACCCAAACCAGTAGAATCCATGGGCCACCAAACTATCCAGAAAGGAAACATGTACCGTTTGATCCAATTCCCGTATCCTACTCAGACATGTTCAACCACCTCACCAGTCACAACTTAATCTCCCCCCGCCCGATGAGACCTATTGAACCTCCTTTCCCGAGGGGCTACGACCCAAATGCCACATGCGATTTTCACGCAGGCGCAATTGGGCATTCAGTGGAAAACTGCAAGGCGCTGAGACATGTGATTCAGAATCTGATCGAATCCAAATGGTTGAACTTCAATGAAGGCAATAACCCCTTTCTAGGGGCATGAAGAATCATTTGTCAAATTGAAGGCGTTCAAAATGCTAGAGAGGACATCATCATCCTTGTGCGTCGTTATCCTGCATCTGAAGCACTTATGAATTGGGGGACCGTCGATTTTCTTGTGATTTTCAGTTCAAAGTAATTTTCTTGTAATGCAATCCTATGGCTCTGCCCAAGGCCTTAGGACATTTCAATAAGGGCACACATGTTTCTTTTCAGTATCAATATTAATAAAATAGCATTTTGAATTCTCCTATAAACTTCTTCGCTCATTCGCTCGATTCGCTTCTTCTTCCATCCTTTTTTAATTTCTACTAATGCAGATCTAAATAATTTGTCCTTGGAAATAACAACATCGTTGACTCATATCATAACTTCTATCAGCCCAAACTAAGGAAGATGTAGAAGATAACTGGGAAAACTCCTCCAGAGGTAATGAGAATAATGAAGCAGGAGGATGAAGTGGTCCAGCTTCTCGTGGAATCAAGTGAGATGATTAACTTGGGAACGAGAGAAGGCAAAAAGATGTTAGAATGAACATCACACCAAAAGGGCAGTGAATCAAGAAAATTCGCTCGCATTACTTTGTCTGACACAAGATACCCACCGGTGTAAGAAAATCAGTGATTGTCAATAAATTTGGTCTTTCGTTACAACCTTCCAAGCAAGATCATCGCGAACAGTGGGGAAAGGTTTGTGTGGAGACCCCAAGTCGAGCATCATAACCCCTCCCCGTTCCGCCCAAAAATAAATGAGGCAGTTGCGGCGACAAACAAAGAATATCAGAGATGATAGTAACCTTCAAATGCTCCTTTTTACCTTACATGGAGATCAGACCTTGTTTCACACTTCAACAGGGGCAACCCCGTGCGATGGAAGTAGCACTTCCATTAAACCTTATCAAATAAAAGGATGGTTGTTTGTGTCATATCAGAAAAGAGCAAAGAAAGATTAACAGAAAAAGGTCCGTCCCCGACAATTTCAAGGAGACTTGGTGCCCAAGAAAATCATACCCATCCAAAAGGATCCCCGTGGAAGATGGACCCTGAACTACGAAGGACCTTATGCGGTAAAGAAATCACTCTCTGGAGGGGGGCCCTAACCCCCAAGAAAATAGAGGGCAAATACTTCCCACCCCCGATGAATTCTGATGCGGTCAAGTACGATGCCTAAAAAATGCATATAGAGAAAAGAGAAAAAATGAGCCAAGAAAAACGAGCTCTCTAGGCTGAAAACCCGAAAGGGCAACCTAGGCAAAAATTAGAGCGACCCGGTGGATTGAAAACCCGAAGGGGCAATCCAGGCAAAAGTTAGGGTCAGGAAGTTGGACTAAATAAATGTTTAGGCAATCAACAAAAGCCGGATGGTGAGTTGATCAAGGTCGTGAATATGGGAGGCCAACATTGTTACCTCAAGGACACTAACTACCCAAAGATCTGCTTAGTATTTTTGCCTTTTCATTTCTTTCGAATTCTTAATATGCTCTCAAGCCGGTGTCCCTTTCGTACACTCGGCTCCAGTCTTAATGACAAACACTTTCCCTTCTTCTTTATTTTCCCTTGTTTTGAAATGATATTTTATGGTAAGTGATATTGAATTGTGAAACATGTGCATGACTAAAAGCATTACAGAGTATTACGAAATTTCTAAAGGTCACATAAACGAGGCGATCTCTCATAAATAAAATAGCAAAAAAGATAAATACATACAAGATCACTTCAAAAAGGCGAATGATAACAATAGGCCGCACTTCAATAGAACTACTTTGGGCAACTCCCGTATCTTACGTCAAAAGTCCTGCGAGTTGATCAACAAGAAGGGGCAAGAAAGAGAAAAAGAGCAAGAGCAAAAGAGCAAGAGCAAAAGAGCAAAGTGAAAGAGTCAAAAAAGAGCAAAAGAGCAAAGCAAAAGAGTCAAGAAAGAGCAAAAGAGCAAAAATAGTCAAAAAAAGAAACAAAAGCAAAAAAAAAAAAAAAAAAAACAGAAGTCATCCATTACATTTCATTCATCATTCCACTCAAAACCAATCATCACACATGCATACATTACATGCATGTCATATGCATAGCATCTGCTGTTTTTCAACTTTAAGTGTCGGTCCTTCCAGTTTTTAAAAGTCGACGCGACGAGCATCGATCCTACATCAAACCAAATCACAATGTTAGCACCAAGTCTAACAGAGATCCCTCAGACCAACAACGGTCCTTCAATCCAGATCGCATGTCGCGTTATCGAGCAACCGACCGATCAACCGACCCCAGGTCCTTCAGTTCAGTTTGAATCAACACGTCCAAGCAACGACTTCAAACTCTACTCTCAGATCACTACGTCGACACTGAGCACGACGGATCATCCGACCCCAGGTCCTTCAGGTCAATTCGAATTAACACGTCCAAGCAACGACTTCGAACCATACCACCAAATCACTAAGTCGACACTGAGCGCGACGGATCGCCCGACCCCAGGTCCTTCAGACTAGCTGTGTCAGCCTAAGACTCGGTGTACGTCCTTCGCGGCCGCTCGAAAAAAAGGCCACCCCACATACAGACCGTATTACTAGTACCATAAGCTAGTTGCGCTCCTTCGGACCCATCAGTCCCTCAGGCTTAGGCATGCCCTTCAGACCCCGACGGTCCCTCAGTCGAACTCAAGTCGATGCGTCAAGCATTGATTTTGAACTAGACCATCAGAGCCCCAGTGCTCCTTCAGATCCCCAGCGATCCTTATTTACTTTCTTTCTAAGTCAACCCAGTTGTCATAAGTTTCAAAAAAAAAAAAAAAAAAACCAAAAAAAAACCTCAGTCTGGACAAAATTAGCGTCTTTTTATCTTTATTTCTATTTTTCTCGAGAAATTTGGAACCCATCCGATTTCCTAGCAAAATATAAATAAAGAGGGGCAGCTGTAATACCCTAATTTTGTCCGATCATAAATGAGGAATTTTATTTATTAAAAAAATAATAATCTTTTTTTTTCATGTCATGTTTTATTTGCCACAAGTTTTTTAACCATGAAAAAAAATATTAATTAGGAGTAAAGAAACAAAAAATAAGCCAAGGAGGAAATAGGGGGGGTTTTGTTAAAAAAAGATTAGAGGTGCAATCGGGATTGGGCCATCTAAAACCCAATCCAATTCCAAAACCCTAGCCCAATTAACCCTAACTCATCCACCCAACCCATGACCCATGATCCAACTCACCAAACCCTAACTTTCCCTCTTCCTAACCCTAAATTCGGCCACCACTAAAAAACCCTAAAAAAAAAAAAATTTCTAACTCTCCCCCCCTAACCCTAAAACTTGACCACATTCACTCTCCCCCTTTTACCCAAAAATGAGCCACATTCATTCCCCTCTAACCCTAGTCAAACTCGCCCCCACACCCATTAACTCCCCCTCCTTGATTTTTGCAATTCTCTCTCTCCCATTCATTGCACTTTCTCTTTCCCCACATCATTTCCTCCCTTCCCACACGTTTTCCCTTCCCTCTCTCTTCCCACTCACACACACTTCTCTTTCTCTTCCCTTCCTACGACCCTATCTCTCTTTTCTCTCTCTCATTCTCACACTCACACACTTCACTTTCTCTTTCTTTCTTTTCAACCTTTCACTTCTCTTTCTCTCACACTCAACCTCCATCCTTCCTCTCATCTCTCACGCAACCTTCTCTCATCATCACACACACCACCCATTTTTCCCCTCCTCTCTCACACAAACAACACTCAACCTTCCTCTCATCACCTCCCACAACACCAACTCCATCATCTTTTCCCCTTCTCATCACTCTCTCACCCACGGATTTCCCCCCTTTTCTCTCACAAAAATCATCATTTTTCTTCTCTCCTACCCCATACCTTCAACCATCATAAACCCCCCTCTCACAAGTTCTCATTTTTCATTTTTTCCTTCACCAACTACCCCCCTAAACCCCATATCATGTCAGAAAAATCACTGTGCAAGTTGGTGAAAACGAAGGCAACATTTCTAGTATAAATAGGGTTCATCCTTTAGGTTAGGAGGGGGGATTTTTTTTGGTTCTGGAGAAAAAGAGGGAAGAAGAAGAAATTTCTAAAAAATAGTTTTTTTTTCAAAAAAAACAATTGTCAAAAAGAGAGTTTAGGAAGAGTTTGAGAGTTGTTGTTCAATATTATCCTTCCCGTTCTTTTTTTTCTTTTCACAAATTTTTTTAGTTTCAAATTCCACTGTCTTGAGGGAATCCGAAGGGGAAAACCTTTCTTCAACAATTTCTGGATTTTTCTTGTAAGGTACTATGATGTAATGTTATTCACATTGTAATAGTTTTTTTATTTGCTGTATTTGTTTTTATAATGTAATTTTCGGTTTCATATATTATTGTTGCTGTAACATTTTAAGGTTTCTTTGTAGTTGCTGTAATTCTTGTTTTATTGCTTTTTTTTTTTACAAATTATTATTGCTGTTTTTTTTTTAATTAAATTTGTTGTGGTAACATTTTAGATAATTTTATTTGTTGCTGTTTTTCTGTTTTGTTGTTTTAAATTTGTTGTTGTCATGTTCTCTTAGATATTATAATGTTGCTGTTTTTCTATTAAAATAGTTGCTGTTTTTTATATATTTTATTGCTGTTTTTGATATTAATTGTTGCTGTTTCTAATTAAAATAGTTGCTGTTTTTTTTCATTTATAAAAAATTGCTGTTTTTGTACATATTAAAAAATTGTTGTTTTTTTTTATTTAAATATTGCTTATTTTCGGATTAAATAAAGCCTTTTTTTAAAACACTAAAAAAAATGTTTTTTTAAAATAAATACTAATACCACTACCCTTTTCAAAAAAAATAATAACAATAAAAATAACAACCATTTTCCAAAAAAACAAAAGCACCCTCTTTTTTTTGATTTTTTTTAAAAAAATCATAACCATGACAATGTTTCAAAAAAAAAAAGAGAGAACATTTCCTTACAAATTTACAAATCTTTTCTCACCAAACGCTTTCTTCTAACGTAGGCGAGAATCAAGTCAATCAAAACCGGTTTTTTTGAAATAAACAAACCAATTAGTCAAAAAGAAAATCAAGCAACCGTTTTTTTTTAGCGTCAAAACGCTATTTGCATCCCCAACAATCATTTTAGCGTCAAAACGCTATTCGCAACCCTAGCAACCGTTTTTAGCGTCAAACCGCTGTCAACACCCCCATTTTTGATACAACACCCCTGTTGTTCGCACCCCCTTTTTATCACTCATTCCGCTTTTATTTACACCATAACGTTTCCGAACCGTTTTTTTTCTTTCAAACAACCATACTCACACAAAAATAGGTTGTTACTAATGGTCACTCTGAGCCTAGCTTGTTTGACCGTTAGGACTAACCTTCTTTTTTTTTCACAGCGAATTAGTAGCGGTAATCACTCTGAGGTTACTCGTTTGATTATCGCAAACACCCGCCTAAACTCCAATTTTCAGTTAATAAGATACAAACGTAATCTCAACTCCTTTTTCAAATCACGCTTCCCAGTAAGCATTTTTTTTTTCAAACAAAGCGCTCGATCGCAAACCGGGTATTTATAGCGTTCACTCTGGGCCCGGCTCGTTTGAACGCTGTAAACACCTTCTTTTTCGAATAAGCCATTAATGATGACCACTCTGGATTTATCTGTTTGGTCACCATGAACGGCCTTTAGTTTTCGCAAACTTTTCAAAAATAAAAAAAATACCAACACACAAATATTTTCTACCCAAGAACTACGTAGCTTTGATTTCTCCATCGCACCCGGAGATACGTAGGAGCAGGGGCCCACTCCTGTCAAGCGCAAAAAACTAAAATTTTTATTAAGTCTTCCTTTCCGTTTTTTTGCAAATAACAAAAAGGGTAAATTAAAATGTTTTCTTTAAACTAAATTTTTTTTCTACACATTAAATTAAAAGGTAACCTTTTTTAGGATGTTGCGGGGTGCTAGTACCTTCCCCGCACTTAATCGACCTCCGAACCCAAAAACGAAGGTTTTTTCAATGTTTCCCTAAAAATAAATATTGATGGCGGCTCCATTGTTCAAAAACAACGAAGAATCCCTCCTCCGGATTTTTCGGTCGCTACAGCAGGTACAGGTGCAGAAGAGATAAAGGAAAATTTCCCTGATGAAAAACTGCTGACAGTAGCCACAGTAGCCGAAGACGTTACCACGTCTATGGCAATTTCTTCAAACGTTATAACGTCTGATGCTACTGCACCCTGGTATGCTGATATAGTCAACTTCCTAGTCAGCAAGATTGTGCCTATAGATTTCAACCATCAGCAAAGAAAAAAGTTCTTCCACACCGTGAAGCACTATTTGTGGGATGAGCCCTATCTGTATAAGATGTGTCAAGATCAGTTGCTTAGGAGATGCCTTGCTGAAGAGGAACAACTTCATGTGTTACAACAATGTCATGCATCACCTTATGGAGGACATTTTGGAGGAACCAGAACTGCAGCAAAGGTGTTACAGTCAGGATATTATTGGCCAACACTCTTCAAAGATGCTCATGAATTGGTGAAGAACTGTGATAAATGCCAAAGAACTGGAAACATCTCCAACAAGCAAGAAATGCCATTGACAAATATCCTTGAAGTGGAACTGTTTGATGTTTGGGGAATGGACTTCATGGGGCCATTTCCTATGTCTCATGGAAACTTATACATTTTGGTAGCTGTAGACTATGTATCAAAATGGGTGGAAGCTGTTGCATTGCCCAATAATGAAGCCAAATCAGTCAGCAAATTCCTTAAGCAAAACATCTTCACAAGATTTGGTACTCCAAGAGCTATAATCAGTGATGAAGGCTCTCACTTCTGTAACAAGCTAATTGAGAACTTATTAGCTAAGTACGGAGTGAAGCACAAGATTGCTACAGCTTATCACCCTCAGACAAGTGGTCAGGCAGAAATCTCCAACAGAGAAATTAAAAGGATACTTGAGAAGATGGTTGGTCCAAACAGGAAAGAATGGTCTCTGCACCTTGATGATGCACTGTGGGCGTACAGAACAGCATTTAAGACACCACTGGGCATGTCACCATACAAGCTAGTCTTCGGAAAAGCTTGTCATCTGCCTATTGAACTCCAGCACAAAGCTCACTGGGCACTGAAACAACTGAACTTAGATCATTCAAAGGCTGGAGAAGCAAGACTCCTTCAACTAAATGAGCTAGATGAATTCAGGCACACTGCCTATGAGAATTCAGCAATCTATAAGGAGAAAACCAAGAAGTGGCACGATTAGAAAATTCAAAGAAGGGAGCTAGTAGAGGGACAACCAGTTTTGCTGTTTAATTCAAGGTTAAAGTTGTTCCCTGGGAAGCTAAAATCAAGATGGTCAGGACCCTTCAAACTGGTAAAAGTCTATCCTCATGGTGCTGTGGACCTGTTTGATGAAAAAACTAATTCCACTTTCAAAGTCAATGGCCAAAGAGTGAAACAATACCATGGAGAACATGTGGTTAGGGACAAGACCACAGTGGCTCTCAACAACCCCTGAATTAAAAAGGGAATAGTCTGGCTGAAGACTCTTAAAGCAAGCGCTCTTGGGAGGCAACCCAATGGTTTTAACTAACCAACAATTTTGTGTCTTTAAATTTTTGTTTTATGCAGGAATGGAAGCTGAAGGTTGGAGAGATTGAGGACTCAAGTTATTAAAATATAGTAAACGTTATAACGTCTTTGCATGTCTAGGACGTTGTCACGTTTGCTGTCTGGGTAAAATTTTAAATGAAAAAGAAAAGAAAATGAGTCAAGCAGTTTTCAAATGAAAAATGTTAAATAAAATTTTTTTTTAAAGACGTGACTGCCGAAGTGATCATGACGTCACTTCTCAACGGTTACCCCTTTTTCCAAGCCCACGCCACCACCTACTTCTCAACTTCCCATAAACCCTTCCCAATAAACACACACCAGTTATAATCATCAAAACCACCTGCAGACACTTTCAGAAACCGTAATCTTATCCCTTCCCCCAAATCTCAAATCTCAAACCCTCCACTCTCCAGAAAACTCATTCAATCACCATGACAAAAACCGAGCAAGCTGCAGTAAAATCATCTGGTAGAGGAAAGAATGTTAACCTAAGTTCTTCTTCTGACCAAATTCCAGAAATCCCCATTCCTTCAAAGAAGAAAGCTTTGCTACCAGAAAGGGGCTTCAGCTTGGAAAACCCAAATCCTGATTTTCTCTCAACAGTGGCAGCATTAGGATGGCAGAAATTTGTAGTTCACAGAAAGGAGTACATTGCAATTCTGGTGCATGACTTCTACAAGGGAATCGTTGAAAGAAACGATGGAGAGCTTTCAAGCACCTCCATTGTTCGCGGAGAAGAAGTCAAATTTGGTGTAAGGGTCATAAATGACTACTTTGGGCTGGGTTACTATGGCAAGGCAGTTGAGGTAAAGCAAAAGACTTACGGAGTGGCGGAGATGACTGAAATCAAAGAAAGAATATGTGTTGAAGGAGCTGTTTGGGAGCGAAGAGGCGACCATGGGAATGAATTCAAAATTTTAAAAAGGTACCTTTGTGATGAGGCCAGCACTTGGTTTCATTTCATTAGGCACTGCTTGATACCCACTTCTCACACTCTCTGGGTTGATAAGGAGAGGCTGATTGCTATTGATGCTATTATGTCAAGAGATAAGATTGAGGTGGGTAAGCTCATCAATAGGGAGATAAACAAATGGCAGAACAGGAAGGATGGATACCTATACTTCCTCTGCTTAATCACTGATCTCTGCATGGAGGCTGGAGTGGAGATTGAAGCCTCTGAGCTAAGAGAGGAACCCCAAGGGGCATTCTTTACAAAGTTCAAAGCTAGGCAGAGAGCTGCAGATGCTACCACGTCAGTTGATGCACAGACGTTACAATGTCTGGTGGACCAGCAAAACAGCCTAGCCAAGTTTGTCAAGGAGCAGTTTGAATGGCAAAAGAAGGTAAATGCGCAGATAACAAAAGGTAAGATGGTGATTGAAGAACCAATACTTCCAGATTGGATGCAAGGGGAAGATGAAGACAATATACCCTTATCAACAATGAACCTCAGGGCAGTGAAGAAGGAAAGAGTTAAGAAAACAAGAAACCCAGCCACAAAAAGAAAGAGCCCAGCAAAGAAAAAACAGAAAAAGGTAAGTAGTGAGGAAGAAGAGCTCAAATCAGCTGATCTGGATAGCATCAGTGAGAGTGATGCAGAGGAATCAAAGAAGGTGAGCAGAGAAATCCTAAGTGATGAAGAGGAAGAAACACATTCTGAAGAGAAGGGAAGCTCCAGTGATAAGACTGATATTGAGGCTGAAGAACAATCCAACGATGACCAAAATATCCCCAAATCACCACAGTCTCAACCTCAAGATCAACCCATTTCACAACCAATCCCCACTCAACCAGAACCAATTAAAGAACCTTCACAACCACCCACTCAAGAAGTAACCAGTTCAGACGTGGCAACGTCTGAACCAACTGATGTTGGAAGTAACCCAGACCCACAACTCATTCCCCCACCCAAAAAGCAAAGAGTCAAGACTGTACCCACCCAGAATCCATTTGGGAATAAGAAAAGGCATGAATTAGCTGCTGCAAGTGAAGAAACCAGACCGGGTGAAGAAGAAGAACAACTGGCTGATGCTCCTGCAACCAAAAGGCAAAAGTTGCAGGTAAGGAAGATATCTGAAGCTGCTAAAGACAAGCCAGCCACAGCTACCAGTGCAGCATTTGTAGCTGCTAGTGGTTCAGAGAATCCTCCTGCTGTTGTTGCTGAAGAAAAAGCTGCAGACGTTACAACGTCTCAAGAGCCAGTGGGAGAACAAGCCCAGGTGGACCCCAAAGAGCAACAACAGGTTAATCCTGCAGAGCTGGAAAAACAGAAAGCATGGGAGGAAGCAAAGAAAAGAGTTGCTGAGAGCAGTGCCAAGATGTCCCAAGAAACTGAAGTTTCAGTTGATACTGGTGATGGTGCAGGAGAGAAGAAGAAGAAGGAAAAGAAAAAGAAGACTGCTCAAGCAGGCATCCCAGCCAGACAGAGTGGAAGGCTCAGGTCTGGTGTCCTGAACAAGTAAGTTATCCCTCTTTTTAGCAGTAGTATAGTTATAGTTTGCAATTTCAGTATAAATAAATAGCTGTCCAGACGTTACAACGTCTGGATAGTTAGTAGTCACTAGTTTGTTTGCTTATATTGTGATTGAGTGTTCCTCTTCCCTCTTTTAAATATCAGTGAGCAGTGAGGACACTACTCATCTTTCTGTGTGGGGGGGGATCATTTTTATGTTTTGTGTATGCATAAAATCAAATGCGAAATCAGTTTACCTCCCTATTCTATTAATCATCAAAAATGTTTCTCTTTGGGCTAAATCTAGGAATGACTGTGTGTGAATTTGTGTGAGTAGCTGATGCATGCTTAGATAAATAGAATTGATTACTGCTTCCACACAAACTCTGTTTTGAGAAAAACCTAGTTAGCTAGGGGCTATGTGATGCTAAAGCTAGTTTTGGTTGATTATGGTGATTGTAAAACTTGATTAAAAACTTAGAGTAGCAGTAGAAGCTAAGTTTGGGGGTATATCAGGTTGTGCTAAGGCTGGGTGCAAAGACTGTAGGATGATTAGTGCTTGTGTAGTGTGAGTGCAACGTTGTAACGTCTACCCATAACGTTATAACGTATGCCGTGTGTGTTTTCGTGTTGTGTTCTGTGTTATCAAACGTTATAACGTCTACTTCAAAAAGACCAAAAAGTGTGTGTGTTTCAAATAAGTGGAAAAATCCACATGTTCTCTGTGTTTGCTGCAATCTCCCAAAACAAATACTGGGCGCCTCAATCCAAAATTGCATGTAAAATATATATATATATATATATATATATATATATATATATATATATATATATATATATATATATATATATCACAAAAACCCCAAATTGAAGTGAATCAAATGAAAGTTGCTCAGCAATAAGGGGATTGCAGTCCTGTATGTGTTGTGTGAGTCAGAAAAGTAGTTGCACTAATCTAGTCCTAGCATCCAATTAAGACCCTTTGTCGTGCTTAAAATAACCCTCATGTCTTATGTGAAAATGTTAGCCTACTCTCTGTTTTGAAAAATGTTATACCCTCACCATAGTGGAAACCACTCTTTCATAAGCTAGGGTAGCTTCTGAACCTGGCTAGGAACAGAATTGATACAGAGATCACACACTCACTTTGGGCAGTAATGAATCTAGAATGTAATTGTGCATTGGTGCGTGAGTGTGTAGTGTAAGTCTGAAGGAATTAGCCCCTTGAGGAAACTTTTTGATCAAATGGATGAACAGGGTGTAAACTGCTGGTGTGTTTAATTCCACACATCTTTTCATATGTTGTGTTTGGATTTCTTGAGGACAAGCAATGACTTAAGTTTGGGGGTGTCATAACTCATATTTATATGAGTTATTTATACTTATTCAAAGTTAAATCATGCAAGTTCTCTGGCAATAGTAGGTTATTTTTATTTAGTTTCTGTTAGTTTATTGCTTTTTAGTTAGAAAGGGGGCTAAATTACAAATTCTAGGCATTTTGGCGCCAATTGGCGCCTTTGTGAACATTTTGATGCTTCTTGTGTTTGTGCAGTGAGCTGAACGTGGCAACGTCCCTCATCACGTCTGAAGAAGGGCAGCAGAGCAAGAAAGAAATATCTCATTTTTGGCGCACAAGAAATGATAGTCAAAGATCTAGAAGTACAGAAGATCTTCTCTCTCCTCAGCGCTGACGCGGCTGACGCACTGTAGCAGTGCAGTGTCTTCTC
The DNA here is from genome assembly GCA_039519185.1 of Astragalus membranaceus. NCBI lineage: Eukaryota > Viridiplantae > Streptophyta > Magnoliopsida > Fabales > Fabaceae > Astragalus > Astragalus membranaceus. The sequence continues at coordinate 63,132,517 of CM076848.1, forward strand.
AGAACAGAGTCAATTAACAAGCAAGCTGGGAAGGTGGGCAATGACATCAGCAAGCATGTGACCCCCTTGTTCCTTGGCTATTCTCTCTCTACAAAAGGAAAGGCAGGGGGGCATCACTGAGGGGGGATCCATCCATTCATCATCCACCTTCCTCCATTTTCAGAGAGAGTTTTCTTAAAGAGGTTCTGGACACAGACTTCTTCATCCAAACCCTTCTCAAGCTCCATTTTCTATTTTTTTCGTACCCATTACTGTGAAGCTCAGACGTTGTAACGTCTCTACAGCGTGCATGAAGGAAGGCTACTTAGGCGTATCTTGTGCGTTTAGTCTCCTTTTCTCTATGTACGGTATTTGGATTTCAACTCCTCTTCTTTCTGTAAAGATGCTCAGCATGAGCTAAGCATTTGTAGTTGGGTTGTTGTTTTGCATGTAATGAACCTCTAGTTTAATGTTATGAAGTAGCGATGTTTATGCGTTTTAAATCTTTGCATGTTAATATTTCCAAACTTGTTTTGAAATTGGCCACTTAAAATAAGTAGATTCATAGGTACAGAAATGGTCTATGAAAAGAACTCAAAGATTTATGTGAATGAAAAGGTGCACTAAAGACATTTAGGCATTTTTATCTAAGTCTAGACATAGAATGGATAATAGTTCATAGGACATTGCTGTGGGTACTTAAAATACAGGAGTAGGCCTACTTAGAACCTAGACATAGGAATTCTAGTACTTGAAGCTCTGACGTTTTGTGACTGAAAAGCACAGCTCTTTTGCAACAACGTTCAAACGTTATAACGTCTATACAACATAGCATTTGTACGTGTAAACGTTATAACGTCTGACTAGAGGAGATCTACTTGCATGCAGCAATCCAACTCATACTCTTCCATATTCACAACCACTTCTTATTTACTTGCTTTATCTACGTTCTTAGTCTTAATACCAACTTTTAGTGCCGATTTATCACTTGTTTCACTTGTGTTTTGAAGACTTGAACTTTGAAAGTAAATCAATCCTCGTGGGAACGATCTCTTATTTTTATCCACTTTATTACTTGTACGACGTGTATACTTGCACTGATATTGCGACTAGAAAACACACGCGCAAACAGTCACCTACAGGTTCAACCTCAAAATCAATCATAAATAATTTGAGGACATTCATCTAGAGCTCTTTCTTTGAACAGTCTATAGTTTTTTGCAAGCTCTTCAGGAGTTCCGAATATTTTTCCAAATATTTTCATAAAACTATATGGAAAATGATGTCATTTTTGCATCCCTCCTTTAGAATATAAATTTAGACGATTATACCATATGTGTTCAAATTATATTATCTCATGGAGGGATTGATTCAATTTGAGTAATCATCTCGAGAATCCGAAAAATATGTATTGGAATATTAATCCTTAATTATGACTATCAAATGAGTCATACAAATAAGTCGTAGCAATATTCATATTGTGAAAATTGAGCTCTTCATGTGCTACAAGGCTAATTAAGTACTGAAAATTACTTGCATCTACCCTTGAGCAACATGTCGAGCTTTGAATCTCACAATTTCACCATCCTCATTCTGTTTTTACACAAAAAACCTATATGTATACGCCTGGTTTCACACCTTCAGGTGTTTGGACTACAAGTCAAAAAACTTTTGTAAAATGAGCTTAATTCTGTTTCAATTTCATCTTTCAATTTTGATCAATTCTCACTTTGCCTACAATCTTTAGTAGACTTAGGTTCATGATCCTCGCTATCATTTATCACATTTAGCGTTATATTATATGTAAAAATATCGTCAACGTTGACTTCATTTCAGTTCCATTGTATTTCATTCTTGACATAATTCATTGAGATCTCTTTAATTTCAAAAATTTTCAGGTACCTGATTAGTTCTTCTGAAACTGAAATGTTAATTATGTCTAAAGACTCTTTTAGAGTTTCTATATCCTCGCTTGGACCATCTTTTGTTTTAGCTCGTTTTCTTGTTCGAGGATTTTTATCTTTGGAACCGATTGGTCTACCACGCTTCAAGCGCGATTGAGACTCATTTGTAATATTTGATTGTCCAACAAGGACATCCATTTTATTGGAGCATTAGCAGCTGATATGTATGATTTGGTCACACCTTTGGATCAGTGAATGTATTTGGTAGATGATTTTCTAAGCTTTGCATATGATTTATCTTTTGAACTTCTAGTTCACATTGTTTAGTTTGAGGATCAAGATGAGACAATAATAATTCATTCCTACTGATCTCTTTTTTCAACTGCTTATCCTCTCCCCCTAATGCTGAGAAATTTTTAATTCATCAAATGATAATCATCAAACTAGACTATAAAAAAATCTCCAATTGTTGGCTAAAATTACTTTATTATACATGGAGATTTATATCCAATATATATTCTTGTTCTGTACTTAGCAGTATTTTGGTGGCTGCTGTTGGTAGGTCTCTTGCTGCCTTGGCAGGAGGTTAATGAGCGCCCCGGGGGGGGGGGGGTACCTACAAAGCCACTCCGACGCTCAAGTCAGTATGAGAATAGGCTAGTGAATTTGCAAAGAAAGAGTGTGTACCTTGTAAATGGCTATGCGAGCCGGTATTTATAGAAAATCGTGCCCGTTTGTGGATCGTCGGATCAGCAGAATTGATCTTAACCGTCCAAGTGTGATTGGGCTTGTATGTTGTGGATAAGGGCCAAAGTGATTGGGCCAAAGTGATTGGGCCAATCCATATCCATTGCTAAATGCACCTCCTGGAATTGCTAAATGGACCTCTTAGTCCAGTCCAGAACAGTTGCCCCCCAAGCTGAGATTATTCGGGAGGATGGTCTTGGCTTGAAGGATTTTCGCCGATTCGCCGGATTTATGGAGTCGAGTGGGACACTGCCTGTGTAACGACTGCCAGGCGCCCTCATGGTCGCTGTCTGCCCTAGTCTTGGCGCCCTGCCCGGCGCCTTCTTGGGTGCTGCCTGCTTTGGCCTTGGGGCCCTGCCAGGCGCCCTCATGGGTGCTGCCTGCTTTGGCCTTGGCGCCGTGCCAGGCGCCCTCATGGGCGCTTCCTGCTTTGCCCTTGGCGCCCTGCCAGGCGCCCTCATGGGTGCCTTGGGCGCCTATACGCCGGGTGTCTCCTCGTGGAGCAAATTTTGCGAGACAAGGTTTTGGTGCCCTCATGGGTACCTTGGGCGCCTTATTGCACAGTGCGGGCTACCCCCTTGCGAAGGATTTGCTTCCAGACCACCTCTTGCCAGGCGCCCTCATACCAGTGCGGGCTGCCCCCTTGCGAAGGATTTGCTTCCAGACCACCTCCTGCCAGGCGCCCTCATGCTAGGCGCCCTACTGCCAGGCGCTCTCCTTGCCAGGCGCCCTCCTGCCAGACGCCCTCCTTGCCAGGCGCCCTCCTGCCAGGCGCCCTCCTTGCCAGGCGCCCTCCTGCCAGACGCCCTCCTTGCCAGGCGCCCTCCTGCCAGGCGCCCTCCTTGCCAGGCGCCCTCCTGCCAGACGCCCTCCTTGCCAGGCGCCCTCCTGCCAGTTGCCAGGCGCCCTCCTGCCAGGCGCCCTCCTGCCAGGCGCCCTCCTTGCCACGTGCCCTCCTGCCACGCGCCCTCCTTGCCAGGCGCCCTCCTGGGTGCTGGCTTGTGTGGACGTGTGCTTGGCACTCTGCTTTATTTTTGTTGCTCATCCTGTCTCTTAGCCTGTTTTTCTTCTTGATGAAATTTCAGGGCTCGCTTGGTGCCGAGGGGAATTACTTCTTCTTTCCTTACCATTATCTGTTTGATATTTCCACGATCTTTCAATTTGACCATGAGGTTCTAGATGGGAGGATTGTCAAACACCACCCCAACGGGGTTGACTTCGATGTCATTGCCCCCTGATTTTTTATGTCACATTTTGAAACATCCAGGCTTCCTCTTTATCTAGCTTGTTCCTTATGATTGTAACTGGCACACATTGGGTGGCCTCGGGCGCCAGTCATCGCCTTGCGCATCTGAATGTATAATCTCATACCGCCTCGTGGCAATGTTAACTCAGGGGGCATTTTATCAGAATCGGTCTGAATTTAACTCGCCCATCAGAGGTTGTGACACGTTTAAAGTCACTTCGCACCTCGTGGGACTCTGGGGGCAGTTTATCAGAATCGATCTGAATTTAACTCACCCATCAGAGGTTGTGACACGTTTAAAGTCACTTCGCACCTCGTGGGACTATGGGGGCAGTTTATTAGAATCGATCTGAATTTAACTCGCCCATCAGAGGTTGTGACACGTTTAAAGTCACTTCGCACCTCGTGGGACTCTGGGGGCAGTTTATCAGAATTGATCTGAATTTAACTCGCCCATCAGAGGTTGCGACACCTTTAAAGTCGCTTCGTGCCTCGTGGTAAAGTTAACTCTGGGGGCAGTTTATCAGAATCGATCTGAATTTAACTCGCTCATCAGAGGTTGCGACACATTTAAAGTCGCTTCGTGCCTCGTGGCAAAGTTTGCTCTGGGGGAAGTTTATCAGAACTCGGTCTGATGATAACTCGCCCATCAGAGGTTGCGGGGCCAGTGGCCATGGTTTTCCATCTTCTGTTGATAGCGCCCCCCTGGGTGCCTTATTGTTGATGGCGCCCTCATAGGCGCCTGAGTGCTGGGCGCCTTCTATGGTACCAAGCCTTGTTTCCTTTTTGCGCCTTGGTGCTGGGTGCCTGGGTGCCAAGTGCTAGGCACCCTCTATGGTGCCATGCCTTGGATCCCCGTCGGGAGGGTGCCGTGACCTTGGTTGCTTTGCTCTTGGAAGATGAGCGCGCCATGACACCCTTGACTCCCCCACTTGGAGAGATGATCTTGGCTTTAAGCTAATGTTGAGGTTGCCCCTGCGATCCAGGCAGTCCCTCCCTACATGGTATGTTGGGTCTCAAACTTGCATCGCTCCACTCCTAACTATGGAGTTGGACCCTTTTTCTTTCTTCTTAAGGAATTTTTCTTTGGGAACAAGTGTTAATGCTAGTGAGCTAGAGCAAAAACTATAAAAATGAATTTTTGTATCATTCATATCGAGATTTTACATTATGCCTTCGTGCTCAAACAACAAAATTCATAACTAGCCCTAGGCTCAAGTCCTGATGTCATCCTCTTCTTCATTCATGTACCGGGCGAGCTTCCCTTCGCGGATCAGCTCTTCCATGTCATCCCTGAGGGTGTTGCATTTGCTGGTACTGTGCCCATAACGAGCCAGATCACCCTTCTCGCTGCCAACCTTGGCCTCCTCTTGGTAGGCCATGCTGTCATCTTCATAGTCCATGTACTTCTGTGCCTTCCGAAGGAACTCGTACAGGCTCCGGGGTTTGTTAACCCTCATGTCCCTTAGAAACAGGCTTCCCTTCTTGAGGCCATCATTCATCCAAAAGATCCTCCTCTTGTCTTCAAGGTTCCTGACGTTGGCAGCCTCATTGTTGAACCTTTCCAGATATTCTCTAAGTGTTTCTTTCTCTCTCTGCCTGATTGCCCTAAGAACCTCTTCAGATTTGGGTTTCAACCGGGAGGCAGTGAAACGAGCTGTGAACATTCTCGCCAGCTGCCCCCATGAGGAGATGGAGTTCGGCCTTAGCTCTTAAAACCACTCTAGTGAGGAATTTTCGAGAGTGAGGGGGAAGATTTTGAAGTGAATAGACTCCCTGGCGCATCTATAGTGCATCATCAGGGAGAAGTGTGCCAGATGGCGGTCTGGATCTCCGGCTCCGTCATACATCTTGAGGGTTGGTAGCTTCTCCAAGGCCCTTAGGATTCGGCATTCATCCACCCTTCGAGTGAAAGGTCCTTCTTCCGAAAACCTTCTTAAGTTTCGGGGGGAGGTGTCTTCATAGTCCAACTCATGATACCTGCGTCGGTCGGGGGATCTCCTCGATGGAGATCCCCGGTGGTGCCTCTGATGGGTATCGACCCGGTTCCTCGACCTCTTACGAGAATCAGGGGATGCGCGTGAGGAGGTCCTAGAGTGGGAGTCGTGAGGCTGGTAGGTATCATCTGGAGGGGATGTTGGAGATGAGCCTGACCCTACACGCCTGCGACATCGAGGGGGAGAGCGATGCACGTGCATTCGCCTTCGGGGAGAACGATGGACGTGATGCCTCCGAGGGGGGGGACCGATGGCGCCTTGAAGCACCACTGTTGGAGGAAGGGTTCCCCTACTGGGTGGAGGCTGCTCAGGCAGGGAGGCCACACGCCTTTCAATCTCCCTTAGGCGAGCTTCCTGCTGCAGCATAGCTTGAGTGCGATTGGCCAGGAGATCCAAAAGTTGACTCACATTCGAGGGCTGGTCAGGCTGACTGGTACCCTCGTCAAGTAGGGTCACGACGTTGCCCTCAAGAGTACCCTCTGGTCGGGGTGCGGGTATGGCAATACTTTGAACCCGGGGTCTGCCTCTAGGAGCCATGGAGTAGCAAGAGAAAAGTTCGAGTAGTGATGATGTGAAAGATAGATATCTCCCACTATGGTCGCCAATGTTCTGTACCTAGTAGTATTTTGGTGGCTGCTGTTGGTAGGTCTCTTGCTGCCCTGGCAGGAGGTTAATGAGCGCCCGGGGGGGTACCTGCAAAGCCACTCCGACGCTCAAGTCAGTATGAGAATAGGCTAGTGAATTTGCAAAGAAAGAGTGTGTACCTTGTAAATGGCTATGCGAGCCGGTATTTATAGGAAATCGTGCCCGTTTGTGGATCGTCGGATCAGCGGAATTGATCTTAATCGTCCAAGCGTGATTGGGCTTGCATGTTGAGGATAAGGGCCAAAGTGATTGGGCCAATCTATATCCATTGCTAAATGCACCTCCTGAAATTGCTAAATAGACCTCTTGGTCCAGTCCAGAACAATTCCCAAATTTCTTTTGAGGACCTATCATAGTGCATTGTGAATGGAGAATTTGGATCATATACTGCACATCCAAAAAAAATTAGATGGGCAATATTAGGTTTGTGACCAAAAATCAAATGTAAAGGGGAAGAGTTGTGATAACTTGTTGGCTTGATACGAATCAATGTTAAAGCATGCAAAATTGCATGTTCCCAAGTAGAAATTGGAATTTATTATCTCATAAGTATTGGTCATATAATTAACTTTAGACGTCTAAAAAATGGTTCTTCAAGACCATTTTATAAATCAATGTATGCTCCGTGAGTCCAATATCAATTCTAATCGACATACAATACTTATTAGATGCTTTCAGGGTAATCCACATAATGACCTCGTCCTCAAATTAGTGAGCAAACAATCTCACAAACTTCCGGTTGTGAATTGAAGATAAATATATATAATATATATCATCTAATTGATGCATCAATTAAAATCACAAAAATCTAAATGGTTCATGTGATTAGTGTACTCGTTTACAAATATCACTTTATATAAGTTCTAGAAATACGAGAGACTTATTCTCTCAAATTGTCAATTTCCTTTAGGAACTAGTGAACACAAAAATTAGTAGATTGAAGAAACTGTCGGCTCTTCAATACAGGCTCATATAGAATTTTAACCATTTTTCGCATCATAATATTATCGGGATGGCCCAACCGATCTTGCCAACAACAAAATTATTATGATATGTAAACTTCTGGTTTACAACATGTACTTCAATTGCACATATATAAGTATAGTACAAACCAGAAGAAAAAGCAGACAAATTTTCCACTACACTTGTTTTATCCAAAATATGTCTCGTTATATAAAGATATTTAACATCTCATTCATTTCTTGTTTCAATATGATATCCATTTGGACGGATATCCTTAAAACTTAATACATTTTTATAAGACTTGAGAGATTATAATATGGTATCAATGTGTAAAAAAATTGTTCTCTGGGTAATTGAAAATACAACAGCTCTTCCGAAGCTTTCAATTGCATTTTGCAAACTTCTGATTGCAAATTGATAACAAGTATACATGCTACTATATAACTTCTGGTCACAACTAGATAATGTACACAATTTAATATAAAATGCAATTAAAACAAATGCCAAATAAAACTCATTATATTGAAAAAAATATTTTAGCCCTTCAAAAATACCAATATGAGATGTCATTGCTACTTTAGAATAATCTTGCTAAACGTATGCTAAATAGTAAAACTATGTCGACTACTAAATAATGTATTAATTTTAGCTTCGCTCATATTTATTTAAACAAAAATAGTGTATTAAACTTTAACCATTCAAATTACAAAATATAAGACTACTAAGTACGCGTATAACAGAGATTACCATCTATATAAAAAAAGTAGGGACACACAATTTTCATCAATAAACAAAATTGTATAAACCACACATTCGAGACACACAATTTTCTTCAATAAACAAAACTATAGAAACTATACATACTATTTTAACCTTTATTCATTTACCGTGTTCACAAACCTTAGAAATGCCATTTTTAATAGGTATGATCCATGCACGTCATTTCATATGTGCTATAACATTATGGTAACATGAAATTACAAGAAGATAATAAAAGGGTAGAATGAAAAATAAGAACATAAGAGTGTCTAGTTTTGTAGGATCTAGTCATACAATCAATTCTTCTTATTCCCTTTTTTTCATGCAACATTTTTATTTGGAATTCTAAGCATAAGAAAGAAGAAAAATTACATTTTTCCATAAGATATTACACCATTATTAGGAATAAAAAAAGGTCACAATCACAAATGATACAAATGACATTTAAATAAGATAATGATAACATTTACCACATCAATGATCATCACCACAACTTTTCTTGTACCAATCATTCACTTCCGGGAATGAACTTCAATTCATTGAGTGGTTTGTGAGTATTCTTTTCAATCACCATATCGCATAATCTTCATTCATAATATTTTTGAAAATATTTTCTCATTTTGATAATTCATGGGAATATTTGAAAGATCAAATAGATACTAATTCATAATCTTGATTTCTTTTGCTTCAAAACATACTAAGATCAAATAGATCTTGTAGATTGCATTCATTGTTTAAAACTCAAGTTCTTCAGGAACTCGATCACAAGTCTTCACAAATAGTGATAAAGAAAATAATTCTTTGTGCAATTGTAGTTCTTCAGGAACTATACCACAATACTTCTTCAATGATGATCAAGAAAAACTCATACTATGAGCAATCCTTCAGGGATGCTTGGATTTTAAATTTTTAAGTTCTTCAGAAACTATATCATAAACAATGATACATAGAAATAGTTATTTGTGCGATTCTTCAGGGATGCTTGGATAATGGATTTATTGTTCTTCAGGAATTATATAACAATTTTTCATCAACAATGATAAAAAAATGCAAAATGAGATAAGACATAAAATGAGATAAAACATAAACAAGATCACAAATGAAAAATAATGGGAAGAAGGAGAAGAAGGAGAAGAAAACTTATTCTTGTAATAGATCATCAGGATGATTATTCCAGAAGAAGAAGAAGAAGGAGAAGAAAACTTATTCTTGTAATAGATCCTCAGGATGATTATGCCAGAAGAAGAAGAAGAAGGAGAAGAAAACTTATTCTTATAAAAGATCCACAGGATGATTATGCCAGAAGACGAAGAAGAAGGAGAAGAAAACTTATTCTTGTAATAGATCCTCGGGATGATTGCCATCAATCATATGGTAGAGCTTCGTGCTGATAAAGTGTTATGAAATAACCTTTACTTGAGTAAGAACAAATATGAGACATCATATAAGAGAATAGAGATGGAGAAGAGAGAATGAGAGAGTCTCTCCATTATGCTCATCACAAGTATCCATTTATACTAACATATGAGTCCTATTTATAAGACACAAAAGGTAAGTGAATGATCAACATTAAGATCCATTAATAATCCCTCAATAATGGTGTTCTGTACCTTGCAGTGTTGGGTGGACTGCAGTTGGTAGGTCACCTGCTGCCTGGCCGGAGGTTAGTGCGAGCCCGGGAGAGGTACCTGCGAAGCCACTCCGACGCTAAAGTCAGTATTGAGAATAGATGAGTGATTTAATTAGGAATGAGAATCTCCCTCTTTATGGCAATGTGTGACAGTATTTATAGGGAATTGTGCCCGTGATGGGCCGTTGGATCGGTAGAGTGAATCTGAGCCATCCAAGTTTGAGAGTCATGAATGGGCTTGTGTATTGTGGATATGGATCAAAGTGATTGGGTCAATCCATGTCTAAGTGCTGAATGGGCCTCTTGGTCCAGTCCAGAACAGTTGCCCCCCAAGCCGAGATTATTCCGAAGGATAGTCTTGGCTTGAAGAATTTTTGTCGATCTACCAGAAGCGTTATTTCATCTGTCTTGTCGGGTCGTATAAGACCTCTTCACCGCGACCGTGACTCACACCTCCCTTGGTGTAATCCTTGTGCCAGGCACCAAGCTAGGGTGCCTTGTGCCGAGGTGCCGTGTCCTGATGTTGGCGCCCTCCTGGGCGCCTTGTGCCATGCGTCCTGATGTTGGCGCCCTCCTGGGCGCCTTGTGCCAAGGTGCTGCGTTTTGATGTTGGCGCCCTCTTGGGCGCCTTGTGCCATGCGTCCTGATGTTGGCGCCCTCCGGGCGCCTTGTGCCAAGGTGATGCATCCTGATGTTGGCGCCCTCCTGGGCGCCTTGTGCCATGCGTCCTGATGTTGGCGCCCTCCTGGGCGTCTTGTGCCAAGGTGCTGCGTCCTGATGCTGGCGCCCTCCTGGGCGCCTTGTGCCATGCGTCCTGATGTTGGCGCCCTCCTGGGCGCCTTGTGCAAAGGTGCTGCGTCCTGATGTTGGCGCCCTCCTGGGCGCCTTGTGCTAAGGTGCTGCGATCTGATGTTGGCGCCCTCCTGGGCGCCATGTGCAATGCGTCCTGATGTTGGCACCCTCCTGGGCGCCTTGTGCCAAGATGTTGCGTCCTGATGTTGGCGCCCTCTTGGGCGCCTTGTGCCATGCGTCCTGATGTTGGCGCCCTCCAAGGCGCCTTCTGCCAAGGTGCTGCGTCTTGATGTTGGCGCCCAGGAGGGCGCCTTGTGCCAAGGTGCTGCGTTCTGATGTTGGCGCCCTCTTGGGTGCCGGTTTGTGGCTTTGGTTTGGCGCCCTCCTGGGTGTCGGTTTGTGTTGAGACTTGGCGCCCTCCTGGGCGCCTGGGTGGCGGCTTGCGAGGTTCCTGGGTGCAGGTTTGCTTTGAGATTTGGCGCCCTCCTGGGCACCTGGGTGCCGACTTGCGAGGTTCCTGGTTGCCGGTTTGCTATGAGACTTGGCACCCTCCTGGGCGCCTGGGTGCTGGCTTGCGAGGTGCCAGTTTGCTTTGAGATTTGGCACCCTCCTGGGTGCCAGCTTGCGAGGTTCCTGGGTGTCGGTTTGCTCTGAGACTTGGCGCCCTCCTGAGCGCCTGGGTACCGGCTTGCGAGGTGCCTAGGTGCCGGTTTGTCTTAAGAGTTGGCGCCTTTTGGGTGCCATTTTGCGTGGTTGTTTGGCGCCCACCTAGGCGCCTGGGTGCCGGGTGCTAGGCGCCTGGGTGCCGGGTGCTAGGCACCTTCCATGGTGCCTGATCCTGTTTTAAGTTGGCGCCTTGGTGTTGGGCGCCTGGGTGCCGGGTGCTAGGCACCTTCCATGGTGTCGGATCCTGTTTTGAGTTGGCGCCCTGGTGCTGGGAGCCTGGGTGCCGGATGCTAGGCACCTTCCATGGTGCCAGATCCTGTTTTAAGTTGGTGCCCTGGTGCTGGGCGCCTGGGTGCTGGGTGCTAAGCACCTTCCTTGGTGCCGGATCCTGTTTTGAGTTGGTGCCCTGGTGCTGGGCGCCTGGGTGCTGGGTGCTAGGCACCTTCCATGGTGCCAGATCCTGTTTTAAGTTGGCGCCCTGGTGCTGGGCGCCGGGTGCTTGGCTGTCTTGTCTCATGACATTGGCACCCTTGTTGGAACCCTGTGGGTGCCTTGACCTTGGATCCCTGCTGGGTGGGTGCCGTGACCTTGGTTGCTTTGTGCCACCATCCTTTCAAACCTTCCGCGAGCTTTTGTGCTGCTCCTACCTTACTAATGTAATTTTGCTTGGCTTTTGGATTTTAAGTAGATAGTTGCTATGTTTGCTTTGCTTTAGGTAGATGAGTTTGTCGACGCCCGTCGGGACAATTTGTAATGAAGTATACTCTTAGCACAGTTTACCAAGACTCGGCCTGGATAGAACTCGCCCAAGAGGTTGTGACCACCAAGGTCAATTTGAAGTATACCCTTGGCACAGTTTACCAGGACTCGGCCCAGATAGAACTCGCTCAAGGGGTTGTGACCACCAAGGTCACTTATTTGTTTTGGCGTGCCATGGCACGCTTTCCTCCATTACTAGGATTCCCAGAGGTGTATTTAAGAACACCGCTTTGGGAAGATGGTCTTGGCTTTGAGCTAATGCTGAGGTTTCCCCTGCGATCCAAGCGGTCCCTCTCTGCAGGGTATGTTGGGTATCAAGCTTGTCTCGCTCCCCCCTAACTATGGAGTTGGACCCTTTTTCTTTCTTGATCTTACGGAATTTTCTTTAGAACACGTGTTAATGCTAGTGAGCTAGAGCAGAAACTGTAATTGCAAGCTAAACTTTTGTTAATCATTCATATCGAGCTTTTACATTCTGTCTTCGTGTTTACACAACAAAATTCTTAACTAGGCCTAGCCCTAGGTTCAGGTCCTGATGCCCTGCTCCCTACTCAGAGTCACAGGTCTCATCCTCTTCTTCATTCACGTACTGGGCGAGCTTCCCTTCGCGGATCAGCTCTTCAACGTCATCCCTGAGGGTGTTGCATTTGCTGGTACTGTGCCCATAACCTTTGTGATAACGACAGTACTTCTTAGAGGTTCGGCCTTTCCTTTGCACGAGAGGTTCGGGTTGTTTGATGTCCCAAAACTCTGCGTCCACGCATTCGGCAAGGATCTCAGCCTGGGATGTGTTCAGCAGGGTGTACTCTGAGAAGCGGCCTTGTCGGGGTCGGGACTCCCGAGGAGTTCTCTCATCTTGGGCTCCCTTCTCTCATGGTTCTTCGATGGCCTTGTAAGCCAGCTCGTCCTCCTTGCTGCCAACCTTGGTTTCCTCTTGGTACGCCATGTTGTCTTTTTCGTAGTCCATGTACTTTTGTGCCTTCTGAAGGAACTCATCCAAGCTTCGGGGTTTGTTAACCCCCACGTCCCTTTGAAACAGGCTTCCTTTCTTGAGGCCATCATTCATCCAAAAGAGCCTCCTCTTGTCTTCAAGGTTCCTGACGTTGGAAGCCTCCTTGTTGAACCTTTCCAGATATTCTCTAAGTGTTTCTTTCTCTCCTTGCCTGATCGTCCTAAAAACTTCTTCAGATTTTGGCTTCAAGCGATAGGCGGCAAAGCGGGTCGTGAACATGGTAGCTAGTTTCCCCCAGGATGAGACTGAGTTTGGTTTTAAATCCTGGAACCAAGCTAGTGCTGAATCCGTGAGAGTGAGAGGAAAGATCTTGCAGTGGACGGGTTCTTTTGCCCCCCGGTAACGCATCATGATTGAGAAGTAGGCCAAATGCCTGTTAGGGTCCCCAGTCCCGCCATACGTTTTGAGAGCCAGGAGCTTCTCTAAGGTCCTCGGAATTGGGTAGTCGTCAACCTTCCTAGTGAAGGGTCCTTCATTGGAGGTCCATCGCGAGTTGTGAGGTGACCAGTCCCCGAGATCTATGTCTCGACGGTCACGTCGGGCTGGAGATCTCCTCGAGGTAGATCTATGGCGATGCCTCTTATGGGTCTTGGCTCGGCTCCGCGACCTCTCGCGAGAATTGGAGGTTGCGAGCGATGAGGTCCTGGAGAGAGACTCCTCAAGCCAGTATGTACCGTCAGGCGAGGTTGGAGGTGTGCTTGGAGGTGAATCTGATCCTTGGTGCCTGCCGCGTCGAGGAGGAGAGTGGCGAGTTCGCTTCCGTCTAGGTGGAGAGCGATGATTATGATGACGCCTGGAGCTCATTGTCCTTGGGGAAGGGGTGTTCCAATGAGGATGGGGTTGCTCAGGCATGGCTGTCATTCGCCTCTCTATCTGCCCGAGGGGCGCTTCTTGCTGCAACATAGTCTGGGTGCGGTTGCACAGCAGGTCCAAGAGCGGGCGGATGGTTACCGTATCCCCAGGTTGGACGGGGATCTGGATAGAGGCTGGCTGGGGGTGCGGAGCGGCAATGCTTTGGACTCGGGGTCTACCTTTGAGTGCCATGGGAAAGCAGGAGGAAGTTCAAAAAGTAGAGATGATGTGAAAGATAGATATCTCCCACCGTGGTCGCCAATATTCTGTACCTTGCAGTGTTGGGTGGACTGCAGTTGGTAGGTCACCTGCTGCCTGGCCGGAGGTTAGTGCGAGCCCGGGAGGGGTACCTGCGAAGCCACTCCGACGCTAAAGTCAGTATTGAGAATAGATGAGTGATTTAGCTAGGAATGAGAATCTCCCTATTTATGGCAATGTGTGCCAGTATTTATAGGGAATTGTGCCCGTGATGGGCCGTTGGATCGGTAGAGTGAATCTGAGCCATCCAAGTATGAGAGTCATGAATGAGCTTGTGTATTGTGGATATAGATCAAAGTGATTGGGCCAATCCATGTCTAAGTGCTGAATGGGCCTCTTGGTCCAGTCCAGAACAAATGGGTTAGTGGAAAATGGAAGACTAGGAATATGGACATCCACTAAACTAATTATTCATAACAATATTTTGATTTTTAATTTTTTTTGTCTATTAGTATTCTTATAAACCTTTTTTTTGGGTTCTTGTCATGGGGAATTTAGTAATTTCTTGTTAAACAATGTGGTAGTTAACAGAAATCTACATTGACCATGTGGGCTAGGTGTGGCACCATCATATGACACATCATATTTGTTTAAGCAAACCTCTCTCATTTCCATAACAAGTGTTAATTTTGTCTAAACATTTTGTTCTGTACCGTACTTCCGAAATAGTTGGTAGGTGTCGTCCTTGATTAGCGGTGTTCGATCTTGAGATGGCGATGTTCGATCTTGAGATGGCAGTGTTGTACCTGCAAGAATACTCCGACGCTCAAGTCAGTGTCTGAGTGAATCAATGTTTTAGTCTTAGGGATTGCTTACATTTATGAGCATTGAATGTGGTATTTATAGAGTTTGTGTGATGTTTGTTATGATGATCTTGGACTGTTAGATCTTGCAGTGGTATCTGAACCGTCGGTTGATTGGACTAGATTTTCTGGATGTGGGCTGGTTGATCATTGGGCCTTGCAGGGGGTGTAAATATTGCTGAGGCCTTTTACTTATTACCATAACAGTGGCCCCCCAAGCCTGGTCGCCTGAGGGACGATCTTGGCTTGATAAGCTGATGTTACCTTTGTCGATCATGAGATGTACCGAGGTTTCTTTACCGAGCTTTCTTTTGGGCAGCGGGATCAGCGCCTTGGATTCAATGTCGGGCATTAAATGTTTCTGACACGGCATACATTACGATGGCGGCCAATGATGGTGACGTTTTGTTTTTAGTGCCTGACCTTTGGGTTTTGATTGGACGCGTTGATTCGACTTCCAGGTCCAATCCACGATATTCGGCCCACTATAAATAGGGGGTCATTGCTCTTGTTTTGTTGCTGCACAACTTCTTCTGCTCTGACTACCGATCTTGATTAACTCCTTCTGTTCTGACTTCCGGTCTTGAGGTGTCGAGCTTATCTTCGAGCAAAGCAGTCAGGGTGATAGTAGCTTATCTTCAGGTCGACAAGAAGAGTTCTTCCGGATCCGATCTACTCATTTGCTTTACTTCGAGGTTAGTTTTTAATGTTTTTGTATTTGCGTTTTGGACCCCTCCTAGTTTTTATTTGTTCGCTCATAGTAGGGGTCGTCAGGTCGGGTTCCGACTTGCTCGCGGACCCATTTGCGATTTTTTGTCCTGACACTTCGTCCCCCATTTCTACAGCTTTTTAGATCTGGCGAGGACCAAACAAACCCGTAGGGACATAACCGAATATCGAAACGAGTTTGTAAAGATCATGGCCTCCGGTGGTGACATTTCTGAAAGTCGAGAGAATCAGTCAATGGTCGGTATTCCAGACGAGCAAGATCATCCGCCCTCTGCTCCTACCAGCGAGCAAGCGAAGGAAAATATCGATGTTGGAAGTTTTTCTCCGGTAAACGATGTTAATGAGTCCGCTCCAGATGTTGTGGGAGCTATGGAGGAAGTCCGGAGGATCGATGTGGTGGCTCTCTCTTCGGATTCTGATGAGGAGGTTCGATCGGGGGAAAGACAGGGGAGCTCAGATACTATTGAATCGGAGAGCTCGGATGCTGATTTTGGGACGAGCTCAGTGCTTGAAGACGATTCTGATCAGGACGATGCCGAAGGCATGGATCAGCCAAGCACGAGTCGTGCTTCTGATGTTTCAGTCGACGGTTATTCCAGTATCGGTCCTAGGGCTCATGACGTGCCGGTTCGGGAGGTTCGCCCTTATGGTTGGGTTTCCGCCAAGGTTTTGGAGATCGAATCGTTGTATCGTTCGGGCCACAACCTAGAGTCGGTAGGTCGTAAAATTACTGGGCGTTCTGAGAGGAATATTTGGAGGGTCGAAGGTATGAAGGATGGAGAGCATGTGACTTCCTGGGCAGGAGATCTTAAATTTACTATGTACCACGTGACAATAAATGATATGAACATCCGGCCTCCTTTTACTTCTCTTGAACAGACAGTTTTGGCGGAGCTGGACGTAGCACCCTCCCAGCTACATCCAAATGCATGGGCTTTCCTCCGAGCCTTTGAGTTGATGTGTAATCACCTGGAGAGACCGGCGTCGTCCCCAATTTTCTTCCATTTGTTCGAGCTTAATCGGAATAGTGGGGAGGACAAGTCCGGTCGCGAGCATGTGAGTTTTTGCTCGAGGCGAGGAGCGAAGATCTTCAAGGCTTATGCGGACTCATTGAGGGGAAGTTGGAAGCAGCTCTTTTATTGGGTCGAACCGGTTAATGATAAGGCCATTGACTGTGTAGGGAAGTTTGGAGCTGATGGTCGGACATTGGCGACCACAGTGGGAGGATCTGTACTCAATTTCCTCTCCCATTACCTTGATCCACAAATGGCACCCAAACTCCGTTCAAAACTATCCAGTCTTGTGGTCGGGCCCGGGTAGGACTGGTTATACCCGAGCTCGAAACACAACAAACCCCCCAGGGCCATGTTCAAGACCTCACGGATCCACTCAAGCTCGGGCACAATTCCCTAATCCGAACCTCACCCGTTCCCGTACGAACTCATACAATAATAGTTTATCACCTCCCCCTCCATCGCTTCCATCCCTGGCCGATGCTGTTCAACAGCTCGTCCAGTTGCTAGCTCGACAGGAGGCCGTAAACTAGGAAAGAAACTGCCGCTTCACCGACCTTGAGGATGAGGTAGCAAATCTCCGGGCGCGAGACGTTCCAAACCAGAATCACCCAGGCCGGTTCCCCTGAAAAGACAAACCAGTTTCGAAGGAGACATCGATCTCCACCCAGGAGAAAACACTATCATCGTTCTCCTCCTCGCCGACAACGAGGGAATGGTTCCCGTTCTCCTCCGACTCGACAATATGACGATCTTGATGAACATCATCGTTCTCCTCCTCGCCGACAACGATGGAATGGTTCCCGTTCTTCTCAGGCTCGACAATTCGATGGTCTTAATGAACTGGTTAACTCCCACCCAACCTCGCTCATTTTTAACCTCTTCATCTCCAAGACGACGTTCCAGAAGTTGAGGAGATAACCCTGAAAAGGCACAACCTCAACACTACGTTTATCCTGATCCCCATCACCAACGTCAGCCACAACCTCAGGCGTTGTTAACCGAGCGAAAGGGCTCATTCACCGCGACTATTGATGGCTACCGAGTTCCGAGGTACCTCGAAAAACCGCCCGGAGGTCTGAAAACGTATGATGGAATGGGCGATTCAGACAGACACCTCGATCAATTCGACACCACTATGCAATACCGGAACGTCCCCATGGAGATGAAATGTCGAATCTTCTCATTGACTCTTGACAATGTAGCATCGGAATGGTTTCGGACTTTGAAGACGAACTCCATATCCTCTTGGGACCAATTGGCAAAACTCTTTTCGGTTCACTTTGCCCATTCCAAAAGTAAACCCAAGAACAAAGCGGTGTTAATGTCCGTGGTCCAAAAGGAGGACGAGCCTCTCAGAGAATATATAGAGAGATTCAACAACGAGGCTTTTCAAGTTCGAGAACTAGACGACACTTTCCGCATTTTCTTCATGGCACAGGGCCTACTCCCCGGAAGCCCTTTCAAAAAACATGTCAACACTTGGGAGCCTAATACTTTACAAGATTTCCTCCAATTATCCCAATGTTTCATAAATGAAGAGGAAAGCCCCAAGATCGGAAATCCATCAGCACAGGCCGGACCATCAATACCTCGTTACGGAAGGGATAACCAAGGAAATGAAAACCGAGGTAACAGGGATCCCCGACCTCGGAACCGTCACCAAGTATACACTGAACTCAACGTCTCCAACGCCCAATTATATGGGGAATGTTGGAATGTCGAGTTCAGAGACGTTAAGACCCCCAAACCTCTACCTCCCCGATCTGGACAACGATCCAGCAAATACTGCAGGTATCATAGAAGTAATGGTCATGACACGAACCACTGCAATGCTTTGAAAGACGACATTGAAGACTTGATCAAACGGGGAAAATTGTCCGGTTATGTAAAAAAACCTGAAGCAAATACCGGCGAAGTTAAAAATGAGAGGAACGAGGATCCCAGCAGAAGGGGTATGCTAAAGGTCTATTCCGATGAAGAAAATCATGATACTCGAACATCGAAAGGTCGTTCAGTGATGATGATGATCGCAGGAGGTTTCGAGCATGAGGAGTCTGGAAAAATAATGAAGCGAAAATAGAAAGAATTGTTAAGCGTGGCCTCAACCTCAGCTATGCCAACCACGACAAACCGACCTCCACTTTCTTTTGGCAATGAAGATCTTATTGATGAGAAACCCAACAAACACGTACCCCTCATAATCTCGGCGGTCATTGCCAACAAAGAGGTGAGAAGAATTTTTATGGACCAAGGGAGCTCATCTGACATCATCTTAGTCGATCTCCTTGACAGAATGGGGATTGACAGAGAGGAGCTCACTCCATACAGAGGAACGGTCCTATCCGGATTTAACGGATCCCGGACAAAACCACTAGGCCATTTGGAATTGATGGTTTCCTACGGAGCTGAGCCAATGATGAGAACCATCAAAACCAAGTTCCCACTACAACATTTGGACCCTATGGTAACGCCTAAAATTGCAACGCCAAAAAAAACCGCTGCCTTATCCAACAATGGCAACGGTTTTTTGAATTCGTTGTTGTTTCATTTTTTTTCTTTTTTTTTAAATGGCAACGGCTGAAAACCGTTCCCATAAGGTCTACGGTAACGGTTATTTGATTAAGCTTTAGGCAACGGTTAAAAAACGTTGCCATACCTAGCAACGGTTTGAAACCGTTGCCATAGGGTGGAAATCAAAACCGTTGCGTTCCAACTGGCAGTGGCAACAGTTTTCAGCTTGCGTTGCCTTTGGGGACAAATAACCGTTGCCTATAGCTAAGGCAACGGCCGCAAGAACAACGGTTTGAAAACCGTTGCCGTATCTTTTGGCAACGGTTTTATGGCTCTTTGGAACGTTTTTCGAGCGTTGCCATAGGGTCTAAATGTTGTAGTGTCCTTATCCTACCTTGCGAATCCATCTACAACGTCATCATTGGAAGACCGACTTTAGGCAGGCTCGGAGCGGTGGTGTCCACCACGCACTTAAAAATGAAATTCCACTCTCTCTGCAATAAAGCTATCACTTTAAACTCCGACCTGAAATCTGCTTCCAGATGCTTCTTCTTATGGACCAAGACCGAGCAAAAAGCTATACTGTTATGGTAATAAGTAAAAGGCCTCAGCAATATTTACACCCCCTGCAAGGCCCAATGATCAACCAGCCTACATCCAGAAAATCTAGCCCAATCAACCGACGGTTCAGAAACCTCTGCAAGATCTAACAGTCCAATATCGTCATAACAAATATCACACAAACTCTATAAATACCACATTCAATGCTCATAAATGTAAGCAATCCCTAAGACTAAAACATTGATTCACTCAGACACTGACTTGAGCGTCAGAGTATTCTTACAGGTACAACACTGTTATCTCAAGATCGAACATCGCCATCTCAATATCGAACACTGCTAATCAAGGACAACACCTACCAACTACTTCGGAAGTACGGTATGTTGCACCCCGAAAAATCCCCGCTTTGGGTTTCTCAATGTACAACGTGGAAAATTTTTGGAGCCGCCACCAATATTTTAATTTTAAGACCAAAACATTGAAAAAAAGTCTTTTGGACGAGGCGGATGGTCTTTGAAAACTAGAGATATAGGTTCGGGGGTCGATTACATGCGAGGAAGGTGTTAGCACCGCGCACGTCCTTTCTACCGAAAGGGAACCTCTAATTAAATGTGTGGTTTTAACTAGGGATGTCAAAACGGGCTTGGCCCGCCGGGCCGGCCCGTTGGCCCACCAAAATAAGGCGGGCAGGGCTAAGGAATTGATGCCCGCCGGCCCGCGTTGCCCGGCCCGCTTCGCCCGCTAGCCCGCGGGCTAAATACTGTGGCGGGCCAAACCGCCCGTTTAGTTTTTTTTTTTTTTAAAATTCAGTGTAAATTGACGGGCCAGCCCGCTAGCCCGCCAGCCCGCCAGCCCGCCACTTCGCGGGCAGGGCATGAATTTTCGGCCCGCGTTCGGTTAACGGGCCGGGCCGGGCCGCCCGTTTTTTCGCGGGCATGTCGCTTAACGGGCCGGGCCGGGCTGCCCGTTTTGACACCCCTAGTTTTAACGTTTGATTTGAAAAAATACCTAGATTTGCCTATTTATTTCTTGTTTGAAGATGAATGGGAAGACTTAATGAAACTTATTTTTGGCGAGAAAGGGGGGGAAAAAGGTTTCTAGAAAAAGTGCTTGACGGGACATGGTCCGCTCCTACGTATCTCCTGGTGCGATGGAGAATTCAAAGCTACGTAGTTCTTGGTTAGAAAAAAGTTTGTTTGTTGATGTTTTTTAGTATAGGGGTCTTAGGATTGTGTGATCTGTGTTGAAGGACCACTGGGGGTCTGAAGGGCCGCTGGGGGCTGAAGGAGCGCTGGGGCTCTGAAGGACCACAGTTCACTTATCCTAAAACAATGATTAACCCGGCCGTACGACCGACTTAATCCCCTACTTTGAAAATAAGATTTTTGATTTTTGTTTTATGAAAGAGATGTGTTTGTATTTTTTAATTTAGAAATTGTTTATTTTTGTGCTTGACAGGGGCGTGGCCCTGCTCCTACGTATCTCCGGGTGGAGAATCAAAGGCGACGTAGTTCTAGGTTGTCTTTTTGAAAAGTTGTTGTTTTTTTATCCTTTTTTGGTGAGTTTTTTTTGAAATAGGACGAGAATTAGTGAATGATTAAACTAGCAGAGGCTATGATGAATCACTACTAAATACTCGAAAAATGAGAGTTGTACCGCTAGTCAAACGAACAAAGGTTCTGAGGGACTATTGATAACAACTCGTTTTTATTATCTTTTTGAAAGTGATTTTCGAAAGAGATTGATTTGTACGACGATCAAACTAACAAAGGTTATGATGGATCATCGTTTATTATTCTTATGGGAAAAGGACATTGCCACTAATAACTAAACGAACAAAGGCTCTGATGAGCTACTAGCAACAATGGGTTTTGAAAATGATTCCTTTTGTTTGGCTTGTGAAAATGATTCGTTCATGGTTGCGAAAAGGATTTTTATTCGTTGCGCTTGACGAGAACGTGACTCGCTCCTACGTATCCCAAACGGGAATCAAAGCGACGTAGTTCTAATAAATGTTTTTGAAAGGGGTTGAAAGGGGAAGAGTTTTCATAACGATCGAGCAAGCAAAGGCTTTGAGCGATCATTACTAATAACCCTTGATGGCGTTCACGACAATCAAACAAGCCAAGGCTTTGAGTGATAGTCACTAATAACTCGCGTTAATTGGAAAAAGGTTTGAAAGATTTTTTGGAAGAAAGGGTGAAGGTATTATCCATGATTGATTATAAAAGTTCAAACACGTTCAATAATCACGAAATCATGCATATGTTAAACATTTAATCAAGACTAAACATGCCAATATAATCAAAAGACCCACTTATCAGGGATGCAAGGTAAAGTTCTCAAAGCAAGTGTGTGTGTAGGAGGGAGTGTATTTACCCTAATGACTCTATGCTACAACAGGCATGTAGACTTACGTCTTCATTAGGAGGTCATACACATGGATGGAATGACATATTGAATCAAGACTTTAAAGTGCATAAAAACAAGCAAGCAATTGATCATAGGCATAGAATGGTCTTAATTAAACTGAGGAACATATGAGCAACGATTTCTCAATGACATGAACGAAAGGGGGAAATTGCATCAAGGCTAAGGTAAGCCTATCCTTTGCATTTATGAATAAGTGCCCAAAGGCTAATAACACAATCAAAGATGAGGGAGCATCAAGGTTTTGAATAACCTATCCTTTGCAATACCCCATGGACCTTAAACCATAAACCTAACTATCTTTTATTCATTAAGAAGTTAAAAAGGGGGAGGTTGAATCATCTGAGACCATCTTCACCACTTAGAACATGATGCACTAGGCATAAGTGGGAATCATGTGGTTCATCATCAACAATGGCACTATAGCTAAGTCAAATCACATAGGGCAATTTTGGCATGGATCACAATGATTAATAAATATAAAGACAGAAATACCTCTGATGAAGGCAGATACTACAACTTTGAAGAACGCAACTCCAACTAACTCTTGCAGTAGATCAGCTCTGACGGACCAACGGAACGAAGAGAGCACCAATAAAAAAATAGGAGAGTTTTTCTGAAAAGATGAGATTTGCGGAAACTGCCTCTGATCTCGTGAAAGAATCTCTGGAGCAATTCTTCTCTGATCTTGTGAGATGTGTGTGTGAAAAATGAAAATCACACCTACGTATTTATAGGCTTAGGCAACAGTAGAATTTTTGAAAAGACAATTAATGTAAGTGAAGAATCGATTATTGTATGAAGTGTAACAAGTGTATAATCGATTCATTGCCTTTAGAAATTAAAAGAATCGATTGTTTGCTTAGTTGAAATAGGGAGGAATCGATTCATGGCCTTTAGGAGATCCTGGAAATCGATTATGTGGCCTTTGGAAATATGTAGGAATCGATTCTTTATTTTTGGAAATGATAAGAATCGATTATATGGCCTATGGAAAAAGGTAGGAATCGATTTTCAGGACATTTGGAGATCCTGAAAATCGATTTCATAGTCTTTTAAAATTTAAGGAAATCGATTCTTAGCTTTTGCATGAGTATGTGTAGAAATCGATTTCATGCATTAAACATAGGCAAGGGAAATCGATTATCGGCCTATAGGTGAGATAAAGAATCGATTTTCATGGCTTAGGTAAAAGGTATAAATCGATTCTTGGCCCTAAGAACAAAATAGAAATTGATTTTTGCTTTGCCTAAAAATGTTTTTAGGTTTAGGCCATAGTGTATAAAAAATTTTCCAAAGCTTGCCATGCATGCATAACATATTTTTCAAAACTTGCCATGCATACATAACACATTTTCAAAAACCCTAATTTGATGCATGAGGCTTATTGCAAAAATTGTTTTTAGAGACCCTTTTGTGAGAAATGGCCAAAATGCCCTTTTTGACTTTAACTTCCCAAAACGTGCATTTTAACCCTAAAAATGATGCATAATTTATTTTTGTGTGGAAAATTAGGGTTTGGACCTAAGCCGGACAAAATTGGGGTATGACAGCTGCCCCTCTTTATCTGAATTTTAACGAGGAATATGAATTGGCCGAAACATATTCCAAGACAAAATGAAGATAAAGAATTCAGAAATTATACCGATTTTGTCCACTTGGGGAAACCCGAATTTTCCTCTTTTCTTTTTTCTATATTTTTTTGAATAGATGGGCTTGAGAACAAACGGGGAACGGTTAACACCTGGCGCATTAACTGAGAGAGAAAATGACGGACCACTCGGGATCTGAAGGAGCATTAAGGCTCTGAAGGACCACTCAGGGTCTGAAGGAGCACTAAGGCTCTGAAGGACCACTCAGGGTTTGAAGGAGCACTAGGGCTCTGAAGGACCACTCAGGGTCTGAAGGAGCACCAAGGCTCTGAAGGACCACTCAGGGTCTGAAGGAGCACTAAGGCTCTGAAGGTCTAATTCACAGTCGATGCTTGGCGCATTGATTGGAGTTAAACTGAAGGACCGACGAGGTCTGAAGGGCATGCCTAAGCCTGATGGACCAATGGGTCTGATGGAGCGCAGACTAGCAACGGTACTAGTAAAACGGTCTGAGGGGGCCTTTGTATTCGAGCGGCCATGATGGGTCAAGATCAGATCCGGAACTGATATGTTGACCATGAAGGACGTCAACTGTGTCTTAGGCTGACACAACTAGTCTGAAGGACCACTCGGGGTCTGAAGGACTTACCCGCAGCTCGAATACGAGGTGAAGTATGCTTTTGAAGGGACACTTGGGTCCTGAAGGGATTCACGAATCCTGTTGATTGACTGAAATGTTCAACTAAAGCAGACAGAAAAGTAAAATGGGCACTTGGCGTGCAAACAGAAAAGTAAAATGGGCACTTGGCGTGCAGACAGAAAAGTAAAATGGGCACTTGGCGTGCAAACAGAAAAGTAAATGGGCACTTGGCGTGCACACAGAAAAGTAAATGGGCACTTGGCGTGCTAACAGAAAAGTAAACGGGCACTTGGCGTGCAAACAGAAAAGAAAATGGGCACTTGGCGTTGTTAAAACTTTGGCAAGTGTACCAAATTCGTTGCAAGTAATAATTTAAACGGTAAGTACCGGTCGTATCCACAGGGATTGCGTTTTATTATCAATTAGGCAAGTTTATTAATTCTTAGCGGCAGAAACGGAAAGATAATATTTTTGAGATTTTGTTAATTAACTGAAAGATAACGTTTGAAAATAAAGAAAGATAAAAGTGATTAGGGTTTGACTCCTCTCCCCTCACCTATCTTATGGACCTTCAGCTACTCACATATTAGTTGTTTGGAATACCAGATTCAATTCACAATATTAGGTGAGTCATGCCAGAGGGCTAAGGACAATTCTTTGCCTCAAAACCCCTATTACCCTAAGAGTTACCCTAATTCCTTAGGTGAGTCATGCCAGAGGGTAAAGCATTAAAATCAAGAATTAAAGAATTCATGAATCAAACCCCACATTCCTATGGTGATCGGAGTTTCATGATCTAAAACATCATATCAAGTATACAACTCATATCCCTATGTAATCATATACCCTAAATCATTATAATTATCATATGTAACTATAAAGCATTAAACAAGGATGTTTTAAACATATGATAAACCAAACAACCAATAGTCTTAACCATAACAAAGAATCCAATAGATAGGTTTGGGGAGAGTCATCTCTCCCTAATCAAGAGAAACTAGTTACACATCATCAAAAGATTAGAAAATAAGAGTAGAGAAGATTACACATAGAAGAATCTATTAGAACCTTCAAATCCTAAAATCGCATCCCAGATGAAGTGCCGGCTGTACTGCTTATTTCTCCTCTTCGTCCGTTCTCGCGTACGCCATTTCTTTTCCTCGTGCGCTACTGTGCGTCTGTTTTCCAATTCCTTCCTTCCTTTTATCCTTTGAATTCCAATTCCCTTTTTTTTATTTCTCTTTAGTCCAGCCCACAATTCTCTTGGCCCATCAATAAATTGGCCATTATTCATTTAATTTGGACTTTGCCAATTACACCCCCACTTCTACTACATAAAACTGAAACTATGCCAAATCCCTAGTTATTGGCTGAATAAAACATAAAATGACTAACAAATTGGTTGCAAACTGAATAAAAATATACATATGATGAGGACTCATCACAACCCCAAACTTGAACTTTTGCTTGTCCTCAAGCAATCACTCCATTCACCGTGGCAATTTGACATTCAGCTTTTACATAATTCACAGGCCAATAGATCATTCAGCACATCAGAAAGTATCATCCAACATAATATAGTGACAAAGCAATTGAATTGGAAAATACAGGATCATAAACAGGCAAGCAATCTCAAGTCCTCTCTTTTTCACACATCTCACTACTGTTTCGCTCTTTGAGGTGTTTTTGGGTGTTCGCTCAATTCACAGTACCTGCATCATCGTTTCATAGGCTTGAACAAGTGCTATACCAATCAATACACATGAATTTCACACACACTATTTGAGGACTTTTAAGGTTATATTGGGGCTTAGGTAAGGGTGGGTAAAATTTGGATAAGTAGGTTAAAACTTGGAGTTAGGCCTACCTCTCACTTTGTCAATTTTTTACATTCTCACTCACCATTTTCCCAAAGCATTTCACAAGAGAAGGAATTTCATACAAAATATATATATATATTTTTTTTATATATATAGCATCGCGACGCGAAGGCATGCTATCGCGACGCGAAAATAAACAGAAACCAGAACTGAAACATATATAGCATCGCGACGCGAAGGCATGCTGTCGCGACGCGAAAATAGACAGAAACCAGAACTGAAACATTTTTCTCTTTTTTTTTTCTCTTCTTTTTTTGTTTCTTTTTTTTTTCTTTGTATGTTCCATTCTCTTGTATACCACCCCCAAACTTAGATTGTTGCTATTCCATGAGCAACCCCAAACTTAGAATTTTTTTCCACTCACATACAATTGTCTACCTAACTCCAAGTCAAGAAACACAAGGTATATGATTTGCAGAAAAAAATACAAAAAAAACAATTAGGCTCAGAGGGGCTAACAAATGATAACAATTAGTGGGTTGGCTTGAAAGGCTCAGGGGTGCCAAAAAAATATTTCCTCAGTGTGTATGTAAAACATATGCATGACAGTTAAGTACAAGCTCAAGTTCTGCAGAATAATGCAAGCAAGGAAGACACACAATGAATATAGGAAGTGTTTGGGCTCAAACCTCACAGCTGGGATTTTAAGAGATGAACTTTTGAGAACTTGCCCAAAGATGATCCAGATCTTCCTCAACCTTTGACTTAGCCACTGACATTATCTGATGAAAAAAATCTGAAATGGAAGAAATCACATGGTAGCTGCAAAAATGTTAGACTGAACAACCACCACAGTGAACTAGTTCAAAATTGTGGTGCATCATCATCAATGTAAAAGTTAGACAGCAGTACAACCAAAATGCAAAACAAACTGAAAAAGGGGAATGAAAAATAAAGACTCAAAACAGTAAATAGTGAACCAATGGGTTGCCTCCCACCAAGCGCTTGTTTAACGTCACTAGCTTGACGTTTGTCATCCCACTATTAAGGTGGCTGATATGACACAAAGAACACATCATCCTTCTTCTTTCGCTTCTGGGGCAGGAACATCATGAATTTGAAACATAGTTGTAGATGCTTCCATACCCTTTTAAGGTGAAGGGTGATGAATAAGGCATTGAAGGAGTCTAAGTATATGTCAATCTCCTCACTTCTATCCTCCTTGCTACTTGGAAGAATAACAGGAACCATGATTTGTTGGGTTTTTTCTTGTTGGGTTTTCACCCCTTCCCCACATTGGGAGCTTTGATCTTCCCTCCAAACTACATGCTCCTCCATTTCAATCTTTTCTTCTTCCTCATCTTCCTTATCCTCCCCAGATTCTTCTTTTGTTGGGGCTTGTTCTTCTTGTTCCTCATTGGTAGTGCATAACCATGGGTAATTTTTTGATATAGTTACCCACTCATCCTCACAGTTGCACTCCACAAGATACTCCCCACAAAAATCGCAAAAGGTGCGTGTCACACATTTTCCATTCAAGTGGGGTTCTTCACAAAAATTACCGCTAAGTGAGGATGGCGAGGACTCTATCATCACTTGCTCTTGGGGTTGGAAGAGGGTCTCGGACATTCGCATAAACTCGGACAAAGCATCTTCCAACCGAGAAGCTTGCTCTTTAGGCTGGAAGATAGTCTCAGTCATTTGCCTAAACTGGGCCAAAGCATCTTCCAACCGAGAAGTGGATTCCATGATTTTTTTTTTCGGGACAAACAGCAATTCTTTCGAACTTTGCCCCTGCTACACAGTTCACTGAAACACTTCAACAAACCGTTAACAAGTCCAACACACTAACTAAGTATCTAAATAAATAAAACAAAAAATAAATACTAAAATAAAATAAAACAAAATAAAACAACTAAGAATTAACTCAATTGCCTTATTGACAATGAAATCAACAATCCCCGGCAGCGGCGCCAAAAACTTGTTAAAACTTTGGCAAGTGTACCAAATTCGTTGCAAGTAATAATTTAAACGGTAAGTACCGGTCGTATCCACATGGATTGCGTTTTATTATCAATTAGGCAAGTTAATTAATTCTTAGCGGTAGAAACGGAAAGATAATATTTTTGAGATTTTGTTAATTAACTGAAAGATAACGTTTGAAAATAAAGAAAGATAAAAGTGATTAGGGTTTGACTCCTCTCCCCTCACCTATCTTATGGACCTTCAGCTACTCACATATTAGTTGTTTGGAATACCAGATTCAATTCACAATATTAGGTGAGTCATGCCAGAGGGCTAAGGACAATTCTTTGCCTCAAAACCCCTATTACCCTAAGAGTTACCCTAATTCCTTAGGTGAGTCATGCCAGAGGGTAAAGCATTAAAATCAAGAATTAAAGAATTCATGAATCAAACCCCACATTCCTATGGTGATCGGAGTTTCATGATCTAAAACATCATATCAAGTATACAACTCATATCCCTATGTAATCATATACCCTAAATCATTATAATTATCATATGTAACTATAAAGCATTAAACAAGGATGTTTTAAACATATGATAAACCAAACAACCAATAGTCTTAACCATAACAAAGAATCCAATAGATAGGTTTGGGGAGAGTCATCTCTCCCTAATCAAGAGAAACTAGTTACACATCATCAAAAGATTAGAAAATAAGAGTAGAGAAGATTACACATAGAAGAATCTATTAGAACCTTCAAATCCTAAAATCGCATCCCAGATGAAGTGCCGGCTGTACTGCTTATTTCTCCTCTTCGTCCGTTCTCGCGTACGCCATTTCTTTTCCTCGTGCGCTACTGTCCGTCGTTTTCAATTCCTCCCCCTTTCAATCCTTTGAATTCCATCCTTATATTCCAATTCAATTGTCACGCTCCTGTTCATTCCTTTCCTTTCAATTCCCTTTTTTTTTCTTAAGTCCAGCCCACAATTCTCTTGGCCCATCAATAAATTGGCCATTATTCATTTAATTGGACTTGCACCCCCCACTTCTACTACATAAAATTAAAACTATGCCAAATCCCTAGTTATTGGCTGAATAAAACATAAAATGACTAACAAATTGGTTGCAAACTGAATAAAAATATACATATGATGAGGACTCATCACAACCCCAAACTTGAACTTTTGCTTGTCCTCAAGCAATCACTCCATTCACTGTGGCAATTTGACATTCAGCTTTTACATAATTCACAGGCCAATAGATCATTCAGCACATCAGAAAGTATCATCCAACATAATATAGTGACAAAGCAATTGAATTGGAAAATACAGGATCATAAACAGGCAAGCAATCTCAAGTCCTCTCTTTTTCACACATCTCACTACTGTTTCGCTCTTTGAGGTGTTTTTGGGTGTTCGCTCAATTCACAGTACCTGCATCATCGTTTCATAGGCTTGAACAAGTGCTATACCAATCAATACACATGAATTTCACACACACTATTTGAGGACTTTTAAGGTTATATTGGGGCTTAGGTAAGGGTGGGTAAAATTTGGATAAGTAGGTTAAAACTTGGAGTTAGGCCTACCTCTCACTTTGTCAATTTTTTACATTCTCACTCACCATTTTCCCAAAGCATTTCACAAGAGAAGGAATTTCATACAAAATATATATATATTTTTTATATATATATAGCATCGCGACGCGAAGGCATGCTATCGCGACGCGAAAATAAACAGAAACCAGAACTGAAACATATATAGCATCGCGACGCGAAGGCATGCTGTCGCGACGCGAAAATATACAGAAACCAGAACTGAAACATTTTTCTCTTTTTTTTTTCTCTTCTTTTTTTGTTTCTTTTTTTTTTCTTTGTATGTTCCATTCTCTTGTATACCACCCCCAAACTTAGATTGTTGCTATTCCATGAGCAACCCCAAACTTAGAATTTTTTTCCACTCACATACAATTGTCTACCTAACTCCAAGTCAAGAAACACAAGGTATATGATTTGCAGAAAAAAATACAAAAAAAACAATTAGGCTCAGAGGGGCTAACAAATGATAACAATTAGTGGGTTGGCTTGAAAGGCTCAGGGGTGCCAAAAAAATATTTCCTCAGTGTGTATGTAAAACATATGCATGACAGTTAAGTACAAGCTCAAGTTCTGCAGAATAATGCAAGCAAGGAAGACACACAATGAATATAGGAAGTGTTTGGGCTCAAACCTCACAGCTGGGATTTTAAGAGATGAACTTTTGAGAACTTGCCCAAAGATGATCCAGATCTTCCTCAACCTTTGACTTAGCCACTGACATTATCTGATGAAAAAAATCTGAAATGGAAGAAATCACATGGTAGCTGCAAAAATGTTAGACTGAACAACCACCACAGTGAACTAGTTCAAAATTGTGGTGCATCATCATCAATGTAAAAGTTAGACAGCAGTACAACCAAAATGCAAAACAAACTGAAAAAGGGGAATGAAAAATAAAGACTCAAAACAGTAAATAGTGAACCAATGGGTTGCCTCCCACCAAGCGCTTGTTTAACGTCACTAGCTTGACGTTTGTCATCCCACTATTAAGGTGGCTGATATGACACAAAGAACACATCATCCTTCTTCTTTCGCTTCTGGGGCAGGAACATCATGAATTTGAAACATAGTTGTAGATGCTTCCATACCCTTTTAAGGTGAAGGGTGATGAATAAGGCATTGAAGGAGTCTAAGTATATGTCAATCTCCTCACTTCTATCCTCCTTGCTACTTGGAAGAATAACAGGAACCATGATTTGTTGGGTTTTTTCTTGTTGGGTTTTCACCCCTTCCCCACATTGGGAGCTTTGATCTTCCCTCCAAACTACATGCTCCTCCATTTCAATCTTTTCTTCTTCCTCATCTTCCTTATCCTCCCCAGATTCTTCTTTTGTTGGGGCTTGTTCTTCTTGTTCCTCATTGGTAGTGCATAACCATGGGTAATTTTTTGATATAGTTACCCACTCATCCTCACAGTTGCACTCCACAAGATACTCCCCACAAAAATCGCAAAAGGTGCGTGTCACACATTTTCCATTCAAGTGGGGTTCTTCACAAAAATTACCGCTAAGTGAGGATGGCGAGGACTCTATCATCACTTGCTCTTGGGGTTGGAAGAGGGTCTCGGACATTCGCATAAACTCGGACAAAGCATCTTCCAACCGAGAAGCTTGCTCTTTAGGCTGGAAGATAGTCTCAGTCATTTGCCTAAACTGGGCCAAAGCATCT
Source organism: Astragalus membranaceus (assembly GCA_039519185.1). NCBI lineage: Eukaryota > Viridiplantae > Streptophyta > Magnoliopsida > Fabales > Fabaceae > Astragalus > Astragalus membranaceus. Next base: position 63,164,062 of record CM076848.1, read on the forward strand.
TCCAACCGAGAAGTGGATTCCATGATTTTTTTTTTCGGGACAAACAGCAATTCTTTCGAACTTTGCCCCTGCTACACAGTTCACTGAAACACTTCAACAAACCGTTAACAAGTCCAACACACTAACTAAGTATCTAAATAAATAAAACAAAAAATAAATACTAAAATAAAATAAAACAAAATAAAACAACTAAGAATTAACTCAATTGCCTTATTGACAATGAAATCAACAATCCCCGGCAGCGGCGCCAAAAACTTGTTAAAACTTTGGCAAGTGTACCAAATTCGTTGCAAGTAATAATTTAAACGGTAAGTACCGGTCGTATCCACATGGATTGCGTTTTATTATCAATTAGGCAAGTTAATTAATTCATAGCGGTAGAAACGGAAAGATAATATTTTTGAGATTTTGTTAATTAACTGAAAGATAACGTTTTAAAATAAAGAAAGATAAAAGTGATTAGGGTTTGACTCCTCTCCCCTCACCTATCTTATGGACCTTCAGCTACTCACATATTAGTTGTTTGGAATACCAGATTCAATTCACAATATTAGGTGAGTCATGCCAGAGGGCTAAGGACAATTCTTTGCCTCAAAACCCCTATTACCCTAAGAGTTACCCTAATTCCTTAGGTGAGTCATGCCAGAGGGTAAAGCATTAAAATCAAGAATTAAAGAATTCATGAATCAAACCCCACATTCCTATGGTGATCGGAGTTTCATGATCTAAAACATCATATCAAGTATACAACTCATATCCCTATGTAATCATATACCCTAAATCATTATAATTATCATATGTAACTATAAAGCATTAAACAAGGATGTTTTAAACATATGATAAACCAAACAACCAATAGTCTTAACCATAACAAAGAATCCAATAGATAGGTTTGGGGAGAGTCATCTCTCCCTAATCAAGAGAAACTAGTTACACATCATCAAAAGATTAGAAAATAAGAGTAGAGAAGATTACACATAGAAGAATCTATTAGAACCTTCAAATCCTAAAATCGCATCCCAGATGAAGTGCCGGCTGTACTGCTTATTTCTCCTCTTCGTCCGTTCTCGCGTACGCCATTTCTTTTCCTCGTGCGCTACTGTGCGTCTGTTTTCCAATTCCTTCCTTCCTTTTATCCTTTGAATTCCAATTCCCTTTTTTTTATTTCTCTTTAGTCCAGCCCACAATTCTCTTGGCCCATCAATAAATTGGCCATTATTCATTTAATTTGGACTTTGCCAATTACACCCCCACTTCTACTACATAAAACTGAAACTATGCCAAATCCCTAGTTATTGGCTGAATAAAACATAAAATGACTAACAAATTGGTTGCAAACTGAATAAAAATATACATATGATGAGGACTCATCAGGCGTGCAGAAGCAGGAAATAAAGCGGTAAAGAACGCGGTAAAGAAAGCAGTAAGGAGGGAACACTGAGGGCTCAGGATGAGCGCGGAGGGCACAGGATGAGCACGGAGGGCTCAGGAGGAGCACAGAGGGCTTAGGATGAGCACAGAGGGCTCAGGAGGAGCACAGAGGGCTCAGGAGGAGCACAGAGGGCTCAGGAGGAGCACAGAGGGCTCAGGATGAGCGCAGAGGGCTCAGGAGGAGAACAGAGGGCTCAGGGGGAGCACAGAGGGCCCAGGAGGAGCACAGAGGGCTCAGGATGAGCGCAGAGGGCTCAGGAGGAGCACAGAGGGCTCAGGATGAGCGCAGAGGGCTCAGGGGGAGCGCAAAGGGCTCAGGAGGAGCACAGAGGGCTCAGGAGGAGCACAGAGGGCTCAGGAGGAGCACAGAGGGCTCAGGAGGAGCACAGAGGGCTCAGGATGAGCGCAGAGGGCTCAGGGGGAGCGCAGAGGGCTCAGGAGGAGCACAGAGGGCTCAGGAGGATGAGCACAGAGGGCTCAGGAGGGAGCACAGAGGGCTCAGGATGAGCACAGAGGGCTCAGGGTGAGCGCAGAGGGCTCAGGATGAGCGCAGAGGGCTCAGGATGAGCGCAGAGGGCTCAGGATGAGCGCAGAGGGCTCAGGGGGAGCACAGAGGGCTCAGGATGAGCGCAGAGGGCTCAGGATGAGCGCAGAGGGCTCAGGATGAGCGCAGAGGGCTCAGGGGGAGCACAGAGGGCTCAGGATGAGCGCAGAAGGCTCAGGAGGAACACAGAGGGCTCAGGATGAGCGCAGAGGGCTCAGGGGGAGCGCAGAGGGCTCAGGAGGAGCACAGAGGGCTCAGGATGAGCACAGAGGGCTCAGAAGGAGCACAGAGGGCTCAGGAGGATGAGCACAGAGGGCTCAGGAGGGAGCACAGAGGGCTCAGGATGAGCACAGAGGGCTCAGGGTGAGCGCAGAGGGCTCAGGAGGAGCACAGAGGGCTCAGGATGAGCGCAGAGGGCTCAGGGGGAGCACAGAGGGCTCAGGATGAGCGCAGAGGGCTCAGGATGAGCGCAGAGGGCTCAGGGAGATGAGCGCAGAGGGCTCAGGGAGATGAGCACAGAGGGCTCAGGAGGAGCACAGAGGGCTCGGGATGAGTACAGAGGGCTCAGGATGAGCATAGAGGGCTCAGGAGGAGCACAGAGGGCTCAGGGGGGGCACAGAGGGCTCAGGATGAGCGCAGAGGGCTCAGGGGGGAGCACAGAGGGCTCAGGATGAGCGCAGAGGGCTCAGGGGGAGCACAGAGGGCTCAGGATGAGCGCAGAGGGCTCAGGATGAGCACAGAGGGCTCAGGGGGAGCACAGAGGGCTCACAAATGCTGTTGATCGGTTGATTTGAAATGACCGATGCTGCTGTATTAGATTGAGGTACCTGCATACGTTAGTTGATGCAAGGAATGGTGCATGGAGTAAGGGTGCATGTTATGCAAGGGCATGTTATGCGGATGCATGCAATGCTCATGATTTTGGTGTGATGATGAATGTGGTGAAACATTCTTGAGGTTTTCCTTTTGATTTGTTTTTTCTTGATCAGCTTTCTTTTCTGATCATCTGTTTTTTCTTTTTGCTATGTGGGGATGCAAATGCAATACTTTGATGCCTGATATGAAATGGTTGATTGGGAAACATAGGCATATGGGATGAATGCATGAAATGCGAATGCGAATATGATGTGAATGAAATGCTTGGATGCAAATGTTATGACACGGGATGACGTGTTTCTGCTTTTATGATGCAAATGCTTTGATGCTTGATGGAATGAGATGGAAGATTTTTTTGCTTTTATCCGTTGCTTCTTTTTTGTTGCCCTTCATGCAATGATGATGTTGGCACGATGCAAACTATGATAAACAAAATGGAACGCCTAAATGCATGAGGCGAAAAATAGGATATGAATGATTAAACATTTTTGTGATGATGAGATGCAAGACTTTGAGTGCAAGGAATTGAGATGATTATTGACCATTTTGTTGAGAAAAAAATGGAATTTGATTCAAACTCCGGGGTTCTCAAGATTTTATTTACAAACAAGCTCACTTGTTTTCTCTTCCTTCCAATGACGACTGAATCTTAAATATCGCATGACTAACTTGTGTTCTCTCTCTTTGAAGCATTATCTAGTAAGCATGCATAGGGGTGCAAATGTGAATGAGTGAGTCCGTTAACTTGGGATTGGTTTAGGGCCTGGACTTTTATGGCAAGTGAAGGAATGACCGACATGGCTATTGCCGAAGCTTGTGAGGGATCAAGAGATACAAGATTGCCCCAATTCAGGTCTTTGATGAGTGAATAACTTGCCCCTGTCTAGTGGTGACAACAACTAGGGGTGTCGAAGATGATGAATTGGGAACGCTTCGGCTCTTGGGATGAAAGCTGGAATGAAAGGGGTTTTGCTTCAACCCACAGAATTTGATGTTGCCCTCGTCATAACAAGGACAAAGCATGCCCCAGTCAGAATGACAAGGTCTTGTTTGGGATAGTGAGTTGAGAGATTGCCCCGGTGAGGTTTTTATGGGAATGAATGAGGTGAAGGAATGGGAATGCACTTGCCCCACTTTGGAATGATATTGACAACTGGAGTGACATGGGACGGGCATTGAACAGACTTTCCCAAGACTAGGGTGTGTGGGTGGTGAAGAGAATGCCCCAACTTTTGGGTCTGAATGGTATTCTCAGTGCAAATCTTTGGTTCTCCGTGAATGCCTTGACTTTGGTAATGAAGAGAAGCCTCACTTGGTGATCACTAAACCTTGTTTTAAGGCAACTTGAATGCATTTTTGGGAGTGCAAGTCTTTTTTTTTGTTTAGTCAGCTTTCTTTTTTCTGACTGTTTGTTTTTGTTTCCTCAGTTCTCTTTTTTCTGAGGGTTTATTCTTTCTTGATCAGCTTTCTTTTTTCTGATCGTTTGTTTTTCTCTTGAGCAAACACATTGTACATAGATAAGCTTGTTCGTCCTAAGATTAGAATTTGAGTGAACAAAAGCAACCGGTCATTGATCGGAATGGACTTTTCGGGATTGTGGTGTTTTGTGGAGGAAGGAGGGTTAGGCTTAAATGAAGTGTTTGAGGCTAATGGGAGGATGAGTTTTGTTCGGCGTTGATTAATGGTCTATGAGGAAGATGGTTATTGGACTTGTTTGGGCTTTGTTAAAGCAAATTTGTGTCTCATGGTAGAATGACTAAGGGGTTTGATGTTGAGGCCAAAGGAAGTGTTTGAAGGTTTATGGAACCAGGTGTTGGAATGATGAAGTGTTTGAAGGTTTATTTAGACAAGGATCTCATGTATTTTGTGGTAACATGTACCAGCTCACCACTTACATTTCTTTTGTATTTTGTTTTGGGATTTTCATTTTTGAATCCCCCTTTTTTATTTTCTCTTTTTTTTCTTTTCTGTTTTATGATTCTTTTCCTTCATTGACTCGGGTGAGCTGATAAAAAGTGATGCACTGTTTTTTTTTATTTGGGGTGATCCTTGTCTAGGGTGATTTTTGGATTTTGGTTTTTCTTGGCTCAAGGTGGGTAGGAAAGGGACTTTCTGGGATTTTGGGTTTTTGAGGAGATGGCCAAACTTCATTTCAAATCCCGATAATTTATCTATCTTCATGTGTTTGCTCTTTTTCCCCTTTTTTTTGTGCCCTAATTTTTGCCTGGACCGCTCTTTGCGAGTTTTCAGTCCACCGGGCGCTCCTTTTTACCTAGGCCGCCCTTTGCGGGTTTTCAACCTAGCGAGCTTGTTTTCTTGTTTATTATATTATTATTTTTTTTAGAGACTTGCACTGAAGGAATATGATATTAATCAAGGGGAATTAATGATCACAGACTTGCCCCAGCATGGAGGACTTGAACCAAAAGTCAAATACGCACTAATGGGGAGAATATGCACTTTATGGGTGGACGGGGCGGGACTTAGACTTGGACGGGAAACTGTGGTAAGGGAGGAAAACCAACGGACTCAAACAAGAGAATGTACTCATAGCATGCATGCATGCTCATTAGAAGAATGCTTCACAGAGAGTTAACATCAGTTAAAAACTTGTTTTTTTTCTTTGACACACTATTTCAGTCTTTTGTCATAGAATGGATGGGATGCAGTGCTTTTGAAAGAAATGCAAATGAGCTATTGATTTGAAAAACTGAGTGCCTTGGAACACCTTGATAAACTTTTTAAAAAAGGATGATTGTTTTGCAAGAACGTCTCACTTCTCATCACAACTCTTATTTTATGCAATGAATGAATGAACCAAATATGATATGCAAGTATGATGCAAATGCGTGGAGAATGACCACTCGAAGAGTGTGGCTTATTCTAAATAATTTTGTCATTTTTAATGCAAGACAAAATATGGAATGCCGATGCGAATGATGCAAGAATGATGCCCCCTTTTTTTTTTTAAAATGATTGATTTTTTTTAGAGGCAAGACAAGGTATGAAATACCAATGCCACTTCCTTTTTTTGAAAGATGCATGTATGGAGGAATGATGTATTTGAACCAAAGTGATGAGGTTAATGAAATGGTGCATGAATGCTACATTTTGAATAAATTTGATGATGATTTTTATTCATGATTATGAATGAGATGCTTTCTTGTTTTCATTTTTTTGTGCAATGAAATGCATGATACTCACAATGATTTTCTTTTTTTGTTTTTTAGTTTTGGAACATGATTTTGAAAATTATTTGGAGATGCAAATGATTTATTGGAGAAAAGGTTTTAGAAAAATGTGCTTGACGGGGTATGACCCGCTCCTACGTATCCCCATTGTAATGAGGAATCAAAGCTTGCGTAGTTCTACTGTGTCTTTTTTGAAATAATGCTTATGCATGAATGCCATGTTTTGAGTGAACTTGACGAGGATTTTTTGCATGATTATAAATGAAATGTTTATGCTATGCAGATGATAATTGTTTTTTTTTGTTTTATCTTTATGTAATGAAAGGGAATGCAATATGAATGGTTTTTTTTCAAAATTGGAATTTTATGCAATGCAAATGATGCAATGATGCAGCGATGCAATGATGCGATGATGCAAGGATGCTTTTTTTTTGTGTTTTTGCAGAAAGAGGATATTTACAGGTGGTGATTTGAAAATTTTCACCCTATATGCCACCTCATATAGGCGTTTATTGAAAAGGGAAAGCATATTTTTTTTGATTTTCAAAAATTCTGAAGGAAAAATTGATTGAACTGAATGCAACGATGCAACACACAATTTGGAAAGCCCTTGTGACCTAAAAGGGAAGAAACCTATGATCTAAGGCATTTTAGGGGTAATCTTCTCATGTGGCTCTATTCACACCCTCACAAAGGTCATCAGAGCCACAGTCCCTTTCACGAAATTCCTTGTAAATGCAGCAAACTGCTAGGTACAAGGTATCATGGAAGAGCACAACTCTGATTGAAACTTTCGCGAGTAGCCAAACGGACAAAGGTCCTGATGGGCTCCCACTACTCGAATCCACTCATCCTATGGTATCCTAACAGACATGGGTTATGGTCTATTTCTCTAATCATATAATCTCATGGTGTGTGCGAAGGGCATTTCCTCAAAACTACCCCACCTGCAAATGAAAATCCAGACAATCCAGACAATAGAAAGCAATAACATGTCGTCTACCCTAGGGTTTAATACCAATTAAACTAATCTAGGGTGCCAACAACAATGCACTACTTACCTCAAGAAAGGGAGCGAAGAAGAGGGAACAGGATAGAATGGGGAAGAGATGCATGAACTTACCTTTGGAGAAAAGGAGCAAAGAAGAAGGGAACATGGGGGGTTGGAAGAATGCATGGGCATAAGCAATGAAAGAATAGGAGTAGAAGAGGAGATAGGGAATAACAAAGAAGACAAATGCATATGCCTACAATCAATGATAAGAAAGAAAGGCAAACAAGGTATTAATCAAATCAACAGTACATTAAACCACACATTTTAATTAGTTAGGCTTGACCCTCGTCTTTTAAAAAGTGTCCCCACTGGAGTCGCCAGCTGTTGCACCCCGAAAAATCCCCGCTTTGGGTTTCTCAATGTACAACGTGGAAAAATTTTGGAGCCGCCACCAATATTTTAATTTTAAGACCAAAACATTGAAAAAAAGTCTTTTGGACGAGGCGGATGGTCTTTGAAAACTAGAGATATAGGTTCGGGGGTCGATTACATGCGAGGAAGGTGTTAGCACCGCGCACGTCCTTTCTTCCGAAAGGGAACCTCTAATTAAATGTGTGGTTTTAACGTTTGATTTGAAAAAATACCTAGATTTGCCTATTTATTTCTTGTTTGAAGATGAATGGGAAGACTTAATGAAACTTTTATTTTTGGCGAGAAAGGGGGAAAAAAAGGTTTCTAGAAAAAGTGCTTGACGGGACATGGCCCGCTCCTACGTATCTCCTGGTGCGATGGAGAATTCAAAGCTACGTAGTTCTTGGTTAGAAAAAAGTTTGTTTGTTGATGTTTTTTAGTATAGGGGTCTTAGGATTGTGTGATCTGTGTTGAAGGACCACTGGGGGTCTGAAGGGCCGTTGGGGGCTGAAGGAGCGCTGGGGCTCTGAAGGACCACAGTTCACTTATCCTAAAACAATGATTAACCCGGCCGTACGACCGACTTAATCCCCTACTTTGAAAATAAGATTTTTGATTTTTGTTTTATGAAAGAGATGTGTTTGTATTTTTTAATTTAGAAATTGTTTATTTTTGCGCTTGACAGGGGCGTGGCCCTGCTCCTACGTATCTCCGGGTGGAGAATCAAAGGCGACGTAGTTCTAGGTTGTCTTTTTGAAAAGTTGTTTTTTTATCCTTTTTTGGTGAGTTTTTTTTGAAATAGGACGAGAATTAGTGAATGATTAAACTAGCAGAGGCTATGATGAATCACTACTAAATACTCGAAAAATGAGAGTTGTACCGCTAGTCAAACGAACAAAGGTTCTGAGGGACTATTGATAACAACTCGTTTTTATTATCTTTTTGAAAGTGATTTTCGAAAGAGATTGATTTGTACGACGATCAAACTAACAAAGGTTATGATGGATCATCGTTTATTATTCTTATGGGAAAAGGACATTGCCACTAATAACTAAACGAACAAAGGCTCTGATGAGCTACTAGCAACAATGGGTTTTGAAAATGATTCCTTTTGTTTGGCTTGTGAAAATGATTCGTTCATGGTTGCGAAAAGGATTTTTATTCGTTGCGCTTGACGAGAACGTGACTCGCTCCTACGTATCCCAAACGGGAATCAAAGCGACGTAGTTCTAATAAATGTTTTTGAAAGGGGTTGAAAGGGGAAGAGTTTTCATAACGATCGAGCAAGCAAAGGCTTTGAGCGATCATTACTAATAACCCTTGATGGCGTTCACGACAATCAAACAAGCCAAGGCTTTGAGTGATAGTCACTAATAACTCGCGTTAATTGGAAAAAGGTTTGAAAGATTTTTTGGAAGAAAGGGTGAAGGTATTATCCATGATTGATTATAAAAGTTCAAACACGTTCAATAATCACGAAATCATGCATATGTTAAACATTTAATCAAGACTAAACATGCCAATATAATCAAAAGACCCACTTATCAGGGATGCAAGGTAAAGTTCTCAAAGCAAGTGTGTGTGTAGGAGGGAGTGTATTTACCCTAATGACTCTATGCTACAACAGGCATGTAGACTTACGTCTTCATTAGGAGGTCATACACATGGATGGAATGACATATTGAATCAAGACTTTAAAGTGCATCAAAACAAGCAAGCAATTGATCATAGGCATAGAATGGTCTTAATTAAACTGAGGAACATATGAGCAACGATTTCTCAATGACATGAACGAAAAGGGGGAAATTGCATCAAGGCTAAGGTAAGCCTATCCTTTGCATTTATGAATAAGTGCCCAAAGGCTAATAACACAATCAAAGATGAGGGAGCATCAAGGTTTTGAATAACCTATCCTTTGCAATACCCCATGGACCTTAAACCATAAACCTAACTATCTTTTATTCATTAAGAAGTTAAAAAGGGGGAGGTTGAATCATCTGAGACCATCTTCACCACTTAGAACATGATGCACTAGGCATAAGTGGGAATCATGTGGTTCATCATCAACAATGGCACTATAGCTAAGTCAAATCACATAGGGCAATTTTGGCATGGATCACAATGATTAATAAATATAAAGACAGAAATACCTCTGATGAAGGCAGATACTACAACTTTGAAGAACGCAACTCCAACTAACTCTTGCAGTAGATCAGCTCTGACGGACCAACGGAACGAAGAGAGCACCAATAAAAAAATAGGAGAGTTTTTCTGAAAAGATGAGATTTGCGGAAACTGCCTCTGATCTCGTGAAAGAATCTCTGGAGCAATTCTTCTCTGATCTTGTGAGATGTGTGTGTGTGAAAAATGAAAATCACACCTACGTATTTATAAGCTTAGGCAACAGTAGAATTTTTGAAAAGACAATTAATGTAAGTGAAGAATCGATTATTGTATGAAGTGTAACAAGTGTATAATCGATTCATTGCCTTTAGAAATTAAAAGAATCGATTGTTTGCTTAGTTGAAATAGGGAGGAATCGATTCATGGCCTTTAGGAGATCCTGGAAATCGATTATGTGGCCTTTGGAAATATGTAGGAATCGATTCTTTATTTTTGGAAATGATAAGAATCGATTATATGGCCTATGGAAAAAGGTAGGAATCGATTTTCAGGACATTTGGAGATCCTGAAAATCGATTTCATAGTCTTTTAAAATTTAAGGAAATCGATTCTTAGCTTTTGCATGAGTATGTGTAGAAATCGATTTCATGCATTAAACATAGGCAAGGGAAATCGATTATCGGCCTATAGGTGAGATAAATAATCGATTTTCATGGCTTAGGAAAAAGGTATAAATCGATTCTTGGCCATAAGAACAAAATAGAAATTGATTTTTGCTTTGCCTAAAAATGTTTTTAGGTTTAGGCCATAGTGTATAAAAAATTTTCCAAAGCTTGCCATGCATGCATAACATATTTTTCAAAACTTGCCATGCATACATAACACATTTTCAAAAACCCTAATTTGATGCATGAGGCTTATTGCAAAAATTGTTTTTAGAGACCCTTTTGTGAGAAATGGCCAAAATGCCCTTTTTGACTTTAACTTCCCAAAACGTGCATTCTAACCCTAAAAATGATGCATAATTTATTTTTGTGTGGAAAATTAGGGTTTGGACCTAAGCCGGACAAAATTGGGGTATGACACGGTACAGAACACATTTTAATTAAGGATAAACATTATTTAATCTGGTTGTCTAAGAATGCAGTTTTTCTAAATCATAAAGCAATAAGAAAAGAATTAATCCAGCATGGTAACATAAATAAATTATGGTGAGCTAGATTATCAAAAAATTGTTAAATCAAGCAATATTTGGTTCCCCCGGTCATGATCAAGAAAAGGATATGTCAACAGGTTGGGATATAAAACAGTCCATATGTTAGCAAAACAGCCTGGCACAACCAAACTTGTGTTGGGTATAGCCGTATAGATAAGATAAGTATAGATAATATACTTATCTATATACTTTATAAAAATATATTTTCCCCCATAAAAAAGAGGGGTTGCCTCCATAAGTCAATTATTTTTTTAAATGTTTACAAAGAAATATGAGATATAAAAGAGACTAAGTGGTACTAATTTTATTCTTTTATTTTTTTTTTTAACTTTATTGTTCCAACCTCTCCTAACACTAAATAAATACGTTAAGCCTTTGTAAACATGCTAGGTGGGGATAATAGTTAATTATATGGTGTTTTTTCAAAAAAAAAATCACACCTTGATCATGATAAAGAGATCAAAACTGAAATAAATTAAATTATTTTTATCCTTACTATTTTATTATATTATATTTATATATAGTAAAGATCGATCTTTGGCACTAAAAATTATAAAATATCCTATAGCCTCACTCAGAAAGGTTTTGTGTTTTCAATTTTATTTTTTCCATTGATAAGATGATTATGTATTAGAATATTCTCAGTCCATTATCGTTGCCACGTCCATTTCAACTCACATTCCTCTATTTATATATGAATTTGTGATTCCATGAAACTCTGCAAATTGTCAATTTCGTTGCTTTGTTATAACGCACGAGGGAGAGGAAATAAAGTGGAAATAGGATCATGTTTTTTTTTTATAAGCAATGTTACACGGGTGGGATGGAAGAAATGTTAGTTTTCGGGGTTTGAACCTGAAACCTCTTTCTTACACTCTTTTAGTGCACTCTTTTTCCTCCGAATTGACCCTCTTAGTTGTGAACAGAACCCGGCCGGATTCGGTTTACTTGCAGTCGGACTACTTGTGCAGTCAAGCAGTCGGCTATTGGGAGCCGTCCGATTAAGATCGGACGGTCCAAATTTTAAAGTCGGTTTTTTAATTAAACAAAAATAAAAACCGACTTTAACAAAGCAACGACTCATAAAGTTATTTTGAAGTCAAATAAAATTGATTAACCACCGTAAAATCCAAAAAAAGTAAAAAGAAAACTCTAACTATGGAACAGAGATGAGAAAAATAGAAAAAGCACCTGAAAGATTCATGTTTCATTGTGATCGGATTTTTTGTTTCTGAAAACTGTTTTTAAATCAAATTTGAAAAGCTATTTTTAAGAAGACCATTTAAAAAACTGTTTAATAATCCTATTTTTTAAACTTTCTTATAGATGTGAAAATAAAAAAAATTGTTTGGTAACTATTGTGTCAAAATATAAATGAATATTTCTGATGAAAAGAATAGGCGATGAATTAAAAAAGGTAATCTAGTAGAGAGTAGAGAGTAGAGACACACGAAAACCTAGTACACCGAGGTAGAGAGTGTAACTTTTTTATCATTATCTTTAGTTCACACGATGTTAGAGGATGGTCCTACAACTACTACTTATACCCAATGAATAGTCGCGCAAATGAAAATTTTGAATCGGTTGTGTCTAAGACTTAAAAGAAGAAATTTGGCAAAAAAATAAATTGATCTAGATTGGAGGCTATGCAAATTTTATTTATCTCTCTTTTTGATCAGGCTAATGTAAATTAGTCCTTAGAATTTTTGATTTTTAGTTTGTTTCTTAGATAGATTGTCATAGGGGTCTTTTACCGTATTAAGTTAGAAGATCCATATTGTTGCTTTGATTTTAATTTTTTTTTTTCCAATGGTATTGGTCTAGTCCCTCCCTTGGGCTTTCTTTTATCCTCTTTTTTTTTTTTTTATCTTTTTTAATAAATTTAGGGGGAAGTACTCTTTTTCCTTAATTCAGAAGGTTTTAACGGAAAAAAAAGTTCACACGATTGTTGAATTTCATCTTTAAATAGTCACATTATCCGCACTTAATCCACAAAAATTAAGAAAAAAGTTTAACTAACTTCAAATTTATTTAAGTGCCAAGCTTATAAATTTACTCTCTAAATTCCAAAGTCTGTGAAATCCGTCAAATTAGTTCCTAAAGATTCATAAGTAGTACCTTATAGAGATGGATAAAACAATTTTTTTTAAATTTCACTGTCTGATTTGACATATTTCACAAATGTTAATTATGTGTTAACTAGTTTTTTACGTACTTGAGGAGTCAAATAGAGAAACTATAAGTTAGAGACTAAATTAATAGTTCGTGTTTTATTTAACTGTTTGAGCTTATCAGTTTATGTGCAAAATTTTAAACTCAAGAAGTCAAAATAAATTCTTTTTTTTATAAACAAAGAATTCATTTAAAAGGAGTACAAGGGGTACTCGAACTCAATCACATCATTCATATTGAGTTGAGGCATGAAAGAGGATTAGAACACCATCTCGAGAATACTAGACTCGAGTTTCTGTCGGTCCTTTCAATAAACCAGCACCATGACATATTTACGACTCATTGAAACAAGGACACCACATTTACAGTAGTCCCCCTCAAAATTACATCATTCTTAGTGCCCCAAATAACCCAAGCGGTAGCAAGTCAAATTAAGTATTTTACTTTCATAAAAAAAAACTTTTACATCATATAGACCGAGGAATTACATTGAAACTAACTATTCTCAATTTGTCGATTAATAAGGCTAAGAGTTCAATGTGTCCAAAAAAAGGCTAAGAGTTCAACTTCTTTCTAAACATGCCCTATTTAATAAATATTTGTGTTATTTTGACACATGATTTCCAATAATGTATCTTGACAACGTACACTATTGAGTGTTGACATCAGTCCTAAGGTCAGAGATCAAACACCCTATGAGAGAGGGAAAAAATAATATAAAGGATTAAATATATGTTTTGTCCCTACAAATATATATTTGATCCAGTTTAGTCCCTGTAAAAAACAACAAGTTTTAGTTTAGCTCCTACAAAAACCAAACGCATCCAGTTTAGTCCCTTTGTTAACTTTTTGTTCAAAAAAAGTGACGTGATAATTAGAGATGATGTCAGCAATGATGTCAGTGCCACGTGTCAACATATTATTGGATGGTTGTGCCACGTGACACTAACATGTCCTGTCACCACTCCACACAAGCACTGCCATGTGGCACTGACACGCCACATTATGGATTAATGGATGTCTGCCATGTGACATTCTATTAGCATTAAAATAAAATTTGCAAATAGCAAGAGATGAGATTCAAATTCGTCACCCCTTGGTCATAAACAAGGAGAACTTCCATTGAGCTACTGATTCCTTTGTGATATTATTCGAATTCTAATATATTTGTATTATAACATAATATTGATTTTTAGTTAAAATTATAATACAAATATAAGTGGTATAATATCACAAAGGAATCAGTGGCTCAGTGGTAGTTCTCCTTGTTTGTGACCTTTGAATCGGATGACGTAGGCAAAATTCGCCTAATTCCACCTGGAGACCTTTGAATCGGGTGAAGTAGGTGTTGATGGAATCAGGTCTTTGATGAAAGGTGAGGATCGCTTTCTTAATTGAAAGTCCTTTGGGCCGTTCTTCTGGTTGAACCCGTTTTCCAAATCGAGCAAGATCGCCGCTGAGAAGGTAAAGTATATGACACTTGCGCTTATTTTTTTGGTGACGTAATTCAAGATCCACAATGCAACAATGTTGTCATTGCGTTTCCAAAGGCGCAAATTCAGTGCATCGTCATGTTTAGGTTGTGGAATGGAGTCATCCACAAAACTAGGATTGTTTCTTTCATCTAGGGCTAGCATCATCAAACGCCATCATGTGAGGTAGTTCAAACCGTTAAGAGGTTTAGAAATGAGGACCAAACTAGGGTTATTGGTATCATGAATGTATAGAGGATTGGTATTGTCCATTGCATAAGGCGCCATTCACAACACCAAAGAGAAAAAGGAATTGCCAAATTGATTATTGGTATTGTCCATTGCATAAGCCGGTCACAACACCAAAGAGAAAAAGAATTTGCCAAATTGCATAGGTCGGAGAGAAAACGAATGAAAAGTGTAACACGACACATAATATACATGCTGCTAACTAGTTATCGGATCTCTAACTGCACAACTAATTGCTAACTAAATTCTATTTTGGCATCCTAACAACTAAACAAACTTAATTTAACATTCTAAAAGCTAAACTAATTAACTTAGGTGACTAACTTGTATTTTTCTGCATTTTTTCTTCTCGAATATAAATTTCTTCCCCATACTGTATTCCCTGTTTGCCAAAAACACATAATCTTTCTTTGAATTGAAACTTGGGAATTGCGGGAATATACATTCTTCTATAACCATTCTTAGTGGCAACCCACTTTGATCACAATTGAGAATAAACCCACGAATAAAAATAATAATGGGGTTTTGCTTGAGGTATCATTTCCTTTATTAATTATTCAATCCAATACAAACAGGGAATATGAAAAGGAAAATCATTGATGTGTCAACCATGCATTTCTTAATGCACCCACTACCACCATACACATCACTGACGCCAATACCTAACTGTATACAATTATTTATTATTTATACTTATCCACTCTTTTAAAATTATTTTGCTAAATGTCTCTTTTCGTAAGTACATAATCCAATCCATATAAATAAATTAAATAAAGAATCCAATCCATATCTCCAATTTTATCTATCGCTCATCGATTAGGATTTTTGTTTCTTTTCCAATACACAGTTTTTTTTTTTGGCAATACATCAATTAGGATTTTTTTTCCCAATACACAGTTGGTGACGCCATTTTACGTTGCAATCACACGAGTTAGTTGAAGATGAAGTTGTCCCTTGCAAGTACACTAGTTGCCTCTCTGATGCTTCCTTCATTGTCTTTGCCTTTTCCCATACACGTATGGTTCATTCCTTGCAAATATTTTATTAACTAATAAAAGGCCAACAAGTGACAAGAATATAATAATGATATCATCCCAAAATAATTTTAGTAAAAAGTAAACAAAAGATTCCTGACTCAAGATACATGCCACCTTTTCCTTTAAGAAGTGGTACGTCTTTGATCTAAAGGGTGTTTCCATTGAAAATTAAACTCATGTAGCTCTTATTGGTTTTAATAAAAACCTAAATAACCAGGATTTAGGCAATGGCTATAAAAAACATAAACAGATAGCCGTTGCCCCCCAGCAGTGCATACCAGATTCTGTTTATTCTGTTTAATTAGTTACAAGTGGTTAAGTTAGTTACAACCTGTGTAACTAACTCTAAACAACCCTTAGAAGGGTTTTAGATGTATATAAATACATATGTCCAGAACTATTGTAAATATAGAACTTTACAAAGTAAATAGAAAAAATTTACATTGCTTATTACAAGTTCTTCAAATATTCTTTTCGTCTTCTTCATGCTCTTGTGCTTTTGAGTTTCTGAGTGTGACAAGTTTGATGATCCTTGATGTGGTAATGAGTGCCTCGCATGCATCAAAGCAAAAACATTTTAGCATAAAATCACATACAATTAAGAGAAAAACGAGAGTAAGTGAGAGAGGGAGAGATTATACCTTCTTCGTGCTTGTAATCTTGTAATATTCACAAGTGGTGAAGATCCTTGTAAGATCAGTTGTTGAGAAGCTCGTTCACGTGACAAAGAACAAAAACCAGATTAGGGTTTTGTGAAGTAATCAACAACAAAAGTAGCAAACAAAAAAATAATAGTGTGGTTACCTTCTCTCTGTGGTCCGAAATTCAAAACCCTGGCATCGTAGAACCTGAAACACAAAAAACAGTGTTTAGGGTTTGTTGATTTATGAGAAATCAACAACGAAATCAAGGGGCTTTTGTGAGATTCATATACCTGAAACTGTATTCTTGAAGATTGAAGAAGTTTGAACCTTCAATCTACCAGTTTCAGTGAAAGAAACGAAACCCTAGCAGAGGGTTCGTGAAGAAGAAGGAGAGAACCAGAGCGGAGAAGAAGAGAAGAGAGAGAGAGAGAAAATAAGGGATAAATGAGCTGATTCGGTTACCTTGAGTTTTTATACTCTTGGATCGGGTTGAACCCGTTTTCGTGTGTTAAACCCGCCTGTTTGAATAGTACTGATCCAGTGGGTTCCGCAATTACCCGTATTGTGAACTGGGTTGATTTCAATTAAATCAGGCCTTGTGCATCTTGGCTAACTCTGATATTTGCACATCCAGTATTGCTTTCTTGCACCTCTGCATGAAACAATCATCAATTGGTCAAATTTCATTATATTATGATCAAATTCAACATGGTATCAAAGAGCTGGTAACAATCCAGGGATAAACAGGAAAATTTCTATCTCTTTCTTTAAGATTCTTCGATTTTCTTTAAAGTTTTTTTTTCTCTTCTTTGAATCTGCACAATCAGAAACTGTGCAGATTCTATTTCTAAAAATTTTCTTACTGTGTTTTTAAGGATTCCAGTTCTAAAGGATGACTAGTACTGGAACAGGTTTGAACACACAAATCCCAAAGCTTGATGGGAAAAATTGGGGCATGTGGAGCCTTCAAATGATGGTCATTTTTGGCTGCCATGGAGTCCTTAAGATTGTTAAAAATGGTTTTGAACCTTTGGGTGAAGAGCTAGCCAACACCTGCTCAAACAAATCTTTTTAATGAAAGTGAGCAAAAAGATTACAAAGCCCTATATCTCATACACCAAGAGTGTGATGAGACAAACTTCAACAGAATTAGAAGTTTTGAAACTTCTAAAGCTGTCGGGAAGCCTTAGAAAATTACTATACTGGTGCGGCTTCTATTAAAGAGGAGAAGCTGCAAGCTCTAAGGAAATAGTATGAAATTCTGAGTATGAAAGATGGGGAGAACATTGCTGACTTCTTTATATGGCTAAAGAAGATCACCAATGCTATGTCCCTATACGGTGAAGCACTTACTGAAACTGTGATTTGTAAGAAAGTGTTAAGGTCTCTAACCAAGAAATTTGGTTGGGTTGTGAATAGTATTAAAGATACTACTAGACTAGAAGATCTGAAAGATGAAGAACTTCAAGCTAAGCTTGAAGCCAAAGAAATGAGGATCAACATTCTGAATGGTGAAGAAGAAGAGGATCAAGCCTTATTCACCAAAGCTAAGGGTAAGAAAGGAACCAAAAGCAACAGCAACAGCAATTAGGCAGGTAAGCCTAATTGGTCCAAAGGTAAGTCAGGTAAATCTAACTCTAAATCTGAGTCTACTAAGAAAAATAACAATGCACCTAAGAAAAAGGATAAATCTAAAGTGCAGTGTTATAGATGTGATAAATATGGGCATTATGCTACTGAATGCCCTTTTAGAAAGGACTCTAAGCCTAAGGAAACTGAAACTGAAGCCAGTATGGCTAAAGAAGATTCTGATTCAGAATCTGAATATGTAGGTTTTAGTATGATAACTGATGATTTAGAGGAAACAGAACCTAGAGAAGGTTTTGTTGTAACTAACCTAGACTTAAAAGTAAATAGTGTATGTGTTGTATTGTCTGTTACTACAAGTGATGGTAAAACCATCACTAAAATTTGGTACTTAGACTCAGGTTGTTCCAATCATATGACTGGAAACAAAGATTGGTTAGTAGACTTTGATTCTAGTAGAAAAACCACTATAAAGTGTGCTAGCAATAAGACTATAACTGCTGAAGGAATAGGAAACATAAGGTTTACCAAAGAAAATGGACAAGTAATTTTGATAAAAGATGTTTTCTATGTCCCCGGAATCAGCTGTAACCTTATCATCCTAGGACAGGTTATAGAGAAAGGTTTTTGAGTGGTAATGCAGGACCTAAAACTAAAGTTGTATGATGTTAAAGACAAAATAGTTTTAACAACACCTTTAGCCACCAATAGAACCTTAAAAACTAGCATAAGTATCACTGAGACAGATTGTCTAAGTGCCACAGCTAATCTTGAAGGTATGCTACGACATAAAAGGTTTGGGCATTTAAACCTCAAAGGGCTAAGTACTAAAGAATTAGTAGAGGGGTTACCTAAAATTGAAGTTACTAAAGAGACATGTATTACTTGCCTAGTTGGTAAGCAACCTAGAAAGAAGTTTAATAAGGAAATGAAACATTTTTCTAAGGATATTTTGCATGTTATATATTCTGACCTATGTGGACCACTTGATGTACCCTCTATAAAGGGAAACAAATACTTACCTTTGTGGTTGAATTTTCCAGAAAAATCTGGTTGTATCTGCTTAAGACTAAAGGAGAAGCCTATGGTGTTTTTAAGAAGTTTAAGACACTGGCAGAAACTCAAAGTGATAAGAAACTGAAGGTTTGAGAACTGATGGTGGTGGTGAGTACGCCTCAAAAGATTTTGAGGAGTACTGCACCAGCCAAGGTATATTGCATGAGGTAACATCACCCTATACTTCTCAGCATAATGGCATTGCTGAGAGGAGGAATAGGACAATACTTGATATGGCTAGAAGCATGATCAAGTCAAAAGGGCTACCTAAAAGGCTATGGGCAGAAGCTGTTCATACAACTGTCTATATCCTAAATAGGTGTCCTACTAAAGGATTGGAAGACAAGGTACCAGAACATGTCTGGTGTGGTGACAAGACTAAAGTTTCTCACCTAAAGGTATTTGGCTCACTTGCATATAGCCATATACCTGATGGTAAGAGAAAGAAGTTAGAGGATAAGAGCAGGCCCTTAATCCTTGTTGGGTATCACCCTATAGGTGCTTATAGGGTGCTAGATCCTAAAACTGACAAAATTGAGATATCTAGGGATGTGGTTGTGCTTGAAGACAAGCAATGGGATTGGGACAAAGCTGAATTAGTAAGTTCAGTGGACCCTACAATCCTAGAAGAGGTCTTAGACACTGAACCTAATCCTAATGGTGATAGTTCTGATGAAGAGGATCCTATTCTACCTAATGAGAATCAAAATCCTTAAGAAGAGGAAGGAGACAATGCTGAAACGGAACCTGAACCTATTGTTCAGGCCCTACCTAGAACACAAAGGTTGAAACAGCCTCCTAGGAGGCTTGCAGAATATGATTTGGCCACTAACATTGAGGTGAATTAGCATGGTGACCTCATTCACTTTGCAATGGTGGCAGATATGGAACCAGTTGACT
Source organism: Astragalus membranaceus (assembly GCA_039519185.1). Lineage (NCBI taxonomy): Eukaryota > Viridiplantae > Streptophyta > Magnoliopsida > Fabales > Fabaceae > Astragalus > Astragalus membranaceus. The sequence goes on from CM076848.1 coordinate 63,183,966, forward strand.
TTAAGGAAGTCTTAAAGGATAAAAACTGGAAAAATACAATGATTGAGGAATTGGCCTCAATTGAAAAGAATAAGACTTGGAGCTTGACACCCTTACCTAAGAATAAGAAGGAAATAAGTGTTAAGTGGGTGTTTAAGCTTAAGTTGGACCCCAATGGCAAAATAGTCAAGCATAAAGCTAAACTAGTTGCTAGAGGGTTCCAACAAAAGCATGGTATTGACTATGAGGAGGTCTTCTCACCTGTGGCTAGGCATGAAACCTTTAGATTGGTGACTGCCTTAGCCCGCAGTAAGAGATGGGACTTATATCATTTGGATGTTAAGTCTGCTTTCCTAAATGGACCTTTAGAAGAGACAGTTTTTATCACACAGCCACCTGGTTTTGAGATAAGAGTCAAAGAAAACTTAGTGTGCCATTTGCATAAGACACTCTATGGGCTGAAACAGGCTCCAAGAGCCTGGAATAAGCGCATTAACACATTTTTTGTGGACAATGGCTTCACAAAATGCACCAATGAGTTTGGTGTATATGTGAAGGGTTCTTTTACTAATCTATTACTAATATGTTTGTATGTTGACGATCTATTGGTAACAGGTAGTAGCAGCAAAGAAATTGAGCATTTCAAAGATTCTATGAAGGCAGAATTTGAAATGACAGATTTGGGACAACTTACCTACTTTTTGGGATTGGAATTTTTAAGAGTACCTGAAGGAATTATCCTACATCAGCTGAAATACTCTAAGGAACTACTTGTAAGGTTTCAAATGACCGAATGCAATTTTGCCACCAACCCTGCAGAAGGATACTTATGCAAAAAGGAGGGCGAGAAGGGTTCTAAGGTGGATCCTACATTTTTCAGGCAAATTGTGGGATCATTAAGGTATCTGTGCCAAAGCAGGCCAAATATATTGTTTGTTACTAGGATGATGAGCAGGTTCATGAATGAACCATTTGAGATACACCTAAATGCAGCTAAAAGGGTGCTAAGATACATTGAAGACACTCTGAATTATGGGCTGTTCTTTCCTAAAGGGACTGCCCTAAGGAAATTTGAGCTCCTAGGGTACTCAGACAGTGACTGGTGTGGAGACCACATTGATAGAAGAAGTACCTCTCGATTTTTGTTTAAGTTTCAAGGTGTGTCTGTTTCCTGGAGCTCTAAAAAGCAACAAATAGTTTCCCTAAGCTTCTGTGAAGCAGAATATGTGGCTGCCTGCAGTGCTGCCACTCAAGCAGCATGGCTAGAAGCCTTACTTAGGGAATTGGGTGTGACTCTTACTCAAATTCCTAAGTTATTGATTGACAACAAGTCAGCCTTGTTTCTTGCCAAAAACCCTCTGGGTCTTGGCAGAACCAAGCACATAGAGACACGGTTTCACTACATAAGGGATCAGGTAACTACTGGCAAACTAGTTGTGGACTACTGTCCTACAATGGACCAACATGCAGATATATTCACCAAGGCTCTAAAGGGTGAAGTGTTTACTAGGTTAAGAAGGGAAATTGGTCTGGTTGCTTTCAAGTCTTAAAGAAAGCAACTATGTCTAAAAGGTATTCCTAAGGGCTTGTCTTACGAGACTGTTTTGAGTGTTATACCAGGGGCATGTCCTGGATTTCTTATTTCCCTCTTATCCTAGAATTAACCCAAGTGTTTTTTTAGGTTTTGTATTAAGGGAGGCTATTGGTTTTAATAAAAACCTAAATAACCTCAGGATTTAGGCAACGACTATAAAAAACATAAACAGATAGTCATTGCCCCCCCAACAGTCCATAACAGATTCTGTTTATTCTGTTTAATTAGTTACAAGTGGTTAAGTTAGTTACAACTTGTGTAACTAACTCTAAACAACCATTAGAAGGGTTTTTGATGTATATATATACATAAGTCCAACACTATTCTAAATATAGAACTTTACAAAGTAAATAGAAAATTTTTACATTGCTTATTACAAGTTCTTCAAATATTCTTTTCGTCTTCTTCATGCTCTTGTGCTTCTGAGTTTCTGAGTGTGACAAGTTTGATGATCCTTGATGTGGTAATGAGTACCTCACATGCATCAAAGCAAAAATAGTGAGTGTTTTAGCATAAAATCACATACAGTTAAGAGAAAAACGAGAGTAAGTGAGAGAGGGAGAGATTATACCTTCTTCGTGTTTGTAATCTTGTAATCTTCACAAGTGGTGAAGATCCTTGTAAGATCAGTTGTTGAGAAGCTCGTTCATGTGACAAAGAATAAAAACCAGATTAGGGTTTTGCGAAGTAATCAACAACAGATACAGCAAGCAGAAAAATAATAGTGTGGTTACCTTCTCTCTGTGGTTCGATTCAAAACCCTGGCATCGTAGAACCTGAAAACGAAGAACAGTGTTTGGGGTTTGTTGATTTGTGAGAAATCAGCAACGAAATCAAGGGGCTTTTGTGAGATTCAAATACCTGAAATTGTATTCTGGAAGATTGAAGAAGTTTGAACCTTCAATCTACCAGTTTCAGTGAAAGAAACGAAACCCTAGCAGAGGGTTCGTGAAGAAGAAAGAGAGAACCAGAGCGGAGAAGAAGAGGAGAGAGAGAGAGAGAGAGAGAGAGAGAGAAAATAAGGGAAAAATGAGCTGATTCGGTTACCTTGAGTTTTTATATTCTTGGATCGGGTTGAACCCGTTTTCGTGTGTTAAATCCGCGTGTTTGAACAGTACTGATCTAGTGGGTTCCACAATTACCCGTATTGTGAATTGGGTTGATTTCAATTGGATCAGGCCATGCATCTGGGCTAACTCTGATATTTGCACATCCAGTATTGCTTGCTTGCACCCCTGCATGAAACAATCATCAATTGGTCAAATTTCACTATATGATGATCAAATTCAACAGCTCTTACTTGCATCTCTTCCTATCTTCCTGATAAGTTTACAATGTAGGATCTCAATGCACACTTTACAAATGGTTGATATAATATTAAAAGTTTAAGTGTATACTTGTACTCAATCGCAAAGGTTGATTGAACTTCTTGAGGAAGTCAAATACTTAAGAAATATTTATGTTACACATTTTTGAACCCTATTTATTTTGGAAGAGAACCTTAGTTCGAGTCACTGCACCAAGGATCAAACATGGACCCTCTAATGGTGGACTTTGCATTCCGGCATATATATATATATATATATATATATATATATATATATATATAGAGAGAGAGAGAGAGAGAGAGAGAGAGAGAGAGAGAGAGAGAGAGAGAGAGTAAAATAGTAAAATCTATACTTATATCTATTTAAAAAAATTGGTGGGCCGTGGTTTGTTGGAGTTTATTGAAATTGACATCTTGAAAAAGTCACACATCGCTTAGTTTTGTGAAGGAAGATGGAGACCAATGCTATATAATGGGCTCAAGTTCTTCATTACAAGATGCACCAGTCAGAAACACCTTAAGTTGTATTTGACTTTGTTTTTCTCTTATACTCTTGTTTTAGAATGTTGTGAGATGTAGTTAAATATTTTCTTTGGAGGGTGTGGGTGTACTGGGGCCATGAGGTGTTTTAAGAGAAGTCTGTGTGTTGCAACAATTTTCACATAGTGGTATTCTCTGGTTGTCATTAGACAAAGATTCGTGGTTTTTCTCCGGTTTTGGATTTTTCCACGTTGAACTCTTGTGTTTCGATTTTGCTTTTATTTCTCTATGTTGTTTTTCCCAACATGACTGGTTCCCATCCACCATCGAGAAGATTCACCCTTGCTTGCACTCTTTGAAAAATAAAAAATTTACTTGTCTCCATATAATTTTTTTATTTATTTTAATCCTCTGAATTTAGAATTTTAACATAGACCCAATTTGTTTAGATTTGATAGCTAAATAAGGTTTAATTATTTAGTACATCGCTAAACTATATGAGAATTTTTAAATTGGTCCTTATGCTAACAAAAATTGTAATCAGCTTCCTAAACTAATATAGTTTTTTCAATTAGGTCTTTTTGTTATATTACAGTTAGTCAATATTGATGTCACATCACAATTTGTAAATAAGTCTCTCAACTATTTAAAAATTTGTTAATAGGTCCCTTAACTAATTTAAACATATAAAAATTTGTGAATGTCACATCAACGTTGACATTTAATAATTGTTGACTAATTCTAATATAACGAAATGACCTAATTAAAAATATTATATTAAGAAACTTGTCTCACTATATAAGTGATTACTTACAAAAAATTAGGAATTAATTTGATTAATATCACAAACTTTAGTATTACTTATTATTTTCATATAGTTTAAAGATTAAATAAAAGAATGTGTGAGCTTGAAGACTAAATTGAAAATTTATTCTTAAATAAATTTAGAGTTAAGTAATTTGGTTTCTTGATTTGAGTAAATCAAATGAAGTTATTTAGAAAAGAAATTTCAAACAATTTTATAAATCAATAATTTTCATAATGGGATTTAATTTTGCACCCGTAATTAAAGGTACCGGTCAACCACGGCAGAATAATTTGTTATTTGCTTTCTTGCTGTTCTGATCGACGGATTGTAATTAAGAAATGATTTGATAAGTGGTAACCTTATATAGGTTGAGACATGTCTCTTGCTTTTAATTTGCCGATCTCATATGGGTCTTCGAGGTTTATACAATGTAAGATGATTGGGTAGCAAAACTGGGACATTTCGGGTCTATTTGGTGTGTTTTATCCACTAGCGGATAGCGGATGTGACTACCGACACTACAACATTTTGACCCTACGGCAACGCTCAAAAACCGTTGTGTAATCCCAAAAAAATCGTTGCTTTTGCCTTCGGTAACGATTTTAATTTGAAACTGTGGTTTTAGCAGTTGCCTAAAGTATAGGCAACAGTTTTTTGTGTCCAACAACAGGGCTAGCATTAAACCGTTGCCAATGTTAACACTAAAAAAACGATTTTCTTTTCACACAATAGCAATGGTTTTAAACCGTTGTTACCTATGGGAACATTGAAAAACCGTTGCTACCTTTAGCAACACCAAATAACGTTCTCTACGAGTAAAGAGTACATTTAAAAACTGTTCTGGTTTAGATAGCAAAACTGTTGCTTTCATTGGCAACACATAAAATCCGTTCTCTATTAGTTGATATCAACAACAACATCAAAGAAGATATATAAAAAATGTTCTTTTATGGTGTAAAATTGTTGCTATCATAGTGGGAGAGGTCCACTCTGATATCACTTGTAACAACCCTATAGAGACAGTCTTGCCTACCTCTACTGCATTGTCTTCCTTCTACAACCAGAATGAATTTCCTACTAGAATTTATGTTGTTATTTTTGATTCGTTTTATGTGGTATTTTCCGTTTGTTACTTAGTTGGTGGTTTTGAAGATTCTAGGGTTGCTTCTCGAGTGTTGTCCTGCGCTACTATTGTTGTTGATATGTTTCCAACTTGGTAAGATCTACAAAACTCCATTTTGTTTTCGCTGATCTATTTTTTTTCTTTGCTAGATCCTTTCTTTTCTTGATTTTCAAGCTCTCCAACGTCTACAATGAGTATTATAGATATCAGAAACAATTTGAGAGGAGTTTACACTAGAGGAGTATACAACAGTTTTCGGGAGGATTCAACTTTACGTTTTGTGGTGCTACTTGGTGATATGTACTCCTTATGCAGGATTTTTTCCCGACCATGTTTCCCCGGTGAAGATTCAGGGTGGCTCGGTTAGTGGTTGCTGCTGGCGTGTTTGGACTATTTCTGGATTGGCTCAGGTGTGCTCATTTATGTTTTGATAGCTTGATGTGTTATGATGTAGTTTATGTTTAGCTTGCTTGTTCAAGGTATTTCGGTAGCTTTGGTGTCATGTGTAACTTTTGTTTATCTTTGGTTTAGCTTGTTCAAGGTGTTTTGGTGTACAAGAGTAAAGGAGAGTAACAAAGAGAATTCAGCAACACTCTCGCTAGCCAATCACAGTAAGCCATGTGTCACTAAGAGTGAGCTGTGTAATACAAGTCAACAAGTCAAGGACGTTGCTGATGCAACAAACTAGGCTGATGTGGCATCGTGTGATTGGCCACTCTAGATCTCAAACAATGTATAAATACACGTTGTAACTAACTCATGCAAAATTAATGAAACAGAATCACTCTCAGAGAGAGTTTTGCTATCGTTTATGTTATCATTCGCTCCGGCGATCCTGCAACCGTAAACCAAACACGTTTCCGCTCTGAAAATCGTAGCAATTCTTCAATGGCAACCTCGCCGGAAGATTCATCGAGCAACGTCACCCCTTCCATCTTCTCCGGTGGCGCTAATGGCTCGGCCTCGTACAGTTTTTCAGCAGCACCAAAACTTTCAATTAAGCTTGATGACAAAAACTTTCTCCTGTGGAATCAACAGGTTGAAGGTGTCATAACAACTCACAAGCTACATCCTTTGCTTGTTAATCCAGAAATTCCTCAACAATTCCTATCTGAAGCTGATCGCCTTGCTAACAAAACCTCCGAGGCTTATGAGAAATGGATCGTCCAGGATCAAATGCTCTTCACCTGGCTGTTGTCAACGTTATCGGAATCGGTGCTTCCTCGCGTTCTCAGTTGCCGTCACGCCTCTCAAGTTTTGGACAAAATTCACACTCACTACTTTGCTCATCTTCGAGCCAAGGTGAGGCAACTGCGTTCTGAACTGAAAAACTCCAAGAAAGGTACACGCACTATCTCTGAATACGTTACGAAAATTCATTCTCTGGCTGATTCGTTGACTGCTATCGGTGAGAATATTCAAGAACAAGATCTTGTTGATATTGTCTTAGATGGTTTACCTGAAGAGTATAATGCGTTTGTAATGATGATCTATAGTAAAATTGATGCACCTACTATTTCTGAAATTGAGTCATTGCTGTTAGTTCAAGAGTCACAACTTGAGAAGTTTAGGCAAGAATTAACTGCTTCCTCTGTCATGGCTAATCTTGCACACACTACTGCTAAACCGGATAATTCAAATGTGAATAATACTGCTGCTTCTGGTAACAACTATGGCAATTATGCTGGTAATCACTATGGTCGTGGCCGTGGAAGGTCAAATCGCGGCCGTGGGCGTGGGCGTGGCCGCCAAGCTTCCACCAGTAACCGTCCTACTTGTCAGTTGTGCAATCGGTATGGCCACTGTGTCATTGACTGTTGGTTCAGGTTTGATGAAAATTTTGTACCTCCAACTGCTGCCACTGCTACATCAAACACCAATTCTGCAGCAACGAGTATTTCTGCAGACACTACTGGTGCTGCAAACATTACTGATGAACAGGCCAAGGCTCTAGTTGCTGCTACTTCAGGTATATCTGATGATCTCACATTGCCTCAAGATCTTGATTCTGAAAATTGGTCCGGGGACACAGGTGCGTCCCATCATTTAACACCTGATTCAGAAAATTTAGAACAAAGTGTTCCATACAAAGGCACTGAGAAGGTTCAAGTTGGCAATGGACAATGTGTTCCTATCAAAGCCATTGGATCTTCTAGATTTCGATCACCACTTGCACCTCACATTACTCTTGTACTCAAGAATATTTTGCATGTTCCTGCCATTACAAGGAATCTGTTATCTGTTTCATGATTTGCCTGTGATAATAATGCTGTGTTTCGTTTTTCACCAACCAAGTGTGATGTCAAAATGCAGGCATCTAATCGTCCTGTTCTCCAAGGTGTTCTGAGTGATGATGGTATCTACAACTTCAAACGATTTCCATTCCTTCATTTGCTAAACAAAGGTGCAGGCTCTTCACACAAGGTCAATAATGCTGGGTCTAGCAGTAACTGCTTAGCTGCTACGGTGCTGTCTACTCCAACAAACAATTTGAATTTGTGGCATAGGCGCTTAGGCCATGCTAATTTGCAAGCTGTGCAATCTATTTTAAAGTTGTGTAATCTTCATGTACCTCATAACTCTACATTTGATTTCTGCAATTCATGTGCTTTGGGTAAATCTCATCGGTTACATGCACCACAGTCCACCACTACACATAATGCACCGTTTGAATTAGTTCACACTGACCTATGGGGACCATCACCTACTCCCTCAAGTCAAGGCTTCTCATACTACATTGCCTTTGTGGACGCACACACCAGATTCACTTGGATTTACGTTCTTAAGTCTAAGTCAGAAGCAATCAATGCCTTCAATCTGTTTTACAAGCTGATTGAGACACAGTTCTCCTTCAAACTCAAGGCTGTTCAGTCTGACTTTGGTGGTGAGTTTCGCCCCTTTACCGAGCTTCTTGACAGTCTTGGAGTGCTTCATAGACTTACTTGTCCACACACCTCTCACCAAAATGGGGTGGTGGAACGTAAACACAGACACATAGCTGAGATGGGCTTGACATTACTAGCTCAAGCTTCGCTGCCTATTAAGTACTGGGATCACAGTTTCACTGCTGCAGTGCACTTAATTAACAGGCTACCAACCTCGGCTCTTACTAATCACAGCTCTCCTTATCATGCCTTGGATAACAAGCTACCTAAATACACAATACTTAGACCTTTCGGTTGTCTGTGCTTTCCACATATCAGACCTTTTAATCACCATAAGCTGGAATTTCGAAGCACACCTTGTATAAACCTTGGTATTTCACCTTATCATCGTGGCTATAAGTGCCTCAGTCAAGAGGGAAGGATCTTCATCTCAAAGGATGTGATCTTTGATGAAAATTCATTCCCTTACAAGTCCATGTTTTCACCAGCAATTCCTGCTGATAACACTTTCACTACATCAGCATCTTTGACACTTCCCAGTGTCACTTCAGTTCAACCTCAGGCTTCCAGTAGCACTGATAATTCGTTTCCTGCCTCTCACAATGATGAGCCTTCATTGGAAACACAACCACCTGCTACTGAGATACCTCCCTCACCTATAATTCAATCCCCTGAGAGTCATCAAACCACTGCTCCTGCAGGCTCTCATGCTACTGCACCAGATACCATGCTGTTGTCTGCATCAGGCAATTTACCAGCCCCTGCTGTTAATGCTCATCCTATGGCTACAAGGTCTAAGACTGGTAAGCTGAAGCCACGATTGTTTCTTGCTCACATTGAACCCACGAGTGTGAAACAAGCCTTGTCTAGTCCCCAACGGCTAGCTGTCATGAAACAGGAATACCAAGCTCTTGTTGACAATGACACTTGGGTGTTAACCAATCTTCCAGCTCATCGTAAACCTATAGGGTGTAAATGGGTGTTCCGTGTTAAGGAGAATCCAGATGGCTCAGTGAACAAGTATAAGGCTCGTCTCGTGGCTAAGGGATATAGTCAACAACCTGGCCAAGACTTTGGGGAAACGTTCTCACCCGTGATAAAACCAGTAACTATACGGGTACTACTCACACTTGCACTCACTCACAAATGGCACATTGAGCAAATTGACGTGAACAATGCCTTCATCAATGGTCATATTGAGGAGGAGATCTACATGTCTCAACCTCCAGGCTTCGTTGCTAGTGATAAAAGTTTGGTTTGCAGACTTAAGAGATCACTTTACGGCCTAAAACAGGCTCCTCGTGCCTGGTACGAGAGGCTTAAGCAAGCACTTTTCACGTTTGGTTTTAGCCCAAGCAAGTGCGACCCGTCATTGTTTGTGTATTGTGCCAAGGGTGTGAACTTGTATGCACTAGTATACGTGGACGACATTCTTATTACTGGGACAAGCTCTACTCTTGTGAAGGATCTCATTTCCAAGCTTAACTCCACGTTTGCTTTGAAACAAATGGGTCGGCCAGATTATTTTTTAGGGATTGAAGTACATCATTTGGCATCTGGTGAGCTTCTTTTACTCAATCCAAGTATATTCGTGATCTTCTAGCTCGAGCAAACATGCATGACTGTCGTGGCATAGCAACTCCCATGGTGTCTACTGCCAAGCTAAGCAAAATAGGCTCTGACACTCTTGCTGATCCACACCAGTACCATTCCATTGTTGGAGCGTTGCAATACATTACATTGACACGACTCGAGATTGCCTTTTGTGTAAACAAAGTATGTCAATTCTTGTCCAATCCTCTTGAGTCTCACTGGAGGGCCGTGAAACGCATCCTCAGGTATCTTGCGGGCACTTCATGTCATGGTTTACTCCTCAGACCAGCTGCACGTGATTCAGCACTATCTTTGCGTGCCTATAGTGATTCCGATTGGGCGAGTGATCTCGATGATAGACGCTCCACATCCGGCTCTTGCATTTTCTTAGGTCCCAATCTGGTCTCATGGAGTTCCAAGAAGCAGACTCTTGTGGCTAGATCTAGTGCGGAGGCGGAATATAGAGGCATGGCTCATGCTACGTCAGAACTCTTATGGCTACAATCACTCCTTCGTGAGCTTGGAGTCAAGTTTCAGACACCTAAACTACTGTGTGACAACTTAAGTGCTGTCTCTTTAGCTCACAACCCAGTATTGCACGCACGGACAAAGCACTTAAAGTTAGACATACATTTTGTTCGCGAGAAAGTGGTTGCTAAGTCTATGATTGTGGAACATGTCCCTGCATCGGCTCAAATAGCAGATGCTCTCACCAAACCACTCCCTTCAACACAATTTTTGTCTCTCAAGAGCAAGCTCAAGGTTGTGGCTTCTCCCAAAGCCAACCTTGCACTTGAAGGGGGGGGGGGGGTAAAGGAGAGTAACAAATCGAATTCAGTAACACTCTCGCTAGCCAATCACAGTAAGCCATGTGTCACTAAGAGTGAGCTGTGTAATACAAGTCAACAAGTCAAGGACGTTGCTGATGCAACAAACTAGGCTGATGTGGCATCGTGTGATTGGCCACTCTAGATCTCAAACAATGTATAAATACACATTGTAACTAACTCATGCAAAATTAATGAAACAGAATCACTCTCAGAGAGAGTTTTACTATCGTTTAAAGAGTGACAATAGAGGATTTGTGTGAAGACAATCAACGTAACTAGCAGATTGGAAGTATGTATGAGGGAGAGCAGTCTAATCAAGCTTTTTGGAGTTTGTAAACCTTGCTGCAAGGGTGATAGGCCTGTATCTGAATTGCCTTGGGTGTTTTGTTTTTGTTTATGTTTTGGTAGTTTTTGTGTGTCACGTAATACCTTTTTTAGCTTGGTCAAGGTGTTTTAGTAGCTTTGGTGCTTCATGGTGTAGCGAAAAATGATGTAATTAGAGACTCTGTGTGAAGGCATCCTTCATTCTAGCTGGCTGGAGGTATATGCGAGAGATTGGAGATTGTGAAGTGTGAACCTTGATGCTAGAGTCATAGGCCCGTTTCTAGGTTGGGTTGGGTGCTTTTTGTGTTTTGGTAGATTTTTGGTATGTTTGGGAGTTTGGAGGGGAAGAGAGGGGAGGACATGGGATACATAGTGTAAATTCTTTAGTGGTGGTGAGAAAGTTATCCCCCTAAACCCCCTCAAACCCCTCTCCTAGTTTATTTTTGGAGCCTCTCCAAAATCCCCCAAATTTGGAGGGTTTTGGAGGGGTTCCAAAAATAAACAATGAGATGGGTTTGGGGGGTTTAAGGAGATAATTTTTCTCCTCATGCCCTCTCCTCCCCTCCCCTCCCCTCCCCTCCAAACTCCCAAACATACCCATAGCATATTATGGTGTAGCTTTTGTCTTGTTCAAGGTGTTTTAGTGCGTGCATCCTAGTTCATTTTATGTGTAGAAATGGACTTTTATTAATAAAAATTTCTACTAACAAATTATTGATCAAATTCAAGGCACATTATTGATCAAATTCAAGGCAAGTTAACCGCTTGGAAAGCCAAACATCTTAACTTTGAAGGCAGATTAATCTTGGCCAAGTCCGTTATTGAAGCTCTTCCCTTATACTCGATGATGACCGCTTCTATTCCTAAAGGTTGTCTTAATGAAATCCAACGCTTGCAACGGTCTTTTATTTGGGGTGATGATGAGGAGGTTAAGAAATATCATGTTGTTCAATGGGATGTCCTTACTCAACCTAAGTGCTTAGGTGGGCTGGGTATTCGCAAGCTAGATATTGTGAATGAGGCGTGTATGATGAAACTGTGTTGGAGCTTCTGCCAAAACGACCAAACTTTGTGGTGTTCGGTTCTTAAGGGTAAATATGGTCGTGATTTGGCTTCTAGTCACGTGTTGCAGGCTAAGAGTGGTGACTCTAGTCTTTGGAAGAATTTAGTTAAGTGCCGTCCAAAGTTAATTGAGTTTGAGGTTCGTTGTCTCGGTAATGGTACTAACACCCCTGCTTGGAGCACTTGTTGGATTGGCCCAGGTATCCTTATTGACTCTCTTGTTACTAATATTCCAGATTCCTTACGTAATGCTTCTGTGTCAGATCTTGTTGATGACTCTGGTACTTGGAAATTTAATGATCTACAATGGCTTCCTAGTGATACATTAAGACGATGATAGTGGTTTGTGGCCAAGCTCAGATAGCAGTAATTTCACCATTGCCTCAACATATCAGTTGATTTGTGGTTATTTCAATAAATATGTGCCTTCTCATTGGTCTCTTATTTGGAAGCTTGATGTTCCAGAGAGAATTCAGTGTTTCATTTGGTTGTTGTGGCATGACCGCCTTCTCACCAATTGGAGAAAGAGTAAGATGCAGTTGGGCTCTCCTGAATGCTCTCTTTGTGTTGAACCTGATGAGACAGCTCTCTATGTTCTTCGGGACTGTTCGCATGTTGTGCCTATATGGATTAATCTAGTGAACATTAACGTGAGAGAGGAATTTTTTGCTCAAGATTATCATCAGTGGCTTCGTTTCAATCTTAGTGGTGAGGCTGGTGTTGAAGCCTATTCCTCGTGGCCCGCGGTATGGGCGACTACTTGCCACTTTCTCTGGCTCTGGCGAAATAAAGGAAAGTTCGATCCCTCTTTTGTGCGGCCTCATTCCCCTTAGAGTTTCATTTTACGAGCTTGCGCTGATTACAACTCAGCCTTGTTGGCAAAGAATGTCATGATCAAACACTCGTCTTCTATCCAGGTGAGTTGGGAGCCACCCGAGTCCGGTTGGGTGCGCTTAAATTCTGATGGCATTGTTAAAGGTGAGAATCGTATTGCCGGTAGTGGGGGTGTGTTGAGAGACGCCTCAGGTTGCTGGATTTGTGGATATGCTCGAGCTTTGGGCACTTGCTCCGCTTACATTACGGAGCTTTGGGGGGGTGCTAGATGGGATCCTCCTTGCTCGAGATCGTGGATTTTCAAAGATAGAAGTTCAGATGAATTCAAAGATTGTTTTTAATCAGCTGTCCAATTCCTCGGATGTGAGCTCTGCTGGTGCGGCTTTGGTTCATCGAATTAGATCATTATTGAACCTGGATTGGGACATTCGGCTTTCGCATTATTATAGAGAGACTAATATTTGTGTTGATGCTATGGCTGCTATTGGTTGTAATCAGGATGTGGTGTTATGTTTGTATGAGGTTCCTTCTAGTATTGTAAGCCCCTTGTGGCTAGCACATCTGATAAGAGTTGCTACTCCTAGAGTTATTCCCTTGTAATCTCTCACTTGGGCTTCTTAGCCCTCTTTAATTCCAAAAAAAAAAAGTTGACATTGCATCATTGATTGGATTCTCGTATTATTAATCATGAATAGCAATGCAATATAGTTTACTTAATTTCCACCACTCTCCGTGAAACCGTGTTTATTACTATTGACTTTTTGAAAAAGAATGTGATTGGAATCCTAGTCTTGTCACAAGAAACTCAGCAACAAAGAGAACATTAAAAATGGAATGCACAAAGAACTTTGGATTATTGAGTGGGGAATGTTAGCCTAGTTAAACTGTTCGGCTATTCAGATATTATTGCTCTAAAACCCAAAAAAAAGAGAGCTAAAGTAGATTTGGATTCCAAAGTCAGAAAAGAAGGAGTACTTTAAAGTTGTTGGGTAGCCTGGTAAGTTGTTGGGTAGCCTGGTAGGCAGAAGTAATCTTACAATAAAAAATAGATTAAATATATTTTTGGTCTTTATAAATTTTAAAAATTTGTTTTTAGTTCCTATAATAAATTTTAATTATTTTTAATTCTCACATTTTTCTGGGTCAATATTTTTAGTTTCTAATTACTTTTAATAGCCTTTAAAGCGCTATTAAAAAGGCCAAAAAAATGTTATTAAAAATCATGAAAAACTAAAAACGTTGAACAAGGAAAATATGAGGACTAAAAGTAAGTGAAATTTTTTATAAAAACTAAAAACAAAATTTTCAAATTTCATAGAAACCAAAAACATATTTAACCCATAAAAAATTTAAAGAAATTTTTTTATTTAGCCAGCTCAAACGAAATTGCAAATAGAGACCATGCACACTATCACACGGTCACACTTAGATTTTCACAAAAAATTTGACGTTCCCATTTTGCTGAAAACTGTCAATACAAATAACAATGAGGAACAAAAACTTGAAAGAACTTTAATTTCTGGGAAATGATTTAGTTGTAATTTGCCGGTGTATATAACACAAAATCAAGGAGAACTAGGGCTACTCTAAACCACCAACAAGTCTCATATTCCAAGTCTCAAGTTTGAATCTTGAGTGTGGCGAAAACTCTACTAGGAGGGGAGAACCACACGAGTCGGTAAAGACGAGCACAACTGACCAATCAGGTTTCCCGACGTAGATTAGTCATCAGCAAAACTGGTGGATACTGTGCACCAATAACACGACATCTAAAAAAGGGTACTCAAAAATAGTTCCACTCGATTCAACCGTAATTGAATCGAATGAGTAATAAATAAATAAATAAATAATAACAAAAATATTAAATTTTGGAGAAAAACTAAATAACAAAACATTTCAGACCGTTTAACCCAGATCATTTGGTGGTTGAAGCTCAATTCAATCCAACTCGATTCTAAGCAATTCTTGAACTATTGGGTCCCATATAGTTCTTACAACATTCTTCCAAACCCATAAAAAAAAACGTCCAACATTGAGAGATTACACAAAGCCTTTTAATCAGAGATTAAGCCAAAGAGTTAACGGTGTTGGTTATATCGTTTTTATACATAATATAAGGAAAAAGACTGATTTGATACCTAAATTAAATAATATTTTACGGTTTTTGTTTCAGTCTTTTTACGTAATGCTAATTTTTGATATTGCAAAGCCTTATCTGATCTTGAAGCCAATGATCGCCGTGGCATTCAGGCATTGCGATTACTTTTGTTTGTTTTTATTTTTTTTATTTTATTTTTTTTAGATAAGCAATTACTTTTGTTTGTATGTTTGCGACATCTTAACTTTCCTTTTTTTACTTTTTTTAATAAAGTTGCTAAAACATTCTTCAAAGCAAAATCATAACGAAAACTTGTATGGATTAGTCTTTGAATTCTTCAAATCCACGGAAGCAACCACAATTTTATCACTTTCCTCTGCCGTCTTTTGACTCTTAAGTATTTTCAAGTGCATCGCCCATTTCTTTCTTTTTTTCTTCTTTTTCTCTATGGTTGACGAATTACATAAGCGGAAGACGTGGAACATGAAAAGAAAAAAAGACATTATTAGTTCATTACGCAGGAAGGGAACTGAAAATATGTGATGACCATGGTTCTCGTCCCAACATGATCTGAAAGGCCAAAACATATCACAAAAGAGGTTTGTGGTTGTAGCCTTGTAGGGTTTACTAATTAAAATATCATATGAAAAGACAAAAGGACACAGAAGGATTCCAATAAATATCTATTCAAACTAGAAGAATGTTTGGGAGAGGAATTGTTTCGAAGCCTAACAAACCTCCCTAAAGCTCTAGGAAGAGGACCACATCAAAACGATATAAATAAGGATTTTAAATTCTAACACTACAACAGAAAACGGTTTTGGCAGCGCTTATTTTTAGCCTTTAGCAGTGCTTAGAAGCATTGCTAATTAATACGCTGCTAAAGGCAGGAATCGAAATCAGCGGCGCTTTTAAATTGCTCCTAGCTAAATGTCAAGAATCGGCAGCACTTTTGACTGAAGCGCTCCCCATTCGCTCAACTTTGGTGTTACTCTCAAGAGATCGTCAAGAGGTGTGGGTTGAGTATCGGGTATCAAGAGTGCTTATGATAGCTTTATGGTAGTGTTGTTAGGGAAGATTGTCTATTGGCATGAGATGTTGTAACTTGAATCAAAATGCAGGGTGTCACATAGCTTACCATGTATGGTGGGTTTTGAGTGGTTTCATTAGAGATTGATAACTTCTTAAATTTTAGAGTAATTGTCGTTGTGCCCTTTTTGAGGAGTAGTCAAAGTATTAGGCTTCTTAGGTGCGATCAAGGCTTACAGAATGCTCGTATATCTAATCAGTCTTTTGGTTATACCGTATCAATAAACTCATAATTATCGGAAAAAAACTAGAAGAATGCTCAGATTGATTTCAGGAGGGTAGATATAAAATTATTTTTGCCATGTTTGAATATTCTCGAGTAAAATTGATTTTGCATCTAAAATTGATTTTAATTTGAAGATAAGATTTGTAGCTTTTCCTTTCAAAAGAAATTTTTACTCTCAAATTTATTGTTCAACTCATTTTCATGTGAATTCATTCAAACATGGATCACTTTACATTCAATTCAATTTCACTCGAAATCAATTTTACAAAACAAATTCATTCAAAATCAATTTTCACCACTTCAAAACCAAACCCTATTGGGAAAAACCCAAGTCCCACATTGACTAGAGATATGGTCTCAAAAGAACATATAAGTGGGAGGCAACCCTCACCTTACAAGCCGGTTTTGTGGGGTTGAGTTAGGCCCTAACCACATTCTAAGAACCCGCACTAAGTTTTGAATCCTTGTCTCCACACATGGGTAAGTTTTTGCTAGAAAAATGGTAAATTTTATTATATGTGAGCAATGGGAGACAAAAGTTCCCTTCAAGCAGTTTTTGGTGACCTTAACTTGTTTAAAATAGGAATATTTTGAAGATTTGGAAATTGAGTCTTAGGGCAAATTAAAGAAGCCACAAATTTGTATAAATAGTTAGCAAGATCCACTTGACTGGAAAGAAAACATTCGTCGATCAACTGAATCTTGATCAATTGGGTTCATATCGACTAACTGTGTTGGCTGACTCCTGATCAGTTGTAACTATGATTGGCTAAATCCAAATTGACTAACTCAGGGCCAATCTGACTTCCAATCAGTACATCTAGGTAGACTAACTCTCAATCAACTGTTGACTGACTTCCAGTCGACCAATTACAAAACCAGCTGCTTACGATCTAATGTAATAAGCAAGACCCGTCGAAGATAAGTAGTTGAGAAACATGCATAGTGCATATGATCAGCTGACGAAAAATCAACTAGAGTAGAAACAATTTAACGTGGCTGGTAAGTTTATATGGCTTTGGAGACTATTATTTAGTCTTAATGGACTCGTATGGTTGTCGATTAGTGGCCCAAGTTATGATTATATTATTTATAAAAAGAAATAGCAAGAAAAAGGCCAAGTCAAACTACGGTAACCACTTCCTTATATTTTTGGGATGTATGGAGATAAGAAGTTAACCACTTGGAATCAAGGGATAATCAGTTCAAAAAATATGCACCCACTTTTTTGAAAATAAGGATATGGAGAACATGGGCAAGGTGGTGGTTAACTAGCCATTTTAGTGGATTTTAGCTTACATCTTAGCGGGTTGAGAAGATATGCAAATATTCCTATCAGGTGTGTCTAACTCAAGGACATGCAAGAAGACCCATGCATTCCCTTAAAAATAGGATTATGGAGAACATGATCAACTGATGAGTAGATAGTCGTTTGGCCAATAATTTATGGTTTATGGAGATTTGAAAATTATATCAGTTGACCAAGTAAATGGTGTGCAAGAATGATATATTTCTTAGAAATAGGATCATGAAGGACATGGACAGCTGATGTGATAGTCAATAAGTTAGTTGACTAGGTGTTTTTGGACTATAGCCACTACAACAGATTTGGGGATGGGCAGCGATTTTTTTTAGCCATGCGCAGCGCTTTTGAGCGCTGCTAAACTTTGCGCTGCTGATTCCACTCCAACAATGGGCAGCGCTCCTGGGTAAAGCGCTGCTCATCATGTTAGCGCATTTTAGGAATGGGCAGCCCTTTTTAGCGTAAGCGCTGCTCATTGCCTTAGCGCTTTTATGAATGGGCAGCGCTTTCTCCTAAAAGCGCTACCCATTCCTAAAAGCGCTAAGGCAATTAGCAGCGCTTTGTCCTACAAGCGCTGCCCATTGTGTAATTTTTTTTTTTCTGTTTTTGTTTGTTTTCCTTGTTTCCAAATTCCTTTCCAGTTCTATTTCTCAGCAAGTAAACCAGCAAAATCACACATAACTAACTTAGCTATATGTATCCAAATCAAATTATATCCAACCGGCGCATTTCAAATTCATCTTCAACAGCCTTTGCCATCTCTTCAAATTCATCCCCATAAATGTAGGTCTTTCGGTGTCAACCAGCGCACATCTCTCAGTACTATTACCCATATTTGAAGATTCACCTCTTTCCTCACCATGCATTGTCCAACAAGTGTAACTTTGATCAATTCCGTAACCCTTTAAATGTCCTGCCAACTCCTCTGCATTAACTGATTTTACATAACAACAACTTAAACAAGGACATTTGATATCACTAGAAGTCCCTAAACGTTCAGCAGCACATTTCACAAAATAATCCACTCCAGCGACATATTCCTTAGACAGACGATTGGCAGACATCCACTTTCTATCCATAATTTCCCAATATTTATAATAAAATCCTGATAAGAGAACTTAAACCTATTACAGGTGAAAAACACACAACAAACAATTTTTTTGAAGCTAAGACATTCAACTATTTTCAACTAAAGAAATCAAAGACATTGATGTCTTTCATATTGCCATTATTCATATAATAAATACAAGAAAACAACAAAAGTACCTGAACAAGTGGAAGCAACAATGGACTCGAACGAAGTAGAACGAACACTCGAACAATGAACGCGAAGCTCCGGCAAAACAAACTCGCAAAACCTAACAAACAATTCGCATATTCGAAAAAAGGAAAATTGTAATGAATAGAATAACTAATAACCAAGACACCTAATTGAAGATATTTTCTAAACAAATTTTATTATTGAGAAAAGTGTTAAACAATTACAAACTAGCAGCACCTACTCTAACCAGCAATTTTAACAGATAATAACCCTAAATGAACACGAAACCCTAACTCAACAGACAAATGATGAACCCCAAATCAACAATTTTAATAGATATCTTGCAACAATAATAACCACAAATTAACACGAAGGCAGAAATAAAATAATAATAACTCAACAAACAAGGAAGCAACGGATGAACAGGGGTAGTAAAATAAAATGTATACCAGAGAAATGACGAAGGCAGAAAACACGCGAACTGAGGCAGCAAACACGAACACAGGCAGCAAACACGCAGAGGCAACAACACGAACTGAGTGAAAGCGGTGCTTCAGCAACACAAACACGGGAAGGAGCAGCGTGAGAATGGCGTCAATGGCTGAGGGATTTTCAAACGAGATTTGGGGGTTTGGAGAGAGATGATGGTGAGAGGGACGAAATGGTGAGAGGGACGAAATGGTGAGAGGAACGAAATGGTGAGAGGGACGAAATGAGAGAGAGAGAGAGAGTACGTGAGTGAGAGGGACGAAGTGGGAGAGATGAAAGTAAGAGAGGGACGAAGTGAGAGAGAGGGAGAGAGAGAGAGAGAGAGAGAGAGAGAGAGAGTACGTGAGTGAGAGGGACGATAGTGAGAGAGTCAGGGAAAGAGGAAAATGAAACGTTGAGGGCGAGGGAATGTGAGGAAATGAAAAAAAATAATAGTAATAGGCAGCGCTTTTGTAAAAAACACTGCCCATCGCCCAACCTCGTTCTCCTATAGGCAGCGCTTCATTAAAAAAGCGCTGGCCATCGCCCATCCTCGTTCAACTATAGGCAGCGCTTGATAAAAAGCGCTGCCCATCGCCCATCCTCGTTCTCCTATAGGCAGCGCTTGATAAAAAGCGCTGCCCATCGCCACAGCGCATTTTAACCAAAACAGCGCTTAAAGCAGGAGCGCTGCCCATTCCCTGCGCGTTTTAAGCAAAAGCAGCGCTTATAGTAAGAGCGCTGCCCAATAGGGCGCCTTTTTTCTGAAGATCGGGCGTAGTGAGCGTAGTCGACCGAGCAGTTACCGATACTGTTGTTGTGAGTCATGATTTTACATGATATAATAAGTGTCAAATAGTGGGTTAAGAATGTGGCAAATAGTGTTAGCGTAGGTTTCTTAGGTAGTATTTGTCTATAAATATTAGTGTTTACTTATTTACATTTCTTTTATCACTTTTTATCATTTTTTCATGCAATCTGTGTTTAGTAGTTCAACATTAGATGTTTTCTAGAGAGTCTAAGAACCTACAGCTACAAAACAAAGTCACTTTCTCAACGTAATCACTTGATCAAAAAGGCGATCACTATTAGTGATACGAGTTAGCCGACATAACATTTAATCAGCTAAGCAAACGAGTCGCACACACGTCAATACTCTAATAAGTTTTAGGGAGAATTTTAAACTGACACAAATTAATGATTTTCCACATTATTTATTTATGTTTATTTTAGTTTCAATTACTAAAATATAATCTGGTTGCCTATAAAAAAACTGGTTAGTTGTATATTTGCTTTTAGTTTTTAGATACTTTGATTTGTTAGGCAGAAAATGCTTGGGGTATATTTATGGGTGGAGGTCAGGTCAACAGTGAAAAAAGTGGAGTAAGATGCATCGAATCACTAGCTTAGCATAATAGAGAAGTAATCTGCATTTCGTAATCTTCATTATTCGAATTCCTTAGCCAAACCAATATCTAGCAGAGACGTATGGAACTGCTATTTCTCATCGTAACAATCTATGCAAAGTTTTTGATTATAATAGTAATATTTAATATTTAATAAAAACACTTTCACATCCATCAATATTTTTTAATAATTAAGAAATTTATAATGATATTGCGATGATGGCGTGAAAAGCAGCAAAAACGATAACAGCCAAACGTTAAGTAATGCAAGACATGAATAAATTATTGAAATGATTAGGTTTTGTCAAATCTATTGTTAAGGTATGATGTCCTCTTCTACTCTACACATTCCACACCACCACCTTCACTAACCAATCACTTACTATAAAGTTAAAAGAAGTAAAAATGTTGTTGCTATAGTAAATAAATGGTATATATGAAGTTCACCGGAGTTAATGTTCCGGTGACCGGAGGAACAGTTATGGTCTACCTGGTGCGCACATTAGTGATAGTGGAAACATGACAATGACAACGACACCCCGCATAGCTTATTGTGAAATATTTGACTCTCTGTAGCTAAACACTGCACACCCAAGCAACACGCACAAAAATACAAGTCCAATAACAAGGCACAAACTCTCTTCCCAATTTATTATTATTATTTTATTTTATATATGCACACACAAACATAGATAGATAAATAAATAATACTATATACTATAATAATACAGTGGGTTTCGTATCATTTCCATTTTTTTATTACATAAATAAAAATTGAACAATGGGATGGGGTTCTCTCTGAAGATGGAAGACTCATCGGTTCTGCGGTTTTGGGGTACTGCTCACCACCATGTTTGCACGAAGATTTGAGCGGGAAAAAAGAGCTTCTCATTTCTTCAAAGTAACTTTTTAAGGTTCGCTTTTTTTATATATGAATGAATAATAATTCTAATTCGAGGAAAACGAGGAAGGAAATTGGTACAATTAAACTTTGTTTGTTGTTTGTTGTACTTTGATATTTATGACATCAGAAGATACCTTTGTATTTTGTTTTGAAATTAGTTGTTTGTTTTTGTTGTCTTTGGTATGCTCTTTCTTTTCTATTTGAGTTCGACTTTTGATTACCTGGACTTTCTTTCTTTCTTCTCCTAGTTTAGTTGTTAGAATAACTTTTGGGTTTTGTTTTTCTTATGTTTACCAAATTCGGTGTCTTTGTTTTTTTTTCTTCCTGATTTGGTGGGAGAAACTATGACACGAGTTAGTTAACAGAATCATGCGTTTTTTGTGCTTCTCTTTGCCTTATACTATCTGGTTTTGCTTGAGATTCAAGCTTCTACTTGTTTATCTTTCTTCCTTACCTATTAAATTAAGAAATTTGACACCTTGTATCTAACACTACTAATCAAAGAAAGGTGTATGATCTCACCGATTGATGTTTCTTTTTTCTTTAACAGAAGGTTGGTGTATTGGTGTGCTGAATGCTAATTTAATTGCTGCACGAATAAGTCGATTGAGGATGAATTCACCGTCCGCGCAATTTGTTTCTTCTAGAAGGATGAGTGTGTATGATCCTATCCACCAGATTAGTATGTGGGGGGAAACCTTCAAAAGTAATGGAAATTTAAGTGCATCTCTGCCCTTAATTGATGAGGCTGATTTGAAATTTGATAGTCAGGTAAATGTCTATAAAATTTGTACTAAATTTAATTGGCAAATTAGAATGTCTATTCTGCTTACTTAACAAGTTCTATTCATTCTGTTTAATGCCTAGTCAGAGGATGCTTCTCATGGTATACTAGGAACATCTAACAAGTATGACCAAGAAGCTAATAAATCTAATGATAAGGTAAGAGCTTGTTATCATACTCTTTTTATGCCTGTATATAGTGGGAAAAGAATTCTGATATGATGAAACATGCAGATACAAAGGCGTCTTGCGCAAAATCGAGAGGCTGCACGTAAGAGCCGTCTACGAAAAAAGGTATGAATGTTTATACATTGATAGATATGTTGGACGTGTAATTAGTGTTTCGAAATACTGATGTTTGAGTCATTTCTGACTCTTGCCTTACAGGCGTACGTGCAGCAGTTAGAATCAAGTCGTTTGAAGTTAATGCAGTTGGAACAAGAGCTTGAACAAGCAAGACAGCAGGTGCGGGCCGGGGACGATGAGTTATAGTACTTGTGTAGTTTCTCTTTTGGATCATTATATGTTGTCGGTATTATTGTCCTTCATTTCTGTCTCTAATATCTGAGGCAACAAAATTGCAGGGAATGTATATGGGTGGTGGTGGGTTGGATTCTAATAATATGTGTTTTGCTGGATCTGTAAGTTCAGGTTGGTTTGTTATTATGATATAGTTATACTGCTAGATATTTATTTGTATTGCACTTAAATTTTCTCTGTGTTGATATTTCATGTTTTGATTTTAGCAGAAATTACAACATTCGAGATGGAGTATGGACATTGGGTGGAAGAGCAAAATAGACAAATCACAGAAATGAGAAATGCTTTAAATGTGCATATTGGTGACATAGAGCTAAGGATTCTGGTAGATGATATGATGAACCACTATACTGAAATCTTTCGCATGAAATCTGCTGCTGCTAAAGCAGATGTTTTCTATGTTATGTCCGGTATGTGGAAAACAACAGCTGAACGATTTTTCTTGTGGATTGGTGGTTTTCGCCCCTCCGAGCTTCTTAAGGTGATTGTTCATCTTTAACTAATAAAAAATGCTGAAAATGTTATTCATACAACATGTAGATCTAAGTTTCAAAAACTTTATTTAATTGCAGATCCTTGGTCCAATGCTTGAACCCTTGACAGAGCAACAACGATTGGATATCGATAACCTTGGACAATCGTGTCAACAAGCAGAAGATGCGCTATCACAAGGTATGGAAAAACTCAGGCAAACACTTGCTGATAGTGTAGCAGCTGGACAATTCGTTGAAGGAACTTATATTCCACAAATGGCTTCTGCAATGGAGAAGTTGAAAGCTCTTGTTAGTTTTGTGAACCAGGTAATGTACCAAGCTCTTGGCAACTTGTATGTGGGTGTTCTAGAAGTGCTTGTTCTTGTGTCTACCCTCTTCTATTAGAATGAATTATGGTTGGTAGATTCTACTCCCTCTAGTCCTATTTATAAGAAAAACTTACAGTTTTAAGTTCATTGAATAACTGGTTTGAATAATTGGTGTATCTGGTCTATAGAATTAGAGATTTAACAGTGATTTATGTACAACAGGCTGACCATCTACGGCAGGAAACGTTGCAGCAAATGTCTCGAATACTTACAATTCGTCAGTCGGGTCGATGCTTGCTTGCTTTGGGAGAATATTTCCAACGACTGAGGGCTTTGAGCTCACTATGGACTAATCGACCCCGCGAACCTACCTAGTCTTACAAAAAGTTTACAATAATGTAAACTTTGCAATATGATTGTGATGTGATGAGTATGGTCATTTTCTTTCTTTGGCCTTGAGCTTCAAAACCATGTATAATGTGTGGTTCTGGCTGCTCAAATTTTTCCTGAAGTCTTGTGTTATGCAGAAGTTGTGAATATGACTGCTCATTTTAATGCATACAAGTTTGTAAATAAATTAATTTTGGACACATGGTGTATATTACTATATTAGATTGTTGCAAAGTGAAATGTTTAGAATATGCAGTGAAAGTTGGTCTTGTAAGATACGTATAATATTGTGAAAGTTGTGTTTTTGAAAAGGAATGACTAGTGTATTCATGTATATATAGTTTATTTTATGATAGTGAACAATATACATCATAATCCTTTCTCGTGATGCTTGGTTAACTGTTTGAGTTTTTATTCAGGATGCTGAGAATATTTTCATGTACTGGACTCTACAAGTGGTGGTTAAGTTTTAAATTTAAACTTCATAATTGGTTAACTTTTGCTTATATTTGAGTCCAAAAAAATTGGTATTTTTTTTTTGCTTATAATAAGGTCCAGAGAGAATACTTAATAATATAAATTCAAAGAAAATAGAAACGAAAGAAAAATAATATAAATAAACGAAAATAATAATAAACCCTATCTTTCTATCTACTTCTTTCCTCTAACGCGGTATTCTCTCAAGTTAATTCACTTTCTCTCTCATTTTTCTCTCCAATAATAAAACTTGAAGTTATTAACGGCAATTCAAAGTTAGACACTTTATTTCCCAACAAACATATTATCTAGATCAAATTATGTTTAGGTCATATCCGCCCGTGATATGTCGACAATTTTTATTAGAATTTAAACGGTAATTAAGAGGAATCATAATTGCATAATAAAAATAACTAGAGGATCCAAATCACAATTGAAATCTGATGGACTTTAATTGCACAATTGTAATACCTTGAGAACCCAATTCACACAATTGAAAATTGGGAGACAAAAACCGCACAATTTTACGGTAGTGGTTATTCTACGCTGGCCCGCCTCCATCACCAATGCCATATATGCAAGACAAGGTCTGGTGGCAGCTTGGATACATCCAGCAGATCCCTGGCCCGCCTCTTTTGGTTGGTTCCTCACGTTCATCTACATCGGACATTTTACAGTAGTGGTTATTCTACGCTGGCCCGGCGCGGACTTTCAGGAACACTTCTAGACGGTCCCTCCTGTCGGGTGAGTGCGACCAAGATTACCTACCATGGTACTTAGAGGTGTCCATTCCCCGTCTCACTCCGGCGCCGCCTCCACCTCCAGAGCATGTACCAGATCAGGACCCACCAGCTGAGGATATCGGTCCACTGACCATGGAGGATAGGCTCCAGACTATAGTTAGACATATCTGTTATGTCATGGGACTATAGTTAGACTATGAGAGACTCTTGCGTGCTTTAGCTGATTGTGACATTGACTTGTAGTTGTATTTTTTTCCGTATTTTTTATGGTATTTGTACTGTACTCGTATATTTTTTATGGTATTTCGTATATTATCGTAGTTTAGCGAATATCGTTATTTATCGTAATAATTTTAATTTTTTAACAAAAAAAAAAGATTTTTGAAAAATTTCCGGAAATACAGGCATTTCCAGAAAGCATTTTTTTAAACTTTTCGGAAACACCTCAAAATATGGTATTTCTGGAAATACCCCGTTTCGAGGTGTTTCCGGAAAGTTTAAAAAAATGCTTTCCGGAAATGCCTCTATTTCCGGAAATTTAAAAAAAAACGTTTTTTTTAATTAAAAATTTGGGGTATTTTGAGGATTTACTTTAAAATGGGGGTATGAAATATAAAACCCATCGCATTAATAGTTGGTTGAAATTTCATACCTATAATATATTAAAATGTAATTTAATCTATCACTGTCGTTATTTTTATAAACACTTGCAATTATTAAATAATTTTTTTAATTTAAAAAATAAATAATACAAGAAGATGGCATTGGTTTGTTTACCGTGAAATGGATGAGTGACCGGCAATAATAGTGTGTAACAACTAGTTTTAATAATAGAGTTTGGAATCCATCAATAATATTAATAAGCACAAACAGAATTTCGTTCACTTCATTTGTTGTCCGTAAATAGAAAGCAACATGTCAAAAGTAAAGTTGTTGCCGGTACTAAGTTTTTGCATTTCCTTTGTACTTTAGTGAAGCAAGAAGTTAATGTAGCATGCAATTTTGTGCCACAAAGTACCATAAACTGTAGATAAATATGGATAAAAGTATATGGGGAAACCGTAAATAAACATAAACCGGCATTACCGGCTATTGGAGGTGAAAAGGCCATTGCTTTTGATGGACAAATTTTAGCATCTAACCACCCTAAAAGAACCCCTTAAAACATTGCTATAATTGGGACCAAGAGAAATAGCATTTGAGTTTGACTCTTTGAGAGATATGAATGTGATCACAAATAGGGCTATTCATGGTTCAGTTCTAAAGGTGAACTGCACCGAACTGAATCGAACTGTTAAGACAGTTCGACCGAACCGAACCGAACTGTCTTAGCAGTTCGACGAACCGAACTGAACTGTCTTAATAGTTCGGTTCGGCAGTTCGAGCTCGAACCGAACTGTTTAAATTTTGAACTTTTTTTCGAACTTTTTTTTTCGGGCTCAACAATTCAAAAAAAAAAATTAAAATTTAAAACAGTTTGGTTCGAACTCGAACTGCCGAACCGAACTATTAAGACAGTTCAGTTCGGTTCGGTCGAACTGCTAAGACAGTTCGGTTCGGTTCGGTCGAACTGACTGAACAGTTCAGTTCTAAACTATTAGCAAAAGTTCAGTTAATTTTGGTTCAGTTCGGTTCAGTTTGGCAGTTCAG
The DNA here is from genome assembly GCA_039519185.1 of Astragalus membranaceus. Taxonomy (NCBI): domain Eukaryota; kingdom Viridiplantae; phylum Streptophyta; class Magnoliopsida; order Fabales; family Fabaceae; genus Astragalus; species Astragalus membranaceus. Next base: position 63,210,945 of record CM076848.1, read on the forward strand.
TTCAGTTTTTTGGTTCTGATGAACAGCCTTAATCACAAAATGTCATTATCTCAAAATCCAGCAGGAAACCCACCCTTTCTAGGATCACTCACTGCCACAATCTTTCCAATACCTTTATTTCTTCCTGAATGGTCAAAATTGTCTAGAACTATAAATTGACAAATAGTCCCACCAGCAATGCCCTTTAGGACATGACCCTTACTTCTAAGGGCTTCCCTGATATCGCTAGGAAGTTCAAAGTGGTCACCATTAACCGTTGTCCAATTCTCATAATAAACCACGTTAGGTATCAGCTGCACAAAACCAACCACAGGGTGAGTCTCTGTATAAGATTTAGAAATGCTCGAATGATTTGCAGTCACTCAGCCACATGAATCCTCTAGTTATTTATACCTGATGATAGACCCTTGGGGAAGTTACAGAAGAAAAAGGATCCATTTCTTTAACAAAGTGATTCAAAAGAACCTCTGTAGTTGCCGCAATGATCATAGCTCCTCCACTTGCACCTACTACAGCTATCACTTTCCCATCCTATACATACATACACACACATACATGGACATAAATTATTGCAAGGAAAAATTACGATAGAATTAATTCATTTCATAATCATTGCAATCTTTAATTATTTTACAATATGCGAAACAATATAGCCCAAAAGGAGCACCTTAAGGGCAATAGTTGGTGACATGGATGATAATGGTCTCTTCCCTGGCATGATGACATTGGCAGGAGCTGGTGGTGGAACATCCTTGGAAATATTCGTAGGTATTGAAAAATCATCCATCTCATTGTTCAGTACTATTCCTGTGCTTGGTGAAACAATCTTTGAACCAAAATATCCATTTACGGTGCTAGTCATGGAAATAGCATTTCTCTCAGCATCTACTATGCTTACATGGCTTGTACCATGATCAAGGATCTGATTCCACCTGTAAAGGGAAATGCAAATTTAGACAAACATAATTTGACCAAAATAATTAAAGCTATAACATATTTTTTAGTAAAAATCTACAGTTCTACAGAGTTAATTTGACCAAATGCCTAAACCAAACACTATTATCGATGTCGACAAATAACTCTGCTCAATCAAGGATTTTTTTTCTGCGCTTCAAGTATACAAATTGGTCACAAAGTTCAATGAATCTTTCAGAAAATACAAATTTAAGTGGCAAACTCTAGTTTTCTTAAGGTGATACCAATGTTTGATTGATTGATTAATTGTCAAACAAATTTGCTGCATTTTTCTTCACATTCACATCAAAAGCAATTTCCACCAAAAAAGGATTTAGATAATTAGCGCATGCATGGAGAATTAAAGATTGATAAATATATTTTAATCATTGTAACTTTGCAGTAATATTTTAATAGAATTCAAAAGATTACCTGCTACCATAATGACTGGCACCAAAAGTTGCACTATCGTTGATGTCTTTTTGTAACACTTTGGCAAACTTAGGAGAAAGCATATCAGAAAGAACCCTTGTTATATTCACAAAATCAGGATCTCCAAGGTTCATTTTGACAGCAAATACATGTTTCAAAGCTTCAATTTCTCTATGGATTCCAAGGGCGCCTGAAAGGCCAGAAGGGAGCTCATATTGAGCTAGAATGTTCAGCAGCTACAACAGAAAATTAGAATGACTAAGCCCTTTGCCAATGATAATAAGAAAGATATAAAGTAAAAATAAGTAAACCACCAATTTACTCTCTCTCCTATTTCATTCTTAATAAAGTATATGAAAACAATAAGCGGCCTCCATAGTTTACCAGTAGTCCTCATAGTTTTGTAAAATGTTCCGAATCTTCCCGAGTCTGTTTTTTGAGCCCAGTCCAAAACACTAGACCATCAGGCCGGCCCGTTAGGCTGGGCCAAAATTGACACGTCTAAATTTTGTAATAGACTAACTACTTCCTATTTTCATATATTTTAGAAACGAAATTCTAGACAGATTGTGTAAATTCAAATATCAAATTGAGAGTTAGTCAGAAAAGAATATATACATATATCAATAAGAAACTTACCAGCATCATTGGAGGTCCACCTGAAGGAGCAGGCATGCCAAGGATCTTTAGTCCTAAAAAATCTATAGATATAGGTTCCTTCTCTTTAACACTGTATCTTTTAAGATCTTCAATGCTCAATATCCCTCCAACTTTCTGAACATCTCTAACTAAATTAAGGCCAATAGATCCACCATAGAAAGCTTTTGGACCAAACCTTGATATTGTTCTAAGAGTGTCTGCTAGTTTCTTATTATAACATATATCACCTACCTTTAAGAGTTTCCCATTTGGTGCAAATATAGTACGAAGACCAATGTCTTTCAATATATCTGACTCTGTTGTTTCCATTTGCATGTGTAGGTATGCTGATATTTTAAATCCTTTACGAGCTAGAATCTCAGCTGGTTTCACAAGCCTCTTCCATGGAAGTTTCCCATGTTGTTTCCATACCTTGTGTAGACCAGCTAGTTCTCCTGGAACTGCTATAGAGAGACCACCTGTTGCCTTTAAAGTAGTGTTGCCACCATACATATCCTGAAAAAAAAATGATGTATTCATATGACATATTAGATTGAATTTCAACAAATTCATCAACTATATGCAAAGGAATAAACATATTCCATCAGTGAAAGAATTGATTGGGAAATACCTTGGAAGAAAGAAGAGGAGCAGTTTCTCTCATATCAAAGGCTTTTGCTACACCATTAGCTAAATTGAGAAGCAAAAAGGCTCCACCACCAAGACCACTTGAAGCTGGACTAACAACCCCCAAACAAAGAGCAGCAGCCACAGCTGCATCCGCAGCATGTCCTCCTCCCCGAAGAGCATCCATTCCAATTCTAGAGCATCGACGATCATCGGTTGCGACAGCTCCATGATTGGCAATGATTACCTCATTTCTCTGACTTGTGTGTCCATTTGTGTCACTATTAAGGCTTGAAGCAATACCCAAATTGATAACAACAAGGAACACAGTTGCATGCCATAATAACACAGCTGCATCCATTAATTATGTTTAAAGACATCATCAAATTCTATTTCAATTATATACTATTTCTAGGTCTTGCAAAAGAAATCAAATGGAAAATTAGTCAATAAAGTCAGCCACAACTATGTTTTTGTCGCTTTTTTGATCATGTTTGGTAATTGGTGTCTTTGGTCAACGAAACTATTGATCAGTTTAACATGTATATTAGAACATATCTAATCTTCCTGAATTTCAGATCCACTAGAGAAAATAGTTATAGACTGCAGACATGCATGTCAGAAGAAGAGGTAGTTGATTGATTATGGAAAATGAAAGTACAAGTAGTTGTGCAGACCTGTTAATGGATGAAGGAGATACATTGAATCTCAGCTGTGATTGCAGTGAAGAGCCTAGGATGGGGCCATTGGAGGGGGGATCACAAAGGCACTATTAATATTTACTAGTAACTGCTATATATACTATGCATGCATAAAATTAATACTCTGCTCTGTTCCTCCCTTTTCAACACGAGTCTCATAATTAATGTCATTAGTTTTTTTAATTGTTTATTAATAATTGTGTTAGTGGAATAGAAATTCCTAATCACAATACTAACGTGTTCTTCTGTATTCAACATAAGCCAAGTCGAAAAATACAATTTGAGTTTAAACTAAAAGACAAAAGATCTCCGTGAAGAGAGGTAAAGACTGATTCCTACGGCATTTAGTGCATCGGTAACGTCCTCTCTCATCTCAAATAGTTTAAATATGTTTTGTCTCAATAAAATCACCAAATTTTAGTATTGACTTTTATTACCAAAAAAAATTGATTCTTAAAATATCTACAATTATTGTATGCGTGTTTTTTTTGGGACCCCACTCCATCGATCTATAATACCCCACACACCCTCTGAAAAACGCAAATACCCTTGACTAGTTTACAAAATTACAATTACCTTATTATTTTTCACTTACATCCGTTTTACAGAGAGAGAGAGAGTGTGTCATTTTCGCATAAAACGGATCTACCTACATCCGTTTTCCAGCTAACGGATCTACCTACATCCATTTAATATATTTATTTACATAGTGTTGTTATATAAATTTATAGATTTATAGTATAAGTAAATTTAATTATTTTTAATTCAGACATTTGTGCGTAAGTTGAAAGTATCTGCACATGGCAACAAAATCAGTCAGAAGTTGGTCCCTTATGCACAGAATTAGGGGTTTTGGGAGTATATTAGCAGCCAGGATTAGCCCCCATCGTCAGTTCAGCTGAAACTACTGTGGATCATGAGCTGCTCTCTGCTTTTGTAGAGAGATGGCACCCAGAGACATCGTCATTTCACCTACCATTTGGTGAAATGAGGATCACTTTGGATGATGTGTCATGTCTGCTACATCTACCATTGGCTGGCAGATATTTTCGGTTTGACTGGATGCCGGATACTAATTCAAAACTTCTTAAAATTGACTTCATCCCCCACAAATTGTTCTAAGATGGTTTCCCCATCAACACTGTATCATACGCAAATTGCAAAATAGAGAAACTAAGAGTATTATTGATACTATAACCATCAAAAGAACCAATCTCCAGCGCTTTAGCCATCAAAGCCGACAAGCCCTCTGCCACAATAAGAAACAAAAAGGGAGAAAGAGGGTCCCCCTGTCTCAATCCTCTCTGAGTTTTAAAATCATTTGTAGGACTCCCATTCACCAAAACCGACAAGGTGGTGCTACACACACAAGATTTCATCCACTGGATCTATTTATGAGGAAAACCCATCCTGTTAAGCATATAGAATAAAAAATTCCAAGAGATAGAATCATATGCCTTCTCAAAATCAACCTTAAACAATAGACATTCATCATTTGACCTCTTCGCATAATCCACATTCTCATTAACCACAACCACCCCATCCAAAATTTGTTTCCTCCCCAAGAAAGCAGACTGACAAGAAGAAATAACATTAGGGAGTACCTTTTTGGGTCTATTTGCGAACACCTTCACCAAAATCTTATAGAGACATCCTATCAGTGAAATAGGCCTATACCCCCCCCCCCCCCCAAACTTTGAGGGTTGTCATTTTAGGGATCAAAGCAACAAAAGTCGCTGAAATAGCCTTGGGGTGAAAAGCTTTGGCATGAAATTCATTAAGGAATTCGATAATACCTTTCTTCACCAAATCCCAACATAACTTTATAAAAGCAATATTAAAACCATCCGGGACGGGGCTCTTATCACCGTCACAACTCCACACCTCCTCCCTTATTTCCTCCTCCAAAAAAGGCTCAATCAATAAAGCTGCGTCAAGATGAGATAAGCGATTAAAATCAAGACCCCCTAAAGTAGGGCGATTAACACATGATTCCACAAAAGACTTCTCAAAATGGTTCTTGACATTGTGCTTCACCTCATCCACTTCCTCTATCAGCTCACCATTATTTTTTAATAATATCACGCTACACCGTCTTCTTCTAGTACGCAAAATAGTGTGGAAATACTTAGAATTCAGATCCCCCTCCTTTATCCATCTAACTCTAGACTTCTGAGCCAATATGGATTCCTTCACCTGAATCTCCTTCCAAAAGGACTTCAAAACCTCCTTTCTATTCTCTACCACCTCACTATCCCATCCGTCGCATAAAACAAGATCCAAAGAATTCAAATCTCGCACCAAGGGCTCAATATTCAAATCCACTTTACCAAAAACTTGTCTATTCCAACTTCTCAACTTCTCCTTAAGTAACTTAAACTTCTCTTTCACCACATGAGCTTTGAAGCCGCTAACATTAAAGTTCTCCCAACAACTTCTCACAAAGGGAATAAAATCAGGATGCTCAAACCAAGCATTAAAAATCCGGAACGACTTTGGCCCCCAATCTTTCGCAAGGCGAATGAGCCAAATAGGATTATGATCAGAAATGTCACGATTACCAACCCATTGCCCGAAAATTTTCCACAAATCAATCAATCTCTCCGAAATGAGGAACCTATCCAAACGAGTCATAGATAAACCATCCTTGCTAAACCAAGTAAATTTGTTACCAGACACCAGAACGTCAATCAAATCCATGGAAGCAATAAATTTATTGAAATCTGATATCTCCGTATGCGAACAATCCCCATTCCGCCCCTTCCTCTCCTCCACACTAGAAACTGCATTAAAATCTCCTACTAGACACCATTCTCCCTCACCAATATTTTGTTTAAGAAGAACTAATTCTTCCCACACCCTTCTCTTCACAACAACAGAGCACGGAGCATACACATTGATAATATGAACAATATAAGAGTGGAAAGATATACTAACCCCCCAAGAAGCCAACACCATTAAAAATAGACAAAACTGCCCAATCCTTTTCAATCTAAGAGCATAAGATACCACCTGACAATCCATTCGACGACTGGAAAGCAAATTTGAAAGGTTGATTCCCCCATAACACGCCCAACTCCCGCTCATCAATCAAAACTCTCTTCATTTCCCGAATGCAAACAAACTCAAAACAACCATTTCTGATACTAGCTGCTAACCGGCGTCGTTTAGAACGATCACCCCACCCTCTCATATTTAGAGATAACAAGTTCATGGAACCCCATTACTGTGCACCCTCCTACTACATGCCTCTTCATCTCTAACTTCCCCTTCCTGAATCATCTTAACATAATGATCATCCGGCATATTACCCTCAACACCCAAATTTTTCGCAGCTTCCCACACCTTTTGAGCTACTGATTTATTTTGTAGAATCCAATACTTGTTATTAGAACAAGCAATGCCACCTGATGAGATAGAACTGTCACATAAAATAGTCCCCGCGGAGAATAGTGAGGACGCATTTGGCCTTTGCTAGGACGACATAGTAGCTGATCTAACCATATCACCTTCAAGTGACACATTGGAAACGGACTTAAGTTCACGAGGAGCTTTTTTCAACTTACCATCTTTTGGATTGCGCTTGGGACCAACCTTCAACAGCTTGTGTTGCTTCCTAGCCTTAGTCGCATGAGGAGGTGCAACTATAAGAACTTGGCTGGAAATAGCAATGGGCTCTTCCCTAGAGGTTAGACGCTGCTGGCTGACAGCTACAATTTGATGAGGTGTCTCCATAGTAGGCCCCATGAACTTGTCACCGGCTCCAAGAGAATGAGATGATGAGAACGCCGTCTCTTCCACCAAAGTTGAAGATTTTACACAACACTGGGTCCCACCAATTATTGAGCTTCTATCACCATTAGCATTGGAATTTGAATATGATTAGTCCCAAGAGTTAACCGTTTCACAAACAACTGTATCATAACACCCCTGATTCTCCGCGCCATGAACTCCAAAAATATTGCAAAGATTTAACGATTCATTCACTGCATCTTCATCCACAACATCATCTCCGTCACCATTACCGAAACCGAAAAGATAAGAATCAAGGAATTCATCGTCGGAACTAGACGAGTCATCATCAGACTCATTTTTTTGATCAGACTTAGTCCACACCAACGGATCACACCAATCTTCCACCACTTTGATTGTAAAAGGCACACCGTTAATATGCACGATAAAAACCATATTAACCGTCTCCATGACTTGAGTACGCGCCATAATCCGAGCAACATCAAAGGATCTCTTCAAAGCCGTATTATCATCAGAGCATACATAATGACCCACCTTGGCCGAAATAGATTCGAAAAAATCCGCATTCCAGGCATGCACTGGGATCCCATAACAACGAAGCCATGTTACCCTCTCAGAGTCAACATCAGTTGGTTTCCACGGGGGAACCCATTTGAACCATTGAGACAGCCACTCCCTAGCATCATCAATAAAATCACTAAAATCCTCATCGTCCTTACCTCCTTCCAACAATACCAGATTCGAGCCCATCGGAGTAACTTTGATGGTGAACACCCCCTGCTTAGTAAATTCGTCATGCATACTATATGCCTTTCTCGGATTAATGACCTCCCCCACCATTGCTACTGACAATTGTCCCACATCCGGAATCTCATACTTCCACTCACCTTGATCATTGATTTTCTCCCCTACCTTGGGAAGAATATTCGAAAGCAACTTTTCCTTCCAAGCTTTCTGTGGTGCTTTCTTTTGAGCTACGATGGTGCCTCTAGATCTAGGATACACGACATTCTCCCTACGGAACCTAGGAAGATTGACATGAATTTTCTCTCCCTCCACAAAAATGTTGTCCAAGATGGTCGCCATCCTCTCAACTTCACGTACGTCTAAAAAGCGAACAAAACCAAACCTCTGACCAAGAGCGTTTCTCCTCCCCGGAATTACAACCTCCTTCATGTTTTCATGTTTGGAAAAGATCTCCAACATGTGTCTTGCCCAAAGCCTCTCCGGGAAGTTTGTGAAATAATAGGACATACATTCTTTTTCCTTATCCTCCAATCTTACGTGACGCGACGCAATATCCACCTTTCTCCTTCGTTGGTATGAAACATACCTTCTATTTCTTCTTCCTGTAGCCACTTGCCATCCATCTGAGTTAGGGCGCCTACCACCCAACAGTCCACCTGTGTCCCTTTCCCACTCTTTCATACTAACCGTTGTTCAATATACCCGTTCTGCGTCAAAATTTCTTTTGTTCAGAACCTTGTACTGCATCAACGATTTAGTTCATGGGAGAGGAATCAAATTTTGATGGTGGAGACGTCGGACAGTTGATCGGCGATATTTTACTGTACTTCTAAATCTAACTATCTTGAATTAAATTTTGTACTACATTACACATATTTAAAGACTTTTTATGTTGTATTACAAGTTCAATAATTTGTTACTGTCTAGTTGAAATCTTTATCAATTGGATTGAAATTCTATGCAAATGAAACGTGAATATTATTAGTAGATCACTGTCACAACATATAATTTGTGATTTGTCCACTATTGCTACTGTCGATGTAATTCTACGCCACTGCAAAATGCATTTTTTATTTCAAAAAATTCACTTTTTTAAATGAAATTGCGCACGATGCGGGCTAGCCCGCAAAGCCCGCGGCCCATATAGGGCCGAGCTTGGGCTGCAAAGAGTGAGCCTGAATATCAACCTGGGCTTTTTGGTCCAATCCGTAAAAGCCCGAGCCCGGTGTGGGCTGGTCCGATGCGGGCCGGGTAGCCCGTTTTGCCAGCTCTAACCAGAAGTCGCCCCCACAGGCCACGACTTCTAGACAGTATTTTCCAAAAAAATTTTGCTTTTCCTGTTCAGAAGTCGTCCCCCCACCCCAGGGTGACTTCTGAACTGTGTTTTTTATTTTTTTTTCTTTATATTAATTTAAATTAAGTTATATTAATTAATTTAATTAATTTAGAAAATTAATATTGTTAATTCTAAATTAATTATAAAATTTGTGGTGGAAAAAAATTATTTAGAAATATGGAACTAACTGTATTTATTTAATTAGTAGCACGTTACAAAAATCAGATAGAAATTGGAATAATGAAGGGTTTGGACAGTTATTTTTGTTGTGACCCTCATTTCTACAAATGCCGCATCTCTTGATGCGGCTACCCCTTTCTCTTGATGCGGCTACCCCTTTCTCTTTGATCCATCTCTGTACGAATACGGGTAGACTGTGGACGACCATTTTTATCTCTCTGTTTAGATGGATCATGCTGCAGTTCCGGGCCATTGAAATCAGGCCATGACAACTCAGATGGAAATGGTGGGAACTCCTCAAAGTATGTATTGAAAACATTATGCATTCTGTACTGTGGCTGCACGAATTCCATGTGATCGTAATTAACTTTTGAACATACTGCGATCACATTGGAACAAGGATAGTGCAGTGTCTGAAATTCTCCACACTCACACATTCTGTCTCTGAAGTTAACCACGAATGTGCCCGCAGGTCTCCCACTTTGTGGTCGTATAATTGCTTCCACTCTGAACAATTTTTAGGCACGATCGTGAATTGCCACGTTGTGCGTGTTCGAGACAGCTCGGTTGTGAGCTATTTTTTCGATCATTTTTTTAGAGTACATAGTTCCTGACTCCAACATTGCCTGTGCCTGGGTTCCCCTTTTGACAAAAGTCTCGTTTAGCCTAAAATATGAGGCCGCTATCAAAGAATGTATAGGGAGATTTCGCAGGCCCTTGAACACTTTAGTGATGCACTCGACAAGGTTTGTTGTCATGTGCCCCCAACAGTAACCTCCATCGCACTACTGCATCCATCGCTCGGGGTCTATGTCCTCAACCCAAGCCACCCCATCAGGACCCACTTCATCACCAATCTTGACTTAGTAGTGGTTTGCGGATTTTTGTGTCATTGAGTATGCCGAAACACGAAAACATAATGTTGGTGTAATAAGTAATAAAAAAATATTAGGGTTTTTTTATAAAAAAAATAATACTCACCCATATTGACCACAGTTTTCCTGGCAGTAGTGTTCTTGAAGTGTCTCATGAGGTTCTGTGCTATGCGGCGAATACAAAACACGTGCTTCCAACTGCTGTCTATACGCCTAACAACACTTTTGATAGACTCTTGTCTATCCGATATCAAACAAAGACCCTCCTGGGGTGTCACCCACGCTCTTAAACGGGATAGGAAGAAGTACCAAGCATCAGCTGTCTCACCCTCCACAACTGCATAGTGTTTTTTACGATTTTAATACATGTCTAACTTAAATCCGTATCTAATATTTCATAACTCAACACGGTAGTTTTATACCTCTTCTACACGATAGATATTTTTTTTAATAAAAAAATAGATATATATGATTAAAAGTGGTCAAAACATAGTAAAAAACTAATTTTGTACACTACAAAACAAACACTTTTTTTTTGTTTTTTTCAATGGTCTTGATGTTGCCGACACTTTTGGAAGCACGAGATCTTGCCGACACTTTTAAATACATTAATGTGTTCAAATATTTTTTTTTCACCATGATATTTATAATTAATTTATAATTAACAATATTAATTTTCTAAATTAATTAAATTAATTAATATACTTTTTTTAAATTAATATAAAGAAAAAAAATCACCACTAAAAAAAATTAATATAAAGAAAAAATAAATAACTTCTGGCCTAATTTTACAATGTGTTCTAGTTTGTTATATAATCTAAAAAGAGTGTTATTTTGGTAAATAATTTTTTTTAAGTCTAGAGTCGTTTTTTTGCCACGCGGTTTTCGTGTAATTTGCAAACATACTACAATTGCAGTCTGATGCGAATGTGCATCCTATTGCAACAACAATATTGCGACCACGTCATGAGATTCAGACTTACTTAATTATATTTTGGTCGATCTCCAAATTTGTTAGGGCTTTTTCCTCTGAACATTGGTCCGATCTCAAAGACTTCTAAACAAAAAATATGAAGTACCTGGTGGGAGAGGTCAACCCCTTAAATAGATCTCAGTACTTCGAGGGATTAGTCTCTACAGTTGCGCGCGTAGGGGATACCTTGGTTTACCAAAAAATAAAAAATACGAAGTGTTTCATTTCAAAAAAAAATCAAATTGATTTATAATATATTTGAATAACTAATAAGTTTTTGGCTTAGTTACAGTTTTGGTCCCCCAAGTTTTAATTTGACGATTTTGGTCCCCCTATTTTCCCAATTTGTAAAATCAAGGTCCCCCTCTTAATTGGTCAAAATTGAAAGTCAATTTTGACTGACTTATCCTACGTGGCAGTCCACGTAGGCTCACTGTTCACTGTCTCTCTCACAGCCCTCTCCTCTCTCTCACTGTTCATCTCTCTCTCTCACATCCCTCTCCTCTCTCTCACAGCCCCCACCGTGACCCTCTCCCCCCACCGTGACCCCCTCCCCTACCATGAACCCCTCCCCCATCGTGAACCCCTCCCCCACCGTGAACCCCTCCCCCTCCTGAACCCCGCCCCCCTCACCGATCCTCCTCCCTCTCTAGTTCGCAACCCCCTCTCTCGCCGTTCTCTCTCTGTCGCTCTCCCTCCTCTCTCTGGTTCGATCCTCCTCTTTCTGGTTCGCAACCCCCCTCTCTCTGGTTCGCAACCCCTCCTCTCTCAAACGCCGTCGCAACCCCCTCCTCCTTTATACATCACCATCGCAGATCTGAGAAAGGGGGAGAAATGAAGGGGGAGAAACGAAATGGGGGAGGGGTTCACGGTGGGGGAGAAACGAAGGGGGAGGAAACGAGGGGGGAGAGATGCGAAGGGGAAGGGGAAAACGAGGGGGGGAGATGCGAAGGGGGGAGGGGTTCAGGAGGGGGGAGGGGGTCACGGTGGGGGGAGGGGGTCACGGTGGGGGAGGGGTTCAGGAGGGGGCTGTGAGAGAGAGGAGAGGGATGTGAGAGAGAGATGAACAGTGAGAGAGACAGTGAACAGTGCGCCTACGTGGACTGCCACGTAGGATAAGTTAGTCAAAATTGACTTTCGATTTTGACAAATTAAGAGGGGGACCTTGATTTTACAAATTGGGAAAATAGGGGGATCAAAATCGTCAAATTAAAACTTGGGGGACCAAAATCGTGAATTGGGGAAAATAGGGGGACCAAAATTGTAATTAAGCCTAAGTTTTTCATTTTTTTCGTTTTATTTACTTTTAATATCAATAACTTTCTTTGTCGCTCACAGACTTATATATCAAAATTGGGGAATGGATTCTCTCCCTTAAAAATTTCACTTGGGAGTATCAGCCAACAAGTTTTAAATCCCAACAACTCAATATTCATTCTCTCTTTTTTTAACATTAAAGTTTTTCCCTCTTACTTTTTAATCAATTGTTGAGATTTCACTTGACCATCGTATACCAATGGAGAGAATCTGTTCAGTACCTAGTAGCACTGTGGTGACTGCTGTTGGTAGGTCTCTTGTGATCCGAGTGGAGTGTTGAAAGAATCTCGGAGGGGGCACCTGCGATGCCACTCTGACGCCCAAGTCAGTGTAGGGAATAAGATAGTAGTAATATTTAGGAATGAGAATGTACCTATTTATGGCAATGTAAGTCAGTATTTATAGGGATTCGTGCAGGATTTGAGTCGTTGGATTGATCGGATGAATCTGAGCCATAAGTGGGCTAATTTATTGTGGATATAGATCAGAATGATTGGGCCTATCCATGTCTAATTGCTGAATGGGACTCTTGGTCCAGTCCAGAACAGTTGCCCCCCAAGCCGAGATTATTCCTGAGGATGGTCTTGGCTTGAAGTTTTTGCTGACATCATACCTGCCAGCTAATCCGCCTCTGCAGGTTGTCTCGGGTCGTCTAGACGGGATGGCTTGTTACTGCCGACAGTGTCATTGGTCCCGAAAGCACCTGATAGCTTGTGGTAACGAGGCGTCTCCTTATCGCCTAGTAACTGTTTTCATGGCTTCGGTCAAGGAAGTGAACTCTTAACCTTTGCAAAATCTAACTTACTCCTCGAGAGAGGGATAGGCGAGACCCAAAGAGTGAGAAAGAGGGAGAATAGGACTGAGACCCCAAGGTCCCCTGCTTGCGCTTGTCTCCGTGTCTGGTGGCTGAGACCCGAGACCTCGTGGTCTCTTCCCTGATGCGTGAGACCTCATGCATGGTCTCATTCGTGCTGCCTAAGACCTCATGGTCTCATGCCTTGCTGATGACTCCGTGTCTGCGCGTTCCTGGAAGGGAGTGGACATTCGAGGCCCTAAGTGGTGCTCTCGTGAGGCACCCCTTTATTATCGTACCTCATATAATCCTCTTCGCACCCATCTATGTTTTATTAGTGACTACTCCGCCGCGCAACTTGTGACTGCGTGTGGCGCTTCTCGCTCGAAACTGCTGCGCTGTACAACTAGGGATTCTGCGCAGCGCTCCTTGCGTGGGAATGCTATGATGCCCGTTTCGTGACTCTTCACAACACTTCTTTGTGTGAGGCTGCTCTGCTGCGCATCTTGTGACTCTGCGCATCTCGTGTGTCGCGTCATGCAGCCTGCGTCGCGTCTTGCTGTGTCGCGTCGTGCAGCCTGCGTTGCGTCTTGCAGCCTGTGTCGCGTCTTGCTGCGTCATGCAGCCTGTGTCACGTCTTACTGCCTGCGTCGTGTCTTGCAGCTTGTGTCGCGTCTTGCTGCGTAACATCTTGCTGCGTCGCGTTGTACAGCCTTCGTCGCGTCTCGCCTACGGCGCATCTCGTAACTTTGAGCGGTGCTCTTAACGGGAGTCTTGAGACCGGGCCTCGTAACTCTGCCGTAGCCTCTTGAATCTTGTCTTTGGTAAATACGTTGTGTGCGGGGAATTCATCTCAGATCTTCAGATCTTCACTTTACAGGTACCAATTTTGTTCCTCGAACCTCGAATTTATTTAGAAGAACTTGTTACTTGTTTGAGTAGTAGAGTTGTGATTGTTGATGAATCTTGTTTATGAGAGGATCTTTGTGTGAGTGTGCCATGCCTTTCTTACTGCCGTCAACGACGTCCTCGGGAGAGGGGGTTCATCAACGAGTTACTTTTCCGTTTTATAACACTTGTCTTGACTGTCTGCCCCCTTGTCCTGCAGGTTGTGATCGATGTCGAGGATGAAGAAGACAGCTCGAGTTCATGGGCCATATCGAGATCCCATTCATGCTTTGAGGGAGGCTGGCTATGAGATTGGTGGTCCGTCGGAGGGACTTAGTGAGTCTGAGTCTGAGTCTGTGGCGTATGAGGCGCCTCACTTTGTTCTTCTCTTGAGACTTTAGACTTGAGACATGAGATTTTGCAACGTCTTTTAGCAATCTTCATGCCTTTGTAGGCGTCTTGTTGCCAGGGACCCGAGATACAAGACTGTTGTCGCATCTGCCGAGACCAACATATCTCGTGACCCCAGCATCTATCTTCCGCATCCGTTCAACATGTTTGTGAGTAGGAGACAAGTGCATTTCGACCTAGAACGTATCTCACAGTTTCGATCTTCAACACATCGGAATTGGGTTTCGAGCTCAACAGAAGAGTTGTAGCTCTGCTTCTTATCTTTCCAGCGCATGCTCACACGCCTTAATTGGATAAACACGGACGAAGTTATGGTCTTCATAATAGACAGCATCTCGCCTAGGCATGACATAGTGGGATCTCACCCTTGTTCCTCTCAACGCCCGTCAACGCGCCTGGTGTCTGTGCCCTCATCGTTTCACGCCGGTTTGCCTTTTCGTTGAACTTAGGATTTTTTTTCCGAGTAGATAGTCGCCAGGTGTGGCTCACTTTTCATCTTAAGCTACCGATGTTTGCTTGGACTGTTTGTAAAGAAGTACACCCTTGGCACAGTTTACCGGGACTCGGCCTGGACTGAACTCGTCCAACGAGGTTGTGACCACCAAGGTCATCTTAAATTATACCCTTGGCACAGTTTACCAGGACTCGGCCTGGATAGAACTCGTCCAACAAGGTTGTGACCACCAAGGTCAGCTTAAAGTATACCTTTGGCACAGTTTACCAGGTCGACCTCTTGAGCCGCACGAATCTGATCCCTTAATACACTGGTAATCCGAATATGCTGTAACACTAATCGATTCCTTTTCTTTGTCACCTTGAGATTCTAGTCTCTAAAAGACTCTAACAATGCCTTCTCATAAACCATTAACAATGCCTTCTGATCGAACAGATATTTCAAGCTTTTGTGATCACTAAAAACATCGAAACGAGAACCATAAAGGTAAGGTCTCCAAATCTTTAGTGCAAACTCAACAGCCGCCAACTCTAAGTCATGAGTTGGGTAATTACGTTCATGAGTCTTCAATTGCCTGGATACATAGGCCACAACATGTTGATTCTGCATGAGAACACACCCTAAACCATTCCCAGAGGCGTCACTGTAAATTTGGAATCCCAGTGACGGATCCAGAAGAATAAGGATTGGAGCAGAAGTTAACCGAACTTTCAATTTCGAGGAAACATTCCTCACAATCAGTATCCCATGTAAACGGCTGATCCTTGCGAGTCAACCGGGTAAGTGGGAGAACTAACTGTGAGAAGCCTTGAATAAATTTCCTATAATAGCCTGCTAGGCCCAAGAAACTTCTTATTTCAGTTACTGAGGTTGGTCGTTCCCAATTTAACACAGCTTCAACTTTGCTAGGATCGACTGCTACTCCCTCCTGGGAAATCACATGACCCAAGAACTTTATTTCTGACATCCAGAAATCACACTTCGACGGATTTGCATATAACTTCTTTTCTCGGAGTACGTTCAAAACAAAGCGGAGATGTTGAGCATGCTCCTCAATTGTCTTTGAATATACCAAGATGTCATCTATGAAGACAACCACAAACTGATCTAGGTAGAAATGAAAAACTCGGTTCATGTAGTCCATGAACACCGCTGGAGCATTAGTTAGACCGAAAGGCATCACTACAAACTCGTAGTGTCCATACCGAGTACGGAAAGCGGTTTTCGGAATATCTAAGGCTCTTACTTTGATTTGATGATATCCCGACCTTAGATCAATCTTGGAGAATATTGCAGCGCCTCGAAGTTGATCAAGCAAATCATCTATCCTTGGCAACGGATACTTATTCTTGATGGTAATTTTGTTCAATTGACGGTAGTCAATACATAATCTCATGCTTCCGTCCCTCTTCTTGACTAGCAAAACTGGAGCACCCCATGGAGAAGCACTCGGTTGAATAAACTTCTTGGAAATTAATTGCTCAAGTTGGGATTTTAGTTCCTTTAGTTCGAGAGGAGACATCCTGTAAGGTGCTATAGATATTGGCCCTGTACCCGACACCAAATCTATAGAGAACTCTACCTCACGATCCGGAGGTAAAGAGGAAACTTCATCAGGAAAAACATCTAAGAATTCATTAACAACCTGGACAGACGATAAATCCAATCCAGCTTCAGTTGATGCAGATAATATAACAACAAAGGCTTCCGCACCTTGAAATAGAGATTGGCTGGCTGAAGTGAAGGAAATAACACTATCTGTTGCAGGTAGGGAATATTCCACCTCTTCAGAAGGAAACCCAATGGTACGGTTGAAGCAATCAATGGTAACATGGTTGGTAGTCATCCAATTCATTCCCAAAACGATCTTCATTCCCCTCATAGGCAAACAGATAAAATCAACTACAAACTCCCTGCTTCCTATAGTGAGTAGACAGCTAAGACATAACGACTGGGTTCGAACAGGACCCTTTGCAGTAGTAAGGATAGTTATCGGTTCGGATATAGGAGATACCGTTAATCCTAACCGTTCAACACATTCTTCAGAGATAAAACAATGAGTAGCACCAGAATCATACAGTATATAAAGAGAGTGATGGAATATAGAACCTGTACTCCTTCATAGTCCATGTGCTTCTAGGATCTTTGTAGTGATGCCTTTCGGTATAACTAATGCTCCAGAGGACACAATCCCTGTTTAGATATTGAACCTACTAAATTTTTTTCTGATCATAAAACACAATGTCTCGGATTCACTTGTCTGCAAGTCCATAAAATTTAACTTGGTCCTCAACAAAAAAAAAGGAATACAAAGTCTATTGTTCAATATCATAACCAGAGAAGCGGAATAGGTTTATACAACTCATATTCAATACAAGTTACATAACCATAACAGAAAACAACAAGAGAAACATAATCGAAAACTCAAGACTACAAGTCTTCGGCATCTCCATAAGCACGTCACCTACTCGTGTTGCCTTGCCTTCCTTTTCCCCTGTTTCTCTGTAAAAACCACAATAATGATAGGGTGAGATAACATATCTCAGTGAGTTCTACCCCCTCACTATCACTCGGTTCAATTTCAAAACAGTTGCAACATAGTTAAATTTATAAACTATTTGCTTATATATATATATATATATATATATATATATATATATATATATATATATATATATATATATATATATATATATATATATATTTAGCCCATTACCGATAGTGCAACAGCCACAATCTCGATGTTTAATGTGCTATCCATTTATTTTTAAGCCTTGTAAGTTACTTTACTATTACAAGCTTACCAATCGAAACACCGACCGTGCACACAACCACAATCTCGATGAATCGTGTACTTACCGTAGCATAACATCGACCGTGCACACAACCACAATCTCGATGAACCCCTGTTAGTATCTATACCATAACGTTTCCAGGGCCTAGGGTGAGGGCTCATGACCTTCCCTTCCTAGTATGCTATTCGTTGGGTCGCCACCCGACTTGATATAATCTATATATCACACCCGCATTGGGCCGACTTCTATATTCGATTTAATCTATATCTATCGGTGTTCTATAACCCGTTTTGATGATTACAATACTAGACATTCGGCGTTATAATACAGTACCACGTTGGACATGTAATCCGTTTTATTATTCAAAAACATGTACTCACACGCGGTCTACTTTTCGGTTTTTCAAACGATTATAGTTTTCCAAAACCTTTTCTCAAAATCATGTTGATCACCTTCAAAACAATGATTTTATCAAGGTAATATCATCACAATTGGTTGGAAGAAAGATTAGAAGAGGTTTGGAATCGAAAGGAGCGACGAAACGAGAAATCTGCACCTCGAGACAGAACCACGGGCACGGTCCGTGCCCTAGGGGCGCACGACCCGTGCGTGATGCACTAAATTTAATTCACCATCTGCGAGGCAGGCACACGGTTCGTGCCACAGGGGCGCACGATCCGTGTGCCCTGTTCTGTCTCTAAATTTCATTCTGTTTCTCTCGTTCCGCTTCTCCGTTCGCGTCCAATCCAAATTCCGATCAAAATCCAACCTCAAAAAAAATAATATATATTGCATTCCAGTCCATAATTCCAGTCCACGATCAATATAACTTATATATATTTTTGTAAAAACCGTAATACGCGATATTTTAGAAAAACGGTTTTCGACTCAAATATTGTTTCCAAATCAAAATATCGAGTATATCAAAATCATCAGAATCAAAATGCGAAAAACCCTTTGCGTGAGTAAAACTCACCGGTTTGAAGAGTTCATTCGAAATTCAAGTCTCCACGCGAAATAACCGAACGGTGACCACTCGAACAATCCCCGTAACCGTCCAACCCGCTTCAAAACGAAATCAACTCACTATGGACTCCGAAAACAGTAGCTTCCTCAGTCAATCCCTCCTTGAAGTCGACAATGTGGTGGCTAATGATGCTTCCAACTGAATTTCAAGGATCCCTAGACACACACAATGAAGTTTGCATCAAGCTTTGGCCATAGGAGTTCAAAACTCCATTTTTGCTACTTGAGAGCTAGGAGATTGTGAGATGGTGAATTGAGAATCAGGAGGAAAGAGTTGTTGAAACTGATATCATTGTGAAGATAATGGAAAATGGAAGAGAATAGTACAAAGAATGCTTACATGCATTGAAGGTTTGATGTGGTTGGTGTTCTTCTCCTCTTCTCCTCCTTCGCCCCATTCCTCTCTTCCTTTCTCTCTATTTCTGAATTCTTTGCTTTCTGGTTTGAGTGGCAAGAGATTGGGATCCAGGTGGGTGTAAAGGCTGAGGTGTCTTTAAAAGAAAGGAAATGTCCATTTTGCCTTTATGTGAAATTCTCACTGAAATTCTTATGGTTCCAGCTGAATGATTAAACATCAAGGATGGTTATAATGTTTTAATGGGCTGAGGGTTTAAATGGTTGGAAAAGACCAAAATACCCTTGGCTCATTAATTCGCTCTAAACCGTTATTTTTGCCCAAGTTCTCTCTAACTTGCACCTTAATTCTATGGTTTATCCATTAATCGTTGCTTTCTCGACTATTCCATATCAATGACATGATTTATCTTTCGTTCGAATAATAAATCACTCGTAAATTCCATAAATTGAATTTAACAAAATTAGGGATGTTAAAATCACCCCAACTTTTAAAATTTTGTCCTCAAAATTGAAAAGACATACCTCAATGGAATAGATATGGATATCGAGTTCGCATGTCATCTTCCAATTCCCAAGTAGCCTCTTCAGTCGAGAAGCCATCCCAGAACACTTTGACAATGGGAATAGTCCTTGTCCGCAGTGTTCTTTCGCCACATTCCAGGATATAGCTAGGATAAGGTTGGAATGATAGATCCGGTCGGAGATCAATCTTGTCAATACTCAGCGGATGATTCAGATCTAGAACATATTTCCTTAATTGAGAGACATGGAAGAAATTATGAAGGTTTGATAAGGCCGGAGGCAAAGCTAGACGATAGGCAACTGGCCCAATACGCTCGATGATTTGGAATGGTCCAACATATCGAAGACTATGCTTCTTTGCTCGCAAGGCTCTACCGGTACCTATGGTTGGAGAAACTCTTAAGAATACATGATCACCAACTTCGAATTCCAACGATCTCCTTTGATTGTCGGCGTAGCTCTTTTGCCGACTCTGAGCAACTTTCATTCTTTCTTGAATCAGTCGTATCTTCTCAGTAGTTTCACGAACCACATCGGGTCCCAAAAATTTATTTTCACCTACTTTCGACCAACAAAATGGGGTTCTACACTTCCTCCCATATAGTGCTTCAAACGGTTCCATTCCAATACTGGAGTGGTAACTGTTGTTGTAGGCGAACTCTACTAATGGAAGGTGATCCTCCCATTTTTCTCCCACTATCTAGCACACATGCCTGAAGCATGTCCTCAAGAGTCTGAATAGTTCTCTCTGTTTGACCATCAGTCTGAGGATGATAAGTAGTTCTAACAAGCACCCTTGTCCCTAAAGCTTCATTCAATGCTTTCCAAAATCTGGAGGTGAACTTAGGATCTCGGTCCGACACGATACTGGTAGGGCTTCCGTGTAATCTTATAATACTCCTTACGTATTCCTCTGCTAGCTTGGAGACTTGGTAATTCGAGCAAACGGGAATAACGTGAGCGAATTTAGTTCAACGATCCACCACTACCCAAATGGAATAATTACTGGCTTGCGATCTTGGTAAGCCCATAACAAAATCCATCGAGATATCTTCCCATTTCCAGACTGGCACATCAAGAGGTTGCAGTTGACCAGCAGGTCTTTGGTGCTCTGGTTTAACCTTTTGACAGGTAAAGCATTGAGATACAAACTCGGCAACATCAGCTTTAAATCCCGATACATCTTGGTAGATCCAGGATGTACGGAATATTGACTCCGATGAGCTTCTTCTAATACATGCCTCTTGATATGATCATTATTGGGTATACAATATCTACCATCGAAACAGATAACACCATCACTGTTTTCGGTAAAATTTGGTAATCCTTTCTGAGATTGCAGCTCCACGTCGACCTCTTGAGCCGCACGAATCTGATCCCTTAATACACTGGTAATCTGAATATGTTGTAACACTAATCGATTCCTTTTCTTTGTCACCTTGAGATTCAAGTCTCTAAAAGGCTCTAACAATGCCATCTCATAAACCATTAACTCTGCGGTGTGGAGAGACTTCCTGCTTAATGCATCTGCCACAACATTATCCTTTCCGAGATGATACTTCAATTCGAAGTCATAATCCTTCAGAAATTCAATCCACCTTCTCTGTCTGTTGTTCAGTTCCTTCTGATCGAACAGATATTTCAAGCTTTTGTGATCACTAAAAACTTCGAAACGAGAATCATAAAGGTAATGTCTCCAAATCTTTAGTGCAAACCCAATAGCCGCCAACTCTAAGTCATGAGTTGGGTAATTCCGTTCATGAGTCTTCAATTGCCTGGATACATAGGCCACAACATGTTGATTCTGCATGAGAACACACCCTAAACCATTCCCAGAGGCGTCACTGTAAATTTGGAATCCCAGGGACGGATCCGGAAGAATCAGGATTGGAGCAGAAGTTAACCGAACTTTCAATTTCGAGGAAACATTCCTCATAATTAGTATCTCATGTAAACGGCTGATCCTTGCGAGTCAACCGGGTAAGTGGGAGAACTAACTGTGAGAAGCCTTGAATAAATTTCCTATAATAGCCTGCTAGGCCCAAGAAACTTCTTATTTCAGTTACTGAGGTTGGTCGTTCCCAATTTAATACAGCTTCAACTTTGCTAGGATCGACTGCTACTCCCTCCTGGGAAATCACATGACCCAAGAACTTTATTTCTGACATCCAGAAATCACACTTCGACGGATTTGCATATAACTTCTTTTCTCGGAGTACGTTCAAAACAAAGCGGAGATGTTGAGCATGCTCCTCAATTGTCTTTGAATATACCAAGATGTCATCTATGAAGACAACCACAAACTGATCTAGGTAGAAATGAAAAACTCGGTTCATGTAGTCCATGAACACCGCTGGAGCATTAGTTAGACCGAAAGGCATCACTACAAACTCGTAGTGTCCATACCGAGTACGGAAAGCGGTTTTCGGAATATCTAAGGCTCTTACTTTGATTTGATGATATTCCGACCTTAGATCAATCTTGGAGAATATTGCAGCGCCTCGAAGTTGATCAAGCAAATCATCTATCCTTGGTAACGGATACTTATTCTTGATGGTAATTTTGTTCAATTGACGGTAGTCAATACATAATCTCATGCTTCCGTCCTTCTTCTTGACTAGCAATACTGGAGCACCCCATGGAGAAGCACTCGGTCGAATAAACTTCTTGGAAATTAATTCCTTAAGTTGGGATTTTAGTTCCTTTAGTTCGAGAGGAGACATCCAGTAAAGTGCTATAGATATTGGCCCTGTACCCGATACCAAATCTATAGAGAACTCTACCTCACGATCTGGAGGTAAAGAGGAAACTTCATCAGGAAAAACATCTAAGAATTCATTAACAACCTGGAAAGACGATAAATCCAATCCAGCTTCAGTTGGTGCAGATAATATAACGACAAAAGCTTCCGCACCTTGAAACAGAGATTGGCTGGCTGAAGTGAAGGAAATAACACTATCCGTTGCAGGTAGGGAATGTTCCACCACTTCAGAAGGAAACCCAATGGTACGGTTGAAGCAATCAATGGTAACATGGTTGGTAGTCATCCAATTCATTCCCAAGACGATCTCCATTCCCCTCATAGGAAAACAGATAAAATCAACTACAAACTCCATGCTTCCTATAGTGAGTAGACAGTTAAGACATAACGACTGGGTTCGAACACGACCCTTTGCAGCAGTAAGGATAGTTATCGGTTCGGATATAGGAGATACCGTTAAATCTAACCATTCAGCACATGCTTCAGAGATAAAACAATGAGTAGCACCAGAATCATACAGTATATTAACAGAGTGATGGAATATAGAACCTGTACCCCTTATAAGATTATCATCTGGCTTGATAGTTTGAGCGTCTAAGGTGTTGACTCGAGCCTGTCTTGGAGCATCGGGAGATTCCAACAAAGCATTTCTCGCCGGGCAATTGTTTGCATAATGGCCCGCTTCCTTGAAAAAGTAGCACTGATTTGGTCCAGCTTGGCACCTACCTTTATGATTCTTCTTGCAGAAAGAACATTTGCTAGGTCTAGAAGAATCAATCGTCTGCACTTGCTTTCCTTTGTCAAAATTACCCTTGTGTCGAGGATTGGAAGAGATTGATTCAGTACCCCTTTTCTTGTTATTCCAAAAATATCTCTTCTCTGCATACATCCTCTTGAGATCTTCTTCAGCAGTATGAGCTTGTTGTACCAGAGTAGGATAAGTGGTCATAGCGTAGGAACTAAGACTTTGGTTTACATCACCACGAAGACCTTGTTTAAACATAATCATCTTCCACTTGTCATTAGGAGCATGAGTTCCTACTTCATAAAATTGAGACAATCTCTCAAATTTTGCAGCATATTCCCCAACTGACATGTTTTCCTGCTTCAGATTAACGAACTCAACTTGTGTGGCAAGTCTCTGTGCATCAGGAAAGAAATGACCCAGGAATAACTCCTTAAAGTTATGTCAATTAAGAGGTGTCCCTTGAGTTTGAAGCATCCTGCGTGCATTGGTCCACCAAGTATGAGCATCTTCATCCAGAGCATTGGCAGCACAAATCACTTTCTCTGTTTCATCACATTGTAAGGTCAGAAAAATCCTCTCCATGGCATCCACCGAGAAATGAGCTTTCATTGGGTCGGATCCTCCTTTGAAGATTGGAGGTTTCATTTTCAGAAACCGGAAGTACATCTTGTTAGGATCCTCAAGTTGTGGTACATTGACTGGCTCATTTGGTTGTGGTTGGGGCACTTGATGCATCTGCTGCATTTGAGCCATCTGTTGCTGCTGCATTAGCATCATGTCATTCATCATCTTCTGTTGAGTTTCGATGACATTTTGCATCCATTCTTGGTGAGGATCAATAGGTGGGTTTCTCCTACCCCTTCCAGCCAGTATTCTGCAAAATATGCTCAAAGTATTAAGTTGACCAGGCTCAATGTCTAATAGCATACTAAGAAGAATCATGCTTAGAAGACGTAAAAGAATCTTAACATCTAAGTCCGACTAGGTCGAACTGCTCTGATACCAATTGTAACACCCCAATATTTCTAACATGTAGATACACTGAGATGCACATCTGTGTCAACAATCAGAGGACACAATCCATCTTTAGATATTGAACCTACTAAATTTTTTTCCGATAATAAAACACAATGTCTCGGATTCACTTGTCTGCAAGTCCATGAAATTTAACTTGGTCCTCAACAAAAAAAGGAATACAAAGTCTATTGTTCAATATCATAACCAGAGAAGCGGAATAGGTTTATACAACTCATATTCAATACAAGTTACATAACCATAACAAAAAACAACAAGAGAAACATAATCGGAAACTCAAGACTATAAGTCTTCGGCATCTCCATAAGCACGTCACCTACTCGTGTTGCCTTGCCTTCCTTTTCCCTTGTTTCTCTGTAAAAACCACAATAATGATAGGGTGAGATAACATATCTCAGTGAGTTCTACCGTGCCTCCTCACTATCACTCGGTTCAATTTCAAAACCGTTGCAACATAGTTAAATTTATAAACTATTTGCTTATATATATATATATATATATATATATATATAGCCCATTACCAACCGGGCAACAGCCACAATCTCGGCGTTTAATGTGCTATCATTTATTTTTAAGCCTTGTGAGTTACTTTACTATTACAAGCTTACCAATCGAAACACCGACCGTGCACACAACCACAATCTCGATGAACCCCCGTGTATCTATTCCATAATGTTTCCAGGGCCTAGGGTGAGGGCTCATGACCTTCCCTTCCTAGTATGCTATTTGTTGGGTCGTCACCCGACTAGATATAATCTATATATCACACCCGCATTGAGACGACTTCTATATTCGATATAATCTATATCTATCGTTGTTCTATAACCCGTTTTGATGATTACAATACTAGACATCCGGCGTTATAATACAGTAGCAAGTTGGACATGTAATCCGTTTTATTATTCAAAAACATGTACTCACACGCGGTCTACTTTTCCGTTTTTCAAACGATTATAATTTTCCCAAACCTTTTCTCAAAATCATGTTGATCACCTTCAAAACAATGCTTTTATCAAGGTAATATCATCACAATTGGTTGGAAGAAAGATTAGAAGAGGTTTGGAATCGAAAGGAGCGACGAAACGAGAAATCTGCACCTCGAGACAGAACCACACGCACGGTCCGTGCCCTAGGGGCGCACGACCCGTGCGTGATGCACTAAATTTAATTCACCATCTGCGAGGCAGGCACACGGTTCGTGCCACAGGCAGGGGCGCACGATCCGTGTGCCCTGTTCTGTCTCTAAATTTCATTCTGTTTCTCTCGTTTCGCTTCTCCGTTCGCGTCCAATCCAAATTCCGATCAAAATCCAACCTCAAAAAAATAATATATATTGCATTCCAGTCCATAATTCCAGTCCACGATCAGTATAACTTATATATATTTTTGTAAAAACCGTAATACGCGATATCTTAGAAAAACGGTTTTCGACTCAAATATTGTTTCCAAATCAGAATATCGAGTATATCAAAATCATCAGAATCAAAATGCGAAAAACCCTTTACGTGAGTAAAACTCACCGGTTTGAAGAGTTCATTCGAAATTCAAGTCTCCACGCGAAATAACCGAACGGTGACCACTCGAACAATCCCCGTAATCGTCCAACCCGCTTCAAAACGAAATCAACTCACTATGGACTCTGAAAACAGTAGCTTCCTCAGTCAATCCCTCCTTGAAGTCGAAAATGTGGTGGCTAATGGTGCTTCCAACTGAATTTCAAGGATCCCTAAACACACACAATGAAGTTTGCATTAAGCTTTGGCCATAGGAGTTCAAAACTCCATTTTTGCTACTTGAGAGCTAGGAGATTCTGAGATGGTGAATTGAGAATCAGGAGGAAGGAGTTGTTGAAACTGATATCATTGTGAAGATAATGGAAAATGGAAGAGAATAGTACAAAGAATGCTTACATGCATTGAAGGTTTGATGTGGTTGGTGTTCTTCTCCTCTTCTCCTCCTTCGCCCCATTCCTCTCTGTCCATTTTGCCCTTATGTGAAATTCTCACTTAAATTTTCCTTTCTCTCACTTTCACTTCTCCAATTTTATTCCCTTATGGTTCCATCTGAATGATTAAACATCAAGGATGGTTATAATGTTTTAATGGGCTGAGGGTTTAAATGGTTGGAAAAGACCAAAATACCCTTGGCTCATTAATTCACTCTAAACCGTTATTTTTGCCCAAGTTCTCTCTAAGTTGCACCTTAATTCTATGGTTTATCCATTAAACGTTGCTTTCTCGACTATTCCATATCAATGACATGATTTATCTTTCGTTTGAATAATAAATCACTCGTAAATTCCATAAATTGAATTTAACAAAATTAGGGATGTTACAATAAGAAGCAAAAGAAAGAAAGAGAGGATAATGTCATTTTTACCCTTAAATTAGATATGTATCTTGTTAATAAGAGATCCAAATTGGTAATTTCATAAGATGTTTGTTTGTATAAATAGATATTAGATTCCTATCTTCATCTTCATATCATCATCTTCTTCCATGAAACCTCTCCCCAAGATTTCGTTTTTCATCTCAGATTCGATTTGGTTCTCAGATTCGAAACCCCTCTCCAATATTTCGTTTTCCCCTCAAAAGCAAAGCAGAATCACTACGTTTGAAGATTTCGTTTTGAAAATTTTGTTTGCATATTCTCGTTTCGAATTCGTTTCTGGGTTCCGATTTGAATATTCTGGGTTTCGATTTTGAATTGCAGATTTCGTTTGCAGATTTCGAATTCCTTTCGTTGAAGATTTCGTTTTTATCAGATCTAGAATTTCTCATAAACAGGCGAATGATTCTTAAAGTTAACATGGGGCCTCTTTTAGAATTCATATTAGGATCAAAACTGTTAAATCTCGTAGCATTTCGTTGTTTGTTGCGCGAGAACGAATCGGGTCAAAAACTTGGGTCCCTAGCAACCCGGATTCTGTAAGCGGGAGAGGAAGACAATGAACTTCCTTTATTTTTTTTATCAAAATTAATTATTTTTAATGTAATATATATATTAAAAGTTCTTGATGTTCACTAGTGTTCCTGTGATTGAGTGGTATTAGAGATTAGAGATTGTGTATCATTTCTACCAAAATTTTCATTTTTTAAGTAACAGGCGCATAAAAGGGCATTTTTAAAAAGAGTTGATTTTGCAGAGACGTATTTAAAAATAATTGCAAGGACTTTTTTAAAAACGACTATATTTGCAGGGACGTAAAACATACTTAAACCTTTATTTTTTTCTCTTTGGAATTAATGCATGTTTCCCTCTTTCTTCACAATTAAATGATTGATGTTTCTCTCTTTTTTCTAAAACTATCCATTCAGTTATTAAAATGTATCGAAAAAAGTCTGAAAATATTTTTTTTTATAAGCAATGTTAGTGGGGGTGGGGGAATGTTAGTTTCCGAAAGTTGAACCCGGGACCTCCTTCTTGCACTCATTTAGTGCACTCCTTCGATATCCCTTAGCTCGCCAACCAGTGGCGGGTCTTGAAAAAAAAAGGGTGGGCCGCTAAAATAAACATGCAAACCATATTAAGCACAAAGTTGATCATCAAAAAATTAAACTGTGTACCTTAAAGTAATGCTCTACGCGTTCTAAGTGACTTGAAATCTTCAATAATAGACTCAGAACTAATGTTTTCACTAATTTCCCTTTCTATGTAAATTGTCATGCTATCAGCTAGAAACCCACCTTCCATCTTGCTTCTCAACCTAGTCTTGATAATTTTCATTGTTGAAAAAGACCTCTCAGTTGTGGCTGTAGAAACCGGAAGAGTCATGATAAGGCGGAGCAGTCTATCAAGCAAGAAGTACATTTCCTTCTCGTTAGTTTCAACCAAACACGAGCATAATTCTTGAATAGTTGACAAATTCTTCAAACTTGATTCTTGACGGGCATGAACGACAAATTGCCGAAGTTGAAAATGCAAACTATTCTTCTCTTGCTCATTGAAATCCATGGGATAATATTTTTCAACCAGAGTGCAAATAGTATCAACGTTAAAAGCTTTATAATTATCCTTAGGAGCTAAAGCACAACTTAGAGTTAACAACTCCATTGCTTGCTCACTAAATCTACTATTCAACTCTTGCAATTGTTTGTCAATGGTAGTAAAAAATATTTCAACTCTAAAGTAATGCTCTATTGTTACCTGATTCTCTTCAAGACGGGAGCGTCCAAATCTTGTTGCGGAATGAAAATCATCGAGATCAGGAATCTCAACATCATGTTTTGAACAAAAAGACGTCACATTAAAGACGTCACATTAGTAAACAACTTATCCCAACCATCTTCTCTCAATTCTTGGATAAGAGTTTTTGTGCTGCGAACTAAACACATAGCATTAACTACGTCCTGAGATTGTAATTGTAAGGCTTGACAAAGTACATCTGTTATCCCCATAATTTCTTTCATCAAATGCAAGATCAAAATAAAATCGAACGTCTTCAAGTAATTGTAAGCACTATCAGCATCCCCACGTGTAGCATAACTTGTTCCTTCCTTTGCAATTTTTTTTAAAACATGACAAGTTGCTTCATACATTTTTATCAAGCTACAAATAGAATTGAAATGTGATCCCCAACGAGTATCCCCAGCTCGTTTCAAAGTACCAACTTGATTTTGACCTTTACCACTTATAATTTCATCAATCTCCAATAATTGTTCAATTTCTTCTAATTGGGCAGCTTGTAACTCATCATGGCGCTTAGAAGAAGAACAAACAACATTGACAACAAAAGTAAGCTTCTCAAAGAATTTATGAACTGACTTGACTTCTCTTGATGCAGTAACCAAAGCAAGTTGCAATCGATGAGCAAAACAATGGACGTAGTATGCATAAGGGCAATCCTTCATAAACAACGCTTGTAAACCATTCCATTCTCCTCTCATATTGCTTGCACCATCATACCCTTGACCACGAAAGTTAGAAACATCAAGGTTATGTCGAGAAAGTATATCACACACTGCTTCCTTAAGAGTTAAAGCTGCAGCGTCTCTAACATGAGAAGAGTTATCACTTCTTCAATTCTCGGAACTTCAGCAAGTTGAGGAGTAGAATTTATCACTTCAATTCTTGGAACTTTAACAGGTTCGGATGTAGAAGCTATCACTTGTTCTTCTCTTTCATTCTCACAAGCTTTCCTCTTAAAAAAATGATCAATTGTTCTATTCTTCATAGCAACAATGCAACCAGTGGCGCCCCTAAATGCAACCGAATGTATAAATTTAAAATAACAATCAAAGCAACAATAGGAACAACAAATCAACAATAGCAAGTTAGCAGGAACAACAATAAGAGATGCAATTGCAATTTAAAATCAATTTCTATTCTGCATAATCAGTGATATGCATAATTGTTGCACCCCGAAAAATCCCGGGTTGGGGTTTCTCAATGTACAACGTGGAAAAATTTTGGAGCCGCCACCAATATTTTAATTTTAAGACCAAAACATTGAAAAAAGGTCTTTTGGACAAGGCGGATTGTCTTTGAAAACTAGAGATATAGGTTCGGGGGTCGATTACGTGCGAGGAAGGTGTTAGCACCGCGCACGTCCTTTCTACCGAAAGGGAACCTCTAATTAAATGTGTGGTTTTAACATTTGATTTGAAAAATACCTAGATTTGCCTATTTATTTCTTGTTTGAAAGCTTAATGAAAATTTTATTTTTGGCGAGGAAGGGGGAAAAAAAGGTTTTTTAGGAAAAGTGCTTGACGGGACATGGCCCGCTCCTACGTATCTCCCGGTGCGATGGAGAATTCAAAGCTACGTAGTTCTTGGTTAGAAAATGTTTGTGTGTTGGTGTTTTTTAAATATAGGGGTCTTAGGATTGTGTGATCTGTGTTGAAGGACCACTGGGGGTCTGAAGGGCCGCTGGGGGCTGAAGGAGCGCTGGGGCTCTGAAGGACCACAGTTCACTTATCCTAAAACGATGATTAACCCGGCCGTACGACCGACTTAATCCCCTACTTTGAAAATAAGATTTTTGATTTTTGTTTTATGAAAGAGATGTGTTTGTATTTTTTAATTTAGAAATTGTTTATTTTTGCGCTTGACAGGGGCGTGGCCCTGCTCCTACGTATCTCCGGATGGAGAATCAAAGGCGACGTAGTTCTAGGTTGTCTTTTTGAAAAGTTTTTGTTTTTTTATCTTTTTTGGTGAGTTTTTGCAATAGGACGAGCCATAGTGAATGATTAAACTAGCAGAGGCTATGATGAATCACGACTAAATACTCAAAAAGAGAGAGTTGTACCGCTAGTCAAACGAACAAAGGTTCTGATGGACTATTGATAACAACTCGTTTTTTATTATCTTTTTTGAAAGTGATTTTCGAAAGAGATTGATTTGCACGATGATCAAACTAACAGAGGTTATGATGGATCATCGTTTATTATTCTTATGAGGAAAGGACATTGCTACTAATGGCTAAACGAACAAAGGCTCTGATGAGCTACTAGCAACAATGGGTTTGAAAATGATCCTTTTTGTTTGTTTTATGAAAATGTTTGGTTTATGGTTGCGAAAAAGGATTTTTATTCGTTGCGCTTGACGAGAACGTGACTCGCTCCTACGTATCCCAAATGGGAATCAAAGTGACGTAGTTCTAATGAAAATGTTTTGAAGGGGTTTGAAAGGGGGAGAGCTTTCATAACGATCAAGCAAGCAAAGGCTTTGAGTGATCATTACTAATAACCCTAATGGCGTTCATGACAATCAAACAAGCCAAGGCTTTGAGTGATAGTCCCTAGTAACTCGTACTAATTGGAATAGAGTTTGAGAGATTTTTGGAAAAAAAAGGGTGAAGGTACTATCAATGATTGATTACAAAAGTTCAAACACATTCGATAATCACGAAATCATGCATATGTTGAATATTTAATCAAGACTAAACATGCCAACACGATCAAAAGACCCACTTATCAGGGATGCGAGGTAAAGTTCTCAAAGCAAGTGTGTGTGTGTGTAGGAGGGAGTGTATTTACCCTAACGACTCTATGCTACAACAGGCATGTAGACTTACGTCTTCATTAGGAGGTCATACACATGGATGGAATGGCATACTGAATTGAGACATTTAAAATGCATAAAAAACAAGCAGGCAATTGATCATGGACATAGAATGATTTTAATTAAACTAAAGAACATATGAGCAACGATTTCTCAAAGAGGGGGTAATTTTGGCACGGATTGCAATAATTAAATATTAACAAATGTAAAGACCGAAATACCTCTAATGAAGGCAGGTATTACAACTTTGAAGAACGCAACCCCAACTAACTCTTGCAGAAGATCAGCTCAGACGGACCAACGGAACGAATAGAGCAAAAATAAAGCGTAGAAGAGTTTTTCTAAAATGTGAGAGATTTCGAAAAAAATGAGTTTTTTCTCTGATCTCGTGAAAATGTGTGTTTAAATGAGATTTGGGAAATTCTCCTCTGATCTCGTGAAATCTGTCTCCCCTTGAAATGAAAAATGAGCGTCCTATTTATAGGAAATCAGATTTGATCTATTTTAGGAAACTAGGTAATCGATTATGTTGGAAATAACTTGGGAGATGTAATCGATTATTGGCTCATTGATTTTTGAGTAGATAATCGATTATAGGGCATATATAATCGATTAGGTACTCACCATGTTTAGTGAAAACTTTCCATTTATGCTCATAATCGATTATGGACCTTAGTGAAAACATGGGATAATCGATTATGCTCCTGAATTGTTTCAGAGTAGATAATCGATTATCCCCCTTGATTTTCAGAGTAGATAATCGATTATCCCCTTGATTTTCAAGTAGATAATCGATTATTTGCTTGATTTTCAGAGTAGATAATCGATTATTTGCTTGAAGGAAGGATATGACGTAATCGATTGAGTGCCTTCCTAAAAACATGGACAACTTCCTTATTCGTCAAGAATATATTATATGCATAAAGATATTTTCATAACACATGTGCTTGCCCTATTTTATCTTGCATGCATGAGGTTTAAAAAATATTTTCATGCAAAATTATTTTTATAAGCCCTTTTGTGAGAAATGACCAAAACCCCCTTTTTGACCCTAAAAACCCTAAATTGTCCAAAAATACATTCCAACTCAAAAAATGATTTTAGAAACTTTGAAAAGACTTCTATAACCCTAAATGCAATGCATGATGCTCTTTTCTCTTATTTATTTTTTTGGGGAAAATTAGGGTTTTGACCTAAGCCGGACAAAATTGGGGTATGACAGCTGCCCCTCTTTATCTGGATTTTAACGAGGAATATGGATTGGCTGAAACATATTCCGAGGCAAAATAGAGATAAAGAATTCAGGAATTATACCGATTTTGTCTCCTTAGGTAAAAACCCGAATTTTCCCATTTTTCTTTTCTCATTTTTTTTTGTTTTTGTTGATGTCAGATGAAAAATGCAATATGCAAGCAAAAACAGGTTGGATTTTTTGAATCACCACTTGGCGTGCTAATATAAAAACAACGATTTGTGAGTTTAACACTTGGCGTGCAAAAGCAGGAAATAAAGCGGCAAAGAACGCGGTAAAGAAAGCAGTAAAGAAGGAGCACTGAGGGCTCAGGATGAGCGCGGAGGGCTCAGGATGGGCACAGAGGGCTCAGGAGGAGCACAGAGGGCTCAGGAGGAGCGCGGAGGGCTCAGGAGGAGCGCAGAGGGCTCAGGAGGAGCGTAGAGGGCTCAGGGGGAGCGCAGAGGGTTCAGGAGGAGCACAGAGGGCTCAGGATGAGCGCAGAGGGCTCTGGGGGGAGCACAGAGGGCTCAGGAGGAGCACAGAGGGCTCAGGATGAGCGCAGAGGGCTCAGGGGGGAGCACAGAGGGCTCAGGAGGAGCATAGAGGGCTCAGGAGGAGCACAGAGGGCTCAGGACGAGCACAGAGGGCTCAGGAGGAGCACAGAGGGCTCAGGATGAGCGCAGAGGGCTCAGGATGAGCACAGAGGGCTCAGGATGAGCGCAGAGGGCTCAGGAGGAACACAGAGGGTTCAGGAGGAGCGCGGAGGGCTCAGGGGGAGTACAG
Organism: Astragalus membranaceus; assembly: GCA_039519185.1. Lineage (NCBI taxonomy): Eukaryota > Viridiplantae > Streptophyta > Magnoliopsida > Fabales > Fabaceae > Astragalus > Astragalus membranaceus. The sequence goes on from CM076848.1 coordinate 63,244,288, forward strand.
AGGGCTCAGGATGAGCGCAGAGGGCTCAGGAGGAGCGCGGAGGGCTCAGGGGGAGCACAGAGGGCTCAGGAGGGGCACAGAGGGCTCAGGATGAGCGCAAAGGGCTCAGGGGGAGCGCAGAGGGCTCAGGGGGAGCACAGAGGGTTCAGGGGGAAGCACAGAGGGCTCAGGATGAGCGCAGAGGGCTCAGGGGGAGCACAGAGGGCTCAGGGGGAGCACAGAGGGCTCAGGATGAGCGCAGAGGGCTCAGGATGAGCGCAGAGGGCTCAGGATGAGCGCAGAGGGCTCAGGGGGAGCACAGAGGGCTCAGGAATTCTGCTGATTGGTTGATTTGAAATGACCGATGCTGCTGTATTGGATTGAGGTACCTGCATACGTCAGTTGATGCAAGGAATAGTGCATGGGGTATGGGTGCATGTTATGCAAGGGAATGTTATGCATGTGCATGCAATGCTATGATTTTGGTGTGATGATGAATGAAATGGGTATACCATGGGTGTTGAACCTGATGGAATGATGGACAGATTTTTCTTTTTGCTTTTTTCCTTATTTGTTTTGCTTCTTTTCTTGACGCATGCAATGCGAATGCGAATGTAATACTTTGATGCAAATGCTATGGTGAATAAAGGAAACACATGAATGCGTAGCAAATGATATGATTGGTGATGTAGAAAGCTTTTGGCAATGATGAGACCGGCACTTGGCCCGTCTATCGAAGCAAAAAAGTGTTACAGGTATGCAATGGGATGAATGTGCAATGCGAAAGTAAATGGACTACAAAAGGCCCGTGAATGATGGATGTTTGAAGTTGGTCGGAAACAGAAATTGATAAGCTGTGGAGAATACAGATAACATGCGAATGCAAATGTACTGCTGGCTGCATGATGGAATGATTTATGCTTTGGTGGGGGCAACGGGTGCAATGTGGATGATTTCTCTGCCCCTTTTTTTGAATAAATGGATGAATGCGCACAGGTAATGCTTAAATGCAATAGTTGTGGTAGATGCATGACTTGTTATTGAAATACAATGTAAGGTGCAATGATTTATGATATGGTATGCATGCAAATGTGTTTTGTTTTGAGATGAGAAATGAGACTTTCGATGCGAGGGGTAGAGAGGTGAGTGCTCTGGAATAATCATTCCTTGGAAAGAGGTTTGAATTCAGACATGGCAATCTCAAGGTTGTTATTCACAAACACTGATGTGCAAAACTATTTGACCGTATTTGCAGACTCGCTTATTTGCTCTCCTATGATGGTGCCCCATGATGATTGATTTTTAGGTCCACAAAGTTAGCTGAGTGAGTTTCCGACTTCACATTATTAACTTGTGTTCTCTCTCTTTAAAGCATAAACATGTAGAGTAGTGCAAATACAGATGAATGAGTCAGTTGACTTGGCATGACAGATATGTGAGGGGATGACAGGTAGGTTTTTGCCAAAGTCATGAAAGGTGGAACTGCCCCGATTTAGACTACTGGTGAAGGTGAGTGCATAACTTGCCCCTGTCTAGTGGTGACAACAGCCAGGGTTGTAGAGGAATAATGAATTAGAAATACCATGACTTTGGAATGAAGGGTGGCAAACAAGAGATTCTGTCTCAACCCACGACGTTTGGTGTTGCCCTAATCTTGACGAAAGCAAGGTTGCCCCGACTCGAGTTTGCAAAAGGCTGTATTTAGCACGGTGGGTCGAGAAACTGCCCTGGTGTGGTCTCATGGATGTGAATATGACGAGGGGATGAGATGGGCGTAGGGCGAATTTCCCCGACTTTAGGTGGAGTGAAGGGTGACGGGATTGCCCCACTTTGAAATGGTATTTCAAATGATTGCTTCTAGTGGGGTTGTGAAAGGCGACAGAGTTATGGTGATGGTTATGAACTGAGGGTGATATATGAATGGGGTGGGCAATGAATAAACCTCCCCAAAGTTGAGTGGAGTGAGAGGTGAAGGGAATGCCCCGTAGTACACACTTTTGGTTCTCTTTAAGAACAACTCAAATGCAATGAAAGTTTTGACTTTTTAGTATGAGGAGGGGCTCCACTTGGTGACCACTAGACCTTGTTTTAATGTAACATGAATGCATCTTGGAGTGCAAGTCCTTCTCCTTTTTACCAACTTTCCTTTTTTGATTGTTTGTTTTTTCATTTGAGCAGCTTTCTTTTTTCTGCTTGTTTGTTTTTCTTTTGAGCAGCTTTCTTTTTTCTGCTTGTTTGTTTTTTCTTTTTGAGCAAACACATCATAAATAGATAAACTTTATTTGTCCTAAGATTAAAATTTTGAGAAAACAGGAGCAATCGGTCATTGATCAGAATCGATTTTTGGAGCTGTGATGTGGCTAGTGGTTAATGATTTATGAAGGGAGGGATAATTGGGCTCAAAGAAGTATTTGATGATTGATGGAACGGATGTTTTTTTTTTTGGTATAATTTGGCCAGGTTAATGGTTTATGAAAGAATGAGTTATTAGACTCAATGAGGTGTTTGAGGTTTTATTGAGATGAGAACCTCTTATGTGCCTCACGGTAAAATGAACCTGTTTCAGGGTAGGAACGTGGTCAAGGGTTTATGGAGGATAGGCCAAAGGAAGTGTTTGAGGGTTTATTTCAGACAAGGATCTCTCATGCGTTTAATGGTATCAGCTCACCATTTCTACTACTTTTGCTTCTTTTTTCAGGATTTTTCCTTTTCAATCCTTTCTTTTTTCATTTTCTTCTTTTTTTTTTGGTGTGAGTTTTCTTTCTCTTTCTTTTGAGCTAAGTGAGCTGATAAAGGTGATACACAATTTTTGATGTGAGATTAATCCTTGTCTAGGGTGATTGAGATTTTTGGGATTTTTGGCTTAAGGTGTTTTTGGATATGGAATGACGGCCAAACTTCATTTCAAAATCATGATTGTTTGTTTTCTCAAAAATTAACCCAAGGACAATAATTTATTTACTTTCATATATTTGCTCTTTTTTCTTTATTTCTTTTCGTGCTCTAATTTTTGCTTAGGCCGCTCTTACGAGTTTTCGACCTAACGAGCTTTTTTGATTTTTTTACTTTTTTTTTAAAAAGACTTGCACCAAAGGAAATACAATGTTAACAAGATATCTAGTGACGACAATTTTGCCCCAGTATGGAGGACCAAGAGTGGTATTTCATTAGGGGAACCAACCAAAAAGCCAACTATGCACTAATCTGGGGGATATGTACTTTATGGGTGGTCAGGGTGGGATTAGACTTGGGCGAGGGATGATGACAATGTAGGGACGCTAACTGACTCAAACAAAAATAAAGACACGCGTCACACAGAAGTTACTACACGAATGCTTCGCAGAGAGTTAACATTAGTTAAAACGTGAAAGAAACATTTTTGTGGACCATTTCGGTCATTCATCATGGGGTGGGTGAGATGCAATGCTTTGTTGATAAATGTGAACAAACTGCTGTTTTTGAAAAACCGAGTGCCTTGAAACACCTTGAGTTTGGCAACTAAGTAAGACTAAACTTTTCCAAAGATGAATAAAAAGCTTCGCAAGAACGTCTCACCTCTCATCACAATTATTGTTTCTCTAGAATTATGCTCATTTTTTTTATGCATGATGTAAATATGCAAATGAATGAGAATGCAAAATGGATAAATACGCATGGAATGAGAATGCGGGGATGTATGCAAATGATGTAATGATGCAATGATGCCTTTTTTGTGTTTTTGCATGGAGTGGTATTTTGAATTTGCAACCTATATGCCACCTCACATAGGCATTTATTGAAAAGGGAAAAGCATATCCTTTTAATTTTTTTTGAAAATTTTGAGGGCAAATTTTTTGACTAAACTGAATGCGACAATGCAGCACACAATTTGGAACGCCCTTGTGACTTAAAAGGGAAGAAACCTATGATCTAAGGCATTTTAGGGGTGATCTTTCCATGTAGCCCTATTCGCACCCTCACAAAGGTCATCAGAGCCACAGTCTCTTTCACGAAATTCCTCGTAAATGCAGAAAACTGCTAGGTACAAGGCATCATGAAAGAGCACAACTCTGATTGAAACTTTCGCAAGTAGCCAAACGGACAAAGGTCCTGATGGGCTCTCGCTACTTGAATCCACTCATCCTAAGATAGTCTCACAGACCTGGGTTATGGTCTTTTCCTCAAAGCATATCGTCTCAAGGTACAAGTGGTGTGTGCGAAGGGCATTTCCTCAAAACTACTCCACTTGCGAATGAAAAATCCAGACAGTCCAGACAATAGCATGTCGTCTACCCTAGGGTTCAATACAACTAGCCTAGGGTACCAATAACAAACACATTACTTATTTCAGAAAGGGAGCTGAGAAGAAGGGACATGATAGAATTGGGGAGAAATGCATGAGCTTACCTTGAAGAAAAGGAGCAAAGAAAGAAGGGAACATGGGGGTTGGAAAAATGCATGAGCATAAACATATAAAAAGAAAAGGATTAAAAGAAGAGATAGGGAACAACAAAGAAGACAAATGCATATGCCTACAATCAATGATAAGAACGAAAGGCAAACAAGATATTAATCAAATCAACAATACATTAAACCACACATTTTAATTAGTTAGGCTTGACCCTCGTCTTTTAAAAAAAAGTGTCCCCAGTGGAGTCGCCAGCTGTTGCACCCCGAAAAATCCCCGGGTTGGGGTTTCTCAATGTACAACGTGGAAAAAATTTGGAGCCGCCACCAATATTTTAATTTTAAGACCAAAACATTGAAAAAAGGTCTTTTGGACAAGGCGGATTGTCTTTGAAAACTAGAGATATAGGTTCGGGGGTCGATTACGTGCGAGGAAGGTGTTAGCACCGCGCACGTCCTTTCTACCGAAAGGGAACCTCTAATTAAATGTGTGGTTTTAACATTTGATTTGAAAAATACCTAGATTTGCCTATTTATTTCTTGTTTGAAAGCTTAATGAAAATTTTATTTTTGGCGAGGAAGGGGAAAAAAAAGGTTTTTTAGGAAAAGTGCTTGACGGGACATGGCCCGCTCCTACGTATCTCCCGGTGCGATGGAGAATTCAAAGCTACGTAGTTCTTGGTTAGAAAATGTTTGTGTGTTGGTGTTTTTTAAATATAGGGGTCTTAGGATTGTGTGATCTGTGTTGAAGGACCACTGGGGGTCTGAAGGGCCACTGGGGGCTGAAGGAGCGCTGGGGCTCTGAAGGACCACAGTTCACTTATCCTAAAACGATGATTAACCCGGCCGTACGACCGACTTAATCCCCTACTTTGAAAATAAGATTTTTGATTTTTGTTTTATGAAAGAGATGTGTTTGTATTTTTTAATTTAGAAATTGTTTATTTTTGCGCTTGACAGGGGCGTGGCCCTGCTCCTACGTATCTCCGGATGGAGAATCAAAGGCGACGTAGTTCTAGGTTGTCTTTTTGAAAAGTTTTTGTTTTTTTATCTTTTTTGGTGAGTTTTTGCAATAGGACGAGCCTTAGTGAATGATTAAACTAGCAGAGGCTATGATGAATCACGACTAAATACTCAAAAAGAGAGAGTTGTACCGCTAGTCAAACGAACAAAGGTTCTGATGGACTATTGATAACAACTCGTTTTTTATTATCTTTTTTGAAAGTGATTTTCGAAAGAGATTGATTTGCACGATGATCAAACTAACAGAGGTTATGATGGATCATCGTTTATTATTCTTATGAGGAAAGGACATTGCTACTAATGGCTAAACGAACAAAGGCTCTGATGAGCTACTAGCAACAATGGGTTTGAAAATGATCCTTTTTGTTTGTTTTATGAAAATGTTTGGTTTATGGTTGCGAAAAAGGATTTTTATTCGTTGCGCTTGACGAGAACGTGACTCGCTCCTACGTATCCCAAATGGGAATCAAAGTGACGTAGTTCTAATGAAAATTTTTTGAAGGGGTTTGAAAGGGGGAGAGCTTTCATAACGATCAAGCAAGCAAAGGCTTTGAGTGATCATTACTAATAACCCTTAATGGCGTTCATGACAATCAAACAAGCCAAGGCTTTGAGTGATAGTCCCTAGTAACTCGTACTAATTGGAATAGAGTTTGAGAGATTTTTGGAAAAAAAAGGGTGAAGGTACTATCAATGATTGATTACAAAAGTTCAAACACATTCGATAATCACGAAAACATGCATATGTTGAATATTTAATCAAGACTAAACATGCCAACACGATCAAAAGACCCATTTATCAGGGATGCGAGGTAAAGTTCTCAAAGCAAGTATGTGTGTGTGTGTAGGAGGGAGTGTATTTACCCTAACGACTCTATGCTACAACAGGCATGTAGACTTACGTCTTCATTAGGAGGTCATACACATGGATGGAATGGCATACTGAATTGAGACATTTAAAATGCATAAAAAACAAGCAGGCAATTGATCATGGACATAGAATGATTTTAATTAAACTAAAGAACATATGAGCAACGATTTCTCAAAGAGGGGGTAATTTTGGCACGGATCGCAATAATTAAATATTAACAAATGTAAAGACCGAAATACCTCTAATGAAGGCAGGTATTACAACTTTGAAGAACGCAACCCCAACTAACTCTTGCAGAAGATCAGCTCAGACGGACCAGCGGAACGAATAGAGCAAAAATAAAGCGTAGAAGAGTTTTTCTAAAATGTGAGAGATTTCGAAAAAAATGAGTTTTTTCTCTGATCTCGTGAAAATGTGTGTTTAAATGAGATTTGGGAAATTCTCCTCTGATCTCGTGAAATCTATCTCCCCTTGAAATGAAAAATGAGCGTCCTATTTATAGGAAATCAGATTTGATCTATTTTAGGAAACTAGGTAATCGATTATGTTGGAAATAACTTGGGAGTTGTAATCGATTATTGGCTCATTGATTTTTGAGTAGATAATCGATTATAGGGCATATATAATCGATTAGGTACTCACCATGTTTAGTGAAAACTTTCCATTTATGCTCATAATCGATTATGGACCTTAGTGAAAACATGGGATAATCGATTATGCTCCTGAATTGTTTCAGAGTAGATAATCGATTATCCCCCTTGATTTTCAGAGTAGATAATCGATTATCCCCTTGATTTTCAAGTAGATAATCGATTATTTGCTTGATTTTCAGAGTAGATAATCGATTATTTGCTTGAAGGAAAGATATGACGTAATCGATTGAGTGCCTTCCTAAAAACATGGACAACTTCCTTATTCGTCAAGAATATATTATATGCATAAAGATATTTTCATAACACATGTGCTTGCCCTATTTTATCTTGCATGCATGAGGTTTAAAAAATATTTTCATGCAAAATTATTTTTATAAGCCCTTTTGTGAGAAATGACCAAAACCCCCTTTTTGACCCTAAAAACCCTAAATTGTCCAAAAATACATTCCAACTCAAAAATGATTTTAGAAACTTTGAAAAGACTTCTATAACCCTAAATGCAATGCATGATGCTCTTTTCTCTTATTTATTTATTTTTTTGGGGAAAATTAGGGTTTTGACCTAAGCCGGACAAAATTGGGGTATGACAGCTGCCCCTCTTTATCTGGATTTTAACGAGGAATATGGATTGGCTGAAACATATTCCGAGGCAAAATAGAGATAAAGAATTCAGGAATTATACCGATTTTGTCTCCTTAGGTAAAAACCCGAATTTTCCCATTTTTCTTTTCTCATTTTTTTTTGTTTTTGTTGATGTCAGATGAAAAATGCAATATGCAAGCAAAAACAGGTTGGATTTTTTGAATCACCACTTGGCGTGCTAATATAAAAACAACGATTTGTGAGTTTAACACTTGGCGTGCAAAAGCAGGAAATAAAGCGGCAAAGAACGCGGTAAAGAAAGCAGTAAAGAAGGAGCACTGAGGGCTCAGAATGAGCGCGGAGGGCTCAGGATGAGCGCGGAGGGCTCAGGATGGGCACAGAGGGCTCAGGAGGAGCACAGAGGGCTCAAGAGGAGCGCGGAGGGCTCAGGAGGAGCGCGGAGGGCTCAGGAGGAGCGCAGAGGGCTCAGGGGGAGCGCAGAGGGTTCAGGAGGAGCATAATCTATTCAGCACAAAGACTTTACTTATACCATTGCAATTTCTATTCTGATTCAATCATTAAAGTACATCACCTCTATTCTGATTCAATCGATGAAACAACAATCTAAAATCAACAAGACAACAACACTACAATGGATTTTATCTTTGGCAGCAACAGCAACGGCGGCGAGTAACGGAGCAAGTTAGACACTACAATGGATTTTAAAAAATAAGGGTACTTTAGTAATTTTACCTATATGAAAAAAAAATTTATAGGGTGGGCCATGGCCCTGCTGGGCCCATGAGAAGGTCCGTCCCTGTCGCCAACTGAGCTACCTACTTGGGATAAAAAGTCTGAAAATATACTTTTTAACTGAATTTTTTTTAAAAAATCGTATTTTCAGAAAAAAATGGGTTTCATTTTTCGATAAAAAAACAGAATTCCATTTGAACACAATGTCTATATTTATTCTACGTTTTAGTTTTTTGTACAGGAATAAACGTAATGCACCCTTAAGTTATTCATGCCTAAAAAATGTAAGTTATTCAAATATTCTAACAAAAGTTTGTGTTAAAAAAAATATTCTAAAAAGAGCTAAGGTTGAAAAATGGAATTGAGTTGTTTTTACAGAAATATAGACCGTGTTAAAACGAAATTTAGTTTATTTTTTTTACCAAAAAATGAAGCTCATTTTTGGGACAATATACATTTTCTGAAATTCAATTAAAAAGTATATTTTCAGACTTTTTTTTTTCAATACATTTTAATATATCTAAAAGGATAGTTTTAGAAAAAAAAAGAGAAACATTAATTGTGAAGAAAGAGAGAAACATGCATTAATTCCGAAGAGAAAAAACAAGTTAAAATTTGTTAAGTGTAAGCTGTAAATTACTTAAATATCCACATATTTATTAACTTTTCACAAGGCAATATTGGGTTTATGGTCCAAAACAAAAGGTGTAGAGGTGCTGTCTTACACCTAAAAAATAGGTGGGTGTAAATTAGCAAGCCCCGTGTGTATATATATATACTTTATTTGATGCGTAAAAATAGGTTATGTTAGATGGAAAATTGAATTTACCTAGTTAATAAGTATTACCATTACATGTAATGAATTATAAATATGTTAATTAGTAGAATAAAATAGACATAAGAATGTGATAAGAGTGCTAGACATTAAAAAGTACGGTATAAGTACCAACACAGATGAAGGTGTTAGATATTATTACAAAGAGTACAAACATAATCCATAGATCAAGTGTTAAGTGCCAACATAAAAACAAAATTCATAGATAAAGCCTTAAGTTTGAACATAAACAAAAGTTACGCATTAAAACACCCACCGCAACAAACCCCAACAACTCCAAATCACATGCCTTAATTAAAACGGGATTCGGATCGGTTGTTCTAGACTATTTAATCCTGCTGCAACTTCAACTCCAACTCCAACTCAACATCATTTAATTGTGCTGCAAACACAATGGTTAACAATCAGTGAGCAAAAACCAAAAGAATATTTGTGAAAGTTATTACCTATGGAAAAATCATGTAATCACGTATAGACAAAGACCAACTATAGTTAACAAATGTGTAATGGTAGAAACTTAATTCAATAAATTCAAATCAACTTAAAAATGAATAAACCTAAAAATAATTCACATATATTATGCCGTCGCGATTTTTTTGTCTACTTTGGTTGCTTTCACATGTTGGATTTCTACTAATACTCAAGGGTACTTAAATGAGTTAGTTCTTCCCCTTAGCAGTTAGGGAGGGTTTTCCAAGTGTTTGGGTGCTTATCATTTTTCCTCTTGTTACAGTATGAAAGCAACAAAATTTTCTTAATCCAACTATTATTAACTTAAGCAAGAATAAAAGTATCCTATTTGGTCTATTCTTCAGAGCTCATACCCAGACAAACTGTATTCAGTGTGCCTATTTTCAATTGTTCTGTCATTTTTTCCATTTGTTTGAAGTTATTTATATTCTTTCATGCCTTTAACTCTTCTACCTAAAAATAGAAGACTGTGTCTTGTATAAAATTTAAAGAATGCTCAAATAAATATTACCATGTTAATCGGTATACTGGAAATTGTCTTGTTGATTACTTGTTCCATTTCCTTCAAGACAATCTCGCTTCCATGCTTTTCTGGATGAAACACAAAACACAATTGTTAGACGGCATAAACAAACATATCATGAGTAGCTTTAGAGATGCACAAAGAAACCACAAAAGGTTGGAGTACATACTAAAGTTTTGAAAGCAAAAATTAAACATTGTTAGTAGTCAGAAAGATAAGGTCATGGGATAATGGGGATTCTTTTGAAAGAAAAAATTAAACATGTTAGTAGTCAGAAAGATAAGGTCCTGGGATAATGGGGATTCTTAAATCACAGTAACTCCCCCTTTCCTTCATCGTAGTTACTTCATCCCAATATTTTCATTTTGATTTGTATAGCACAATATAATAGTGATTAAGGAATGACTTTTAGCTTCATTGAGAGAATTCAATGACTTTTAGCTTATGCCTTTTGAGAGAATTCAATGACTTTTAGCACAATACAAACATTATGGCTTTGGGGTCGACCCCGGTAACAAAGAAGGAATCCATAAAAACGTGGGATCCGACACCATGATAAAATACTACCCTCATGATTAGATGGATCCTCCGCGCGCCGGGCATACCTCTTCCTTCTGTGCGTCTTTCTCGTGGCGAGAACAGAACAACAGGGAAAGACCCGGCCGACCTGCCACCCGTAGTAATCTGACGGATAACATCCATCAGCCATCTATTGTAATTGGTTTGATCCGTCTGCTCGAGGAACAAAGGTGAATCCAAAGTCAAATACAGTGGACATTAAAATGAATAGTATATATCGACTGTATGATCCTTTCGTCATTGCACAAAATGTGAGACAAGTCTATTATGTCCATTATCCATCAACGCGGACTGATAGGCGTGGTTGGTGTGTCGCAATTAAAACAAAACCAAGAGGTCGCATTGAGACAAATGATGACACGGTGGAAGATGTGCCATATCAAATGGAAGAGATGTCTAATGTAAATGAAGTGACTCAAGTTGAACCCATTACTCGTTTATGTGATGAGCCAAACACCGGCGATGAAGTTGATGACGAAGAAGATGCTGATGAAGATGCAACAGACCACATTGGTGTATCAAGAATTCACTCATCTAATGATGATGATTTTGAGAATGAATGGGATTCCAATTAGTTATTTTATGTTTCAACAATATATGTTAGCCTATTTTTAATCAAGGATGTAATTTATGTTTGTTTAATTAGTATGTTTATATATTTTTGTTTAGTAAGTTTATGTTAACCTTGTTTAGTATATGTTTGCTTGTTTAAATGTATATGTCTAGATACGGTCATGGCATCGTCTCACTCAGGATCCGATCATGACGACACATATGTTCCTCCACGTGTCACGGGTGATGGCGCCAGCACTAGCAGGAGGAAGACTTCTACTCGCCTAGGGCGTCGTCGTCAGCCTGCTCGTGTTGTTGTTTCTGGTGGCAAATATTTGCCACCACCTGTGTCTGAGGGTGCTAGTAGTAGTACTGTAGGGCAGCCAGTGATTCCTGATGGTACTGACGGCTTAGCCTCGATAGATGTCGATGCAGATGGGGTATGCACATTTACTGTTAACCAGGAGGTGGTGAGGTATACAGCTGATGGTCGTATCATATTGGAGACTGCTGGCGATTCGTAAGTATATATATTATTATTTATTAATTTATTTTTGTTGCCTTTTATATAACTTATATAATTTGGTGTAATAAAATTCATCTTTTTTTAATGTAATACAGGTTTCTTCCTTCGAAGGCTACAGCTACCGCCATCACAAAAACAATTAAGGAGAATTTCACCGACAGCTGGAAGAATTGGACGGTGGTTAGAAAAGATAAAGAGGCAATTGCGATGATGTTAAGATCATTCTTGGTAAGTTGTTCTACGAAATAATTAATTTGGTGTATTATCTTATTGACTTGATTAATTAATTTGTCTTATTAACAACATTATTGTAAATTTCTTAAATAGGAAAAATGTACATGGTTACCAGAGCAGCAAAAAGAAGTTGAGAGAGTGTTCCATAAGAGATGTTCTCATCGCTATTCTCAATTATTGCGGGATGCGCGCAATAAGAATGTGAAGCCATCTTATATGGGAGACTCAACTTGGGCTTGGTTCAAAGAGTATTGGGAGACACCAGAATTTAAGAATTATAGTGAGAAAGCCAAGAAGAACGGTGCTTTTGAAAAATGTGGTTGTATACACACAGGGGGAGTGTTAATGCTGCAACCCATCACAGACGTTTGGTAAATTTATTACTTGATTAATTAAGTATTTATAATTAATAGTCATTTTCATGTGTATTATTAATTAATAACATATATATATCTATATGTATATGTATATATATAGGAGGCGATGCATCAAAGGACAATCACTTTGCCTGACTTGCATCGCTACCTTCATATGCGAGAGGACACTGGTGAGTTTGCTACAGATCGGAAGAGGAATATTCAGGTAAAACTACTTTTACAATTATATATTAATGTTTATTATTTATATTTATCTTTATATATATATATATATATACTGTTTTTATTATATTATATATTATTATTAATAATTAGTTATTTATTTCTTTGTTGGGTTATTTATTTCATGAGAGCTTCCAGGATGGACTGACTAAGTACCATGAGTCACAGCAGAGCAGTGGGACAGATATCGATCCCGTGGAGGAGGCTAGAGTAGCTCGTAATATTTGGGAGAGAGTAGTTGGTCCCCAAAAGAGTAATCGTATGGTAGGATCTGGTGGTATTGGACTGGCTGCTTTCAGAACAAGCATTATTCCGAGTCTATCTTCACATTCTGGATCAGAGAGTACTGGTCGCTCTTATGTTCCTAATTCTAGTGAGTTGAATGTTGTTACGCAATTGACCCAGCAATTGAGCGAGGCCCATCGTCAGTTTGCCGAGCGGCAGGAGTAAAATGAACGGGATGTGCAGGCGCTTCGGGAGAAAGCTAGGATAGCTAAGGAGGCATGGAGGAGCAGGCTAGGATAAATGAGGAGCGCTTTAAGCTTTTGCAGGATCAGCTGATGTCTCAGCACTCGAGGCCATCATCATCACATATGCCATCCTACCTGCCGCAGCAGCATTTCGGCGGTACATTTCAGTCGTGGCCTCAGCCCCAGTATTCCCAGCAGTATGCACCTCAGTATTCCCAGCAGTATCCACCGCAGCAGGTTCAGCACCGCCAGCAGCAGTCACCCCACCAGCCCAATTCAAACATCGATTTTAATATCGATGCGATTAGTGCTTTTCTTGCATCAGATGTTACCTATTATCATGATGAGTCAGGCTAGCAGCCACCCCAGTAGCTTTGGATTGTTTTGTTTTGTTGTATAAATATTTAAGTTTTCATTTGTATTGGTTATGGATATTTGAGTACTTTGTTCGATTTTAAATTTGAATTAAATTAAATCGTCTTAAATTGAGACCTATTATTGTTTTTCATTTCGTATATTATTAAGATCGATATTATTAATTTTAATTAATATTTTTATTTTAAAAAAATAATTCTAAATTTTTTTAATTAAGTTAATTAATTATTTAAAATTATTTACTATATTAAATTAATTATTAATTTTCATTCCTAATTTTTAAATCAATTAATAATTAAATTATTTATGAATTTTTATTTTTTATCAATAATTAAAGTTTTTAAATTAATTATTAATTTAAAATAAATAACTTTGAAATTTTTTTAATTAAATTAATTAGTTATTTAAAATTAATTACTATAATCTATTAATTAATAAATTAATTAATAATTAAATTAATTATTAATTTTCATTCCTAATTTCTATTTTTTTAATTAGTAAATTAATTAATAATTAAATTAATTATTATCTTTTATTTTTTTATTAATAATTAAAGTTTTTAATAAAATAATATTAATTTTTTAAATAAAACGAAAATTATTTTCCGGCAGATTTAACGGGTTTTCCGGCGGATTTTTATGTTTTAAAAAAAAAATTCTGATTGATTTAACGGGATTTCCGGCAGACTTTTTTTTTTTTTTTTAAAAAAAAATTTCGGCGGATTTAACGGGATTTCCGGCGGATAATCCGCGGTAATGTTACGCGATTTTTTTGGGAGTTTCCGACGGATTTTTCGGCACCACGAAATCCGCCAGAAATTACCGATGAATAATCCGCCGGAAACGTTTGCTGCAAGCTGGCTACCGGCGCAAAAAATCAGCCGAAAAGTCCAAATTTTCGGCAGATTTTTGATTTTTCTGGCGGATTTTGCTCACCGAAAAAACCAACTTTTATTGTAGTGAATGGATGCCATATGTCTGCATAACCTTTCCCATCAACATAACCTATGTACAATCCAACTTGGGGAAACAACAAAACATACCAAGAGGGGAAGCTATGAACTTCCACATTGTCAAACAGAGCAACAACAAATGCTACGAAATTTGTAAAACTGATTGGTAATTTCTGATATAAGCGGCTTTGGAAATTTATAATAAGCCCCTTTGGAAATTTCCAACAAATTTTCTTCATCACTTGGCATGTTGGAAAGAATAACAACCTCCAAAAGCACATCCAATATGATCCTAACTCAGCAGCTACATTGGACAGCACCCAAATTCCACATGGAAGACAACTTCAACACCCCCTGGTCATAAAACCGAACCAATACTATCACAAGCTTCAAAATCAAATTACCACCAGAGCCATATTCACAATCAGCACATTACTTTAGAGCCCTCAACTTAGACCGACAAGCCACACCTGCCACCAACCAATTTTCCCATGGAGACCACTTGAGGCCATCTGCTCTAAATAGAGCACCTGCATGTACTAACCAACAAACATAGGGGCTAGCGGCTAGCCATCACAAATAACCATATGAAGTCCAGGCCATGATATCCCCATCTTACTGTGAGAACCTCTTTCCAAAATGTTCAATTGCAATTCACAATAGAATATCATAGCAGAACGACAAGAAATATTTCCTATTGACACAGTTAGCCCTTATGATCAGCTGCTGCAAACACTATGCTTCATCTAAATTGAAGGCTGCCACAAAAATTTAAGGCATAATATGCACAAATGGAATTACCCTACATCCAGTAAGTGAATGAGCAGATATCTCTATTTTTGGAGACACCAAATCAAACATAGCACAAGCCACTTTTGTACACTAACATTTAGCATACATGTCAATCAAAGCATTAATCACCATCATATCATCATCATCCCCATTGAGATTGAGAATAAATTTCACAGCATAACAATGAATTTCATTCCCATGAATCAAAGCTCCAACTCCAACAGACGCACAACCCAAAAGAAACGACACGAGAGTAACCACATTAGGCCGAGAACCACAAACAGGATGCATATTAGAATTCCAAGAAACCAAATCATGAATCCCTCGACTACACAATTCATCAAACATCTGGCGTGCATGAATTTATTTAGTTGGGGAATTGTTGGAACGTTGGTGTTGGGGAATTGAAAAAGTCTCACATTGCTAAGACTAAGCACTTTAAGAGCGCTTATAAGTGTGGACTTCACACCTTGGTTTGGGGCCCAAGGGGTACCCAGTTTTGAAAAAGGGACAGCACGCACACTAACTGACCACCACAGACGCACGCGCTGTCCGACCGGGTCGCCCGGTCGGGCCAGGCCTAGGCTTGGGCTTGGGCCATGAGGTGTAATTTATTCTTTGCGAAAAATAATTATTTTTATTTTATTTTGGTGCGTCGCTCGCTAACTGTCCAGATTCGTTGAACTGACCAGATACGCTGAACTAGCCGTTTTTAGTTGTTGAGGATTTTTCTCCAACAACTTGATTTGTGCATCAAGTAGCCCATTCTTATCTGTTGAAGATTTTTCTCTAACAACTTACTTGCGCAGCAAGTCGAGTTTTTCCTATAAATAGGACATTTCCTCCCTTCATTCTTTGCACCGAAAACTCGAAGCACTACCTGACTTTTCTTCTCTTCTCCCTCCCCAATTTCCTTTCTTCTTAAATTAGAGTGGTCTTAGTACCATATTTGAGTGGTCTTCGGACCATAATATGAAGGTGTATTTCTTGAGCGAAATTTCATCGTGCAGTTATATTTCGTAACAGTTTTGACTGGGCTGTTTTATCCTGGGGACGTCGTGGTTGATAGCCTGCCTGCACAATTTTGAGCAGTGCCACGAAACGTCTTAAAGAGAGCGACCTAGTCCGCGACTCAACCCAGAATTTCTTCGGTGATTGATTTTCTGAAATACTTTTCTGAAACTCAAAAACAACAGGAATTTCATCAAACACATGTTGTGCATAATAGAGATCACCAAATTGAACACAAGAGACTAACTTACCTGGAATACCAGATCAGAATTTCATCATCTTCAAACAATTCAACTCTTGAAGGTTTGAGAACCTGGAATGAATCTCGGCTAGTGAATGAAACAGAGTTGTTGTTGACGGTGAGCTTGGAGGCATTGAGAACGATGAAACCGGTAGCGGCAACAATGTCTATGTTGACGGCGTCGGAACTGGCGAAACGACATGCAACAAGGTCAGGCTTCAGTCTAATGTCGTATCTTGGTAACGACGAATTTTGGAAGACGATGTTGAAATTTCAACTGATCCATTTCATTCTTGTTATGCGATTGCAGATTCACATTAAAATGGAAAGCAATGCAGAAGCGGTGTTCAGAATTGCTTCCTGAGAGAGAGAGAGAGAGAGAGAGAGAGAGCACTTGGCAGAGAAAAACAGAAGAGGGTTTTCAGAGTGAGAAAGTGGAATTTTAGGTAGAAACTCGCGAGAACTAGAGAGGGAATTTAAGGGAAAACAGAAAGCCCAAAATCATCACTCACAAGTCACAACTGATCTTGATTAAAAGAATCAAGAATGAACAATATAGACAAAAAAAATGAATCTGAAGCAAACTTAGAAAAACTTTTCTCGATAAAACCAAAAAATAGAAAAGAAATTAATGAAAAAGGAAAACTAATAAAATAATTGAAGAACTTGAAAGCACCGAAATTGACGGAGGATACCATGTTTGCTCTGATACCATGTTGAAAAACATATATCCAAGAAAATTAGAGAGAAAAACTTTTAAAGGTCTATTATATTGAAAGTAGTAAAATATTACAATGAGAAGAGTTGATTACAAACGATCCTACTATCTACCTTATATACTAACCGACTAACGGGCCTTACTACTAGCTAATGGGATTAGTATCGTATTTTAACAAATACAATGTACTTACAAAAGAGGAGAGTGTAAAATAAGAGAAACAAGCCAATGTCACGGGGTGGGAACAAAAGAATGGAGTAAAGAAAAGAGAACCAGGGTACTCAAAAAGATGTTGAGAAACGCCGGAATATGAAACGCACGTGGCCAATTGAAGCTGAAATGAAGATCCTTTAGAACATCAACAAACAGGAACACAGATTTGGTCACATGCCTTCCCTGACAAGAAGAACCTTGCTGGTGAGAAGACACACTTGGCATCCAACGTGAATTCAAACAATGAGGTTCTCCCCCCACCTATTTGAAATTTTAGAACAATGAACATGATATGGCACATTTATATTTTAATTTTGTTACAAGAGATGTGTGGGGTAATGCCAATCTCCCCGGTGACATGAAGAAGAGGGGCTCCACGGTGTCATGTCAATAGGGTAACTCCCCAACACCCGCAAAAAAGACGTGAATTCTTGAACCACAGCAAGCGCATTCTGTGCTCTAACCTCAGCCATAGAAGCCTCAAAATCAATGTAAAATAGATACTCGAAGTGTTTAGCAGTTCCCTCACTTTCATCATCAACAACACGAATTGGACGCAAACGGTGAGGCCTTGACTCGATCTTAGTCAAGCTGATATTTCTGATAGCAAACGCCGAAAGCACTTCAACCAAATCTGAAGTTCCTTTGTCGTGCGCGAACACTATGCTCGTCTTATAAGGACGATCCGTTCGTGGAATAATGGGTTCGCGGGCCAGCATAACGAACCGGGTCACATTATCCGGGTCGTCCTGGATTCCTTCTGCTAGAACTTCCAAACCGTAGAGCTTCGCAGCGCGCGCGCTCCCAATCGCCGCCGTATCACGGAGGCTGTTGGTGGCGACGAATCCAACGGCGTCGGCAGCGTCGTCAACGGCCTCGCGCACCACGTTGAGGCCAAGCATAGTGAGCGTGTGTTCGCACTGTGCTAGGGCTTGTGGATGCGAGATCACACGGGTCAAGTACTCTTTTCGAACTCCTGGAAGTGCGAGAAGGCAGTGGTGCACCGGAAGCTGGACCTCTCCAACGATGTGGAGGCGGTGCCGGAGAAGGAGATCGTAGTTCCGATGGATCGATCCGCCGAGGGAGTTTTCCACCGGTAAAACCGCTCGATCGGCGATCCAGAGTTCCACTGCTTTGAACGCATCATCGAATTGATCGCACGGTATGGCTTCGCCTTTCGGGTACGCCTTCCCGGCAGCGGCCTCCGAGTACGCGCTAGGAACTCCTTGATACGCAACGCGCAACTGCGAGCCGTGCATCGGAGACTGCGAAGGGTCGGAGATGGTTAGCGGCTTCTGTTGAACGAGTTTGAGATCCGTCACAGCGGTCTCGTGGCCGTTGACGGCTTTACTGGCTAAGATGGCGCAGGAGCTCTGCCAGTCGGTTCGGCTTAAGCGGTGTCCTTGGGAGAAATTCGCGTATTCGAACCCGTAACCGCATTTTACGGTAATTCGCGCACGGTTGAGATGGTTAAGAGAATTGGAAGATGGCGTAGTAAGACTCTGCATATTAGCGTTTTGTTTAGGACTTGGAATGGAATGAGAAACTACCTAATTGCCACTTGTTGAATTTGCTAGTGTTTTTTAGGTGCTTGAACGCTCTCTTAGAAAGAAGGGAACCTAGCTGGCTAGCTCAAGCTGAGAGAGGAAAGGGGAGGTTAAAGGGTATAAATATAAGTTGGACAAAACTTGTATGCAGTTACATAACTGCAGTTTTTACTGTTTACCAACAAAAATTTGACACCTGTCCAATTAACTTCAATTTAAATTGACACCGTTAATGACAAATTTCTTATCTTCTTCCCCTCATTTTAATTACCATGGAATCTATCTAAACAACCACAGCCAAAAATTAAATAATCATACTTAAGCCATGCGGAAAAACTAATCTTTTGAGTTGGGCTCTCTTTATCCTACCTTTTTAACAGATGCAGTTTGGAGCTCAATTTGACGCCAAACCTGCGGAATCCTATGTGGCGTGTTCCAATTGGTTGACTGCTTATTTGGCTTTCTTTCATTGGTTCTTTCTTTTTACTTGCCTGCGGAGTCTTATATGGCATGCTTCCCATTGGTTCCTTCTTCTTTCTTTTCTTCCATCCCTTAATACTCGTTTCTTCTTCCATATGTTGCCTCGTTTCTCCGCCGTATCTCCATCCATTTGGCTCGAAATTATTTCATTTTTTCATTCCCCATAAGCTTTCGTTTCATCTCTTGTAACTAGCCAGAATTTCACTTGATGGCTTTTCCATTTCTTCATTTTCCTTTTATTTTTTTTTTATCCAAAATCAATCCCCTATTTCATTGTTGCTGACTCTCCCCCTTTCCCTCTTTCATTTTGAGTTTTTATTTGTCCAATTCTCTTCTTTTCTTTTCCTTGCTCTTTGCATTTTTTCAATGATGGCTTCCTGCCATAATCAAGTGCTCTCAATTGCATTTCAGCAGTTCCTTTTCCTTCTCCACGCTTCCTTCCCATCGTTTCGTTTCCTTCTTCTTTATTTATTTTTATGTCAACACTTCCCAGCTTTACAAAAGTGTGTTTTGGCATATATCCATATTATGAAATGTGTAGTGCTTTTGTGGTAGCGCTTTATAAAATTCAGCATAAAGTTCAGTTAAAGTTTGTTTTGGCATAAAATTCAGCTTTATTTTTCTTTCTCTCACTTTGTTCTTATGGTTGTTTTTCTGGTGTTCTTCTTCTGATGCTTCTTCTTTTATTTGTGCATAGATGAGTTCTAGATGTCTTCCACCACCCATGCTTTTCCTGTTGCTTTGAATATTAAGTTTGAGATTTTTGAGGTTGAACATGTTGTGGGTCATGTGAGTTTAGTTTCCTTTGCTCATTCTGTTTTTCCTTTACTTTTATTGCTTTGCTTTGTGTTGATTAATTCTTTCTTCCAGACTGAGGTTAGGCTTCCTTACCTTTTTTCAAGCCAACATAGGCAGCACCTTCCCAATTGTGTTCCTTTTTGATGTAATTGGTAACCATTTTGAGATCATTGTGGTTAAAAGGGGTGCTGGTGTTTATTTTGTCCAAGGTTGGGCTGAAATGGGCAAATTTTATGGTCTTCATCTAGGTGGGTGGGTGCGTATGGTCTATGCTAGGCTTGATCGCTTTTTTATTGAGGTTCGGGATAGATTACAAATTCCTCCATTTGTTGCTGGATTGCCCAGAATTATTAGGCTTGGTCAAGAACCTACATCTATCCATGATGGTGATGATGTTGCTGATGTATTTGATAATCAATGTATCTTGGTAGGAAGCCTATTGTTGTTTTTACTCTCTACACGACTTTGGGTGCAGCTGATATAGCAACTTCTTTACTGGTTTGTATCCTTGGCTTTTTTTGTATTCTTATTATATTTAATTATTGTGCTTAATTTAAGTATATTCTTCTAATTCTTTTCCTTTCCTCTTGGCAGCACCTTCCTTGCGCATTTTGTGAGACTGTGTTTCCCATAGTTGATGCGGATGTCATTTTGGTTGATGAAATGGGAAAACCATATCCCTGTCATTTGATTTTTCCAAGGGGCAGTGTTCTTTCAGAAGTTCGTCTTCGTAGGTGGTTTGGTTGTTGTAGGGAAAATGGTTTTACTGAAGGGCTTGATGTCAAGATTGACGTTCCTCTTGAGCATCCAAGGTTCATGTTTTTCAGCAGGTGTTAGATGGTTTCTCTGATGGCTTCTCTTAGTTCTGTAGTAGTTTTAGGTGTCTTTGGGTCTTTTTTCTCAGTATTTTCCTTTTCATGTAATTTGCTCTTCGAATTTTAGTATGTTCATTATGTACTTTCTATTAGTTTTATGGATTCTACTGTTCTTACTTTTTCTGAAACTTAGATCTTCTGTTCAAGTTCTTGAATATCCTTACAAAGCAAAATATTTTGTTTGACACCATTGCTAATTCCCACCCAATAAACTAGACATAACGTTATAACATAATCGTAGGAATAATATTGGGGTATGGAAATATCATTCATTCGTGAGTATCTCCAGAAACGAATCACAAGGCCTGAAAGGATACGCAACAAGTTTCAAAATAACGGATATTGGAATAATGACCAAACACAGGTTTAAAATTGCATCATTGGCTTGGTACACAAAAGATTTGTGACTTGTCATATTACTTCAAATCCTTAGCCTTGTGATATGCAATTGTTAAGAGTAAAGAATCACTATTGATAAAAATTTTTGTAATGTGAAAAATCCGTTATCTCTAATTATGTGCCTTATAATCTCTTGCTATTTTAATTGTACATTGTCTCTTTGTTTTCAATGGGAAGGTAACAATAACAGAAATAAAATCCTATATACATGAATTGCAGAATACTAATAGTTAGTTTAGATAAATGTATCGATCCGTCAATTTTTACAGCCAACAGTTAGTCAGTTTAGATACTAATAGCTAATTTGTTTTATAAGCTCCTATAAATTTGAGAAGACTTTTTTTTGGGTTTGAATCCTACACCAAATATGTATATTAGATATTGTATGCCTACATACTTTCACTTAGATAGCTGTCAAATGCACACACCTTAGATAAACCCTTAAACATCTCTCTAAATCCCAAAGACAATATGGATGAGACCATGATATATGCATTTACGAGTTTAAATATTGTTGATCCTATTATAAAGGGTAACTATACATTTATTATTTTCTTAGAAAGGCTTTTAGTAATGCATTTGTTATTTCCTTAGCAACATTTTATTAGAAACGCTTATTATAAAAAGGGTAAAATATGTTTTTAGTTCCTACAAAATTGGGATCTTCTAAGTTTAGTCCCTATATTACGGAAGTGGGTGTTTTCGTCCCTAACTTATTTTTCCGTTTTCATTATTAGTCTCTGACGTTAATTATTGCTGAGCAGACAAACATAATGCTGACGTGGCATTGCCTGGGTGACATTTTTACTGACGTAACTTTCCATGTGGCTTTTTTATTTTATTAATTATTTTAATTGAAAAACAATTGAAAATCAAAAAAGATCTGCATCTTCCATCATTCTTCAGCTGACAAACCCAGGAGAAGATTCACTCATTCTTTGACATCTTCCGTCATTCTTCTCTCATTCTTTGTCTTCTTCACTCTTTTCTTCATCTTCCCTTATTTTCTATAATTCCTAATCTCTGATCCATGTGCTGATTTGGAAGGCAGCTGTATGAAAATAAATAAATAAACATCCCTAATCCCTTAATCCCATTTTCTATAAAGATTCATCGCATAATAAACATCCCTAATCCCTTAATCCCATTTTCCTCTCCTCTTTGTTCATCGAACTACTTCATCGCATACGATAGATGGTTTCTGCATCGATCTGCTTCCTCTCCTCCTTCTTCATCGATCTTTTTTCAGACCTGGTTTCTGCAAAACCCAAACGTTTCGAGGAGTTTGGGGGCGGTGAGGACGACTACATACGAGTAGCACCGTCCTGTACGACGTCGTTGCGACGGAGAAGAGTGAAGGTGAAGGGTCGTGGAGGTGCCGACAATTAGTGATGACGTGGCCATGAAAGGGAAGGAGATGATGTGGTTGAGATGGTTGATAACTGACAAAAGACAAGTGAAGTGTTGAGTTGAGTTTAGTGTGACTCAGTGAGAGAGCATTGTCCTCCTAATTATTGAGCAAGAATCTGGAAAACGATGAGGGAGATGAAGATCAAAGTGAGATTAGGGATTTGATTTTCTTTTTGATTAAACTGAAATAATAAATTTTAAAAAAATTGACTTAGCATGCTACATAGACGCCACATTAATTAAAATGTACATGTGGCGTGCCCAGTCAGCATTTCGTTAGCCTAATCAGCATAATTTAACGCCAATGACTAATAATGGAAACAGAAAAATAAGTTGGGAACGAAAACGCCTATTTCTATAATGTAGGGACTAAATTTAGAAGGTCCCAATTTTATAGGGACCAAAAACATATTTTACCCTTATAAAAAATAACTACACACTTATTATTTCCTAATTAACTATCTACTTAATTTATGTCCTTATAAATTTGTGATTCTCATTTGTGTCTCAGATTAAATTAAGTGATGCTTATTATTTTCTTACACCTACTTTCATTATCTGATACTTATAATTCAGCAAATAATGTAATACTGATTAATGAAAGAATTGGAAAAACAAAATGCCACTTACTTGTGAGAGAATGGAATTGTGAGGCGTTACCAACGATGGAGTTGAATTTTTGAAGGGATGGTTTTGCAGGTTTTCTAATTATCTGTTTCATGTATAGTTTGTGATGATTGTTGTGCAGGAGTTCCCATTCAGTGGCAGGTAGGCGTTGTGATGATTGTTGTGCAGGGGTTCCCATTTGGTAACAGGTAAGGCTTTGAAGCTGTTCGGATCACCGATTTTTCAGCAAAGGCTTTGCATGCTGGCCATTTTTTCACATTTCGCATATTTTTACTATTTCATTGTTATTTCCAATTTTTGTTATCATTCCTCTGAAATTCCTTCCTGTTTTTGCCTATCTGTGGTTTCCATTTGTTGTCGTTACTGGCTTGGGTGGCGTCGATTTCAATGGGGGTTTATCTATGATTTTTCCTGACAATTTTCTACTCTCTTCTGTTGCGAATGGGTGGTTGTGTGCCAAGTGTGGCTTTGTTTTCATATGTGGTATCCTTCCTCTTTTACGGTAATTAACTTAGTTGTTTTGTTATTCACACCCTCACACTATAAATACGTACTCCTCTCTTCTTTGATCTCGTGCCTTGCTTCTTCATTACCACATATCAGTTCATTGCAATTGCAACTAACTATGGGTTTTATTGATGAAATCGTTCCTGGGAAGGCTGATTGGTCCTTGACTATTAGGGTTATCCGTCTTTGGGTGGTGCCCGAGTTTCGAAATCCTGCCAACCCAAGTAGTTTTGAGATGGTGCTTCTGGAAGAGAAGGTTCCTTCTATTATTTTTAAAATTTTATTTAAGGGCTGTTTTTAAATATATGATTCATGCTCTTAGGTGATATGTCCTCGTAAATCTTCAACATAATTGCTAAATGAGCTAATAGATGTTATTATAACAAACTAATTTGTGGACAAAATATAGCCATAGAGAATAGATACATATTGCTTATAAGACTATGTACAATGGTTTCAACACTCTTCATGTTTTAACACCCTCCTTTTTCACTTTTTAACACTCCACATCATCTTCTCTCTCTTCCACCTAATAATTCAACACTCATTCAACTTTTATTCACTACAATGGTTTTGTTTAATAAAATTCAACAACCTACCCCACCACTTTTATTTCATATTCTTCATTTCTTTTATGTTTTTTTTTTGTGATTATATATTAATAGAAAGGGTAATTAATAGAATATTAGGTGTTAAAAGGGTTATTGTTGAGATCTATTTCACTAAAAAGATGTTTAGATCTACAAACAAGAGTTTATTGGAGGCTATATAGAAAAATTAGAGAAAAATAGTCGACTTTTTTCTGTGCCCAAATCAAATGAACCAAGTCTCTATTTGTAGACAAAAAAAAAATGATGAATTTTGGTGGAAATTTTTTTTAAAAAAAAAAAAGATTTACTATGAAATAATTGACCCCAAATAATTAGGATGAGATAAAAATGTCAAAAATCACAGCAGCCAATCAGAATTCGCCATGTTTTCCGCGCGGACCCCACTGTTTCAGCATTCAACATATTGAATAAATTCAACACCAAATAATCCACATCCCTTTCAACTACCCATTCAACACCCTCATTACACCTATTCAACTACTTAATAAATTTTTCAACTACCCAATTGTAAATAGTCTAAGTATCATCTAAGGTTGCTCATATAATTGTGTGATTCTAAGTATGTTAGTTTGTGACCACTTCATACTGAATTACATGCTCGCAGAAGTAACATTGTTGGTTTAGTGTTCTTTGTACTTTGATACTTAGGTAGATACATGTTAGTTCATTTTGATGTATTTGTTGTTATTGTTGTTACCTGTCTGCCATTAGAATTTAATTTTTTGACCTTACCAAAATTTATATTGCTTTGCCTTTTAAATTCCAGTTGGGGAGGATACATGCATCTGTTAAAAAGGGTCTTGTGCGTCACTTCCAACCTATTATTCATGAGGGTTCTACTTACTTGATTGATAAGCTTCTTGTGGCTGCTAATGACCTTAAGTTTCCAAGTACTTCTCATAAGTATAAGTTGAACTTTATGGGGGTAACTACCTGCATTGCTCTTGAGGCTCATCACATCCCTACTAATCACTTTGACTTTATGCCATTTGCAACTATTGTTGTGTCTCCGGAGGATGAGATCCTAACTGGTTTGTTTAAATTGTTTACTTCCGCTTGTGTTGTTTTGTTATTTATTCTTCATTTGAATTAGCTTTTTTATTGGTTGGCAAATGTTTAGATGTTATTGGTCATATTATCCAAAAGGATACACTTAAGGATCATGAGAGGAATGGCAGGACCACTAAAATGCTTCAGTTTGTTTTGGAGGATTTGAGGTATTTTTTGGCTTTTGTTGTTTTTTCTTTGGTTGATATTTTAAAACGTGTTTGGTATTAATTATTTTTTGCTTTCAAAACTAGCCTTGATACTATTCAGTGCACTTTTTGGGGACCTTATGCACAAGAGATGCATGATAAATTGGAACATTATACCGCTACTTCACCTCCAGTTGTTGTGCTTCTGTTGTGTAGGCTTAAGAAGTTCCTAGGTGATTTTCTTTTCTGTTTCTTACATTCTATTCATTTATTAATTCCCTTCTTTTTGGTGTTATGGGTATATTGAATGGATTTCATGGTACTAGGTTGTTTTTTGAGTCAGATATTCCAGAGATATCTGCTTATAAGGCAAAGTAATGCTTGGTCTTTTCCTTTGTTCTCGTACTTGTATATTTTTGTTTTGTATCCAACTTTCATAGTGTCTTTGTTTTTGTAGTATGATGGAGGCTGGTAATACTGTCACTCAAGCTGTGACCCAACTTACTACCCCTGCACCTCTTTCTCTTTTGGATGAGCTATTCCAAACTCGTCGTATGACAATTGCGGATCTCATTGATGCAACTGATGTATGTGTTTTATCTAAGTGTTATTGTTTGTGTGGGTTGTTGACTATTTTATCTAGGCCACCATTTATTTCTAAGCCTCTCCAAACTCGTCCTATGACAATTGCTGCTCTTATTAATGCAACTGATGTATGTGTTTTGTCTAAGTGTTATTGTTTGTGTGGGTTGTTGACTATTTTACCTAGGCCATCATTTATTTCTAGTTCTTTGTTTTCCATAGGTTGGATTCGCTGTTGTGCTTGCTCAGATTATGGAGATAGATACTGAATATGGGTGGCATTATGACTCCTGCAATAGGTGCCTTAGGAAAGTTAACAAACAAGGTTCCCGCTTTTCTGTAACAAATGTTCTCGCATGGTTACTTGTATCCTAAGGTTTTACCTTCTTCCCTTCTTTTGTTGTACCTTACCCTGTGTCCTATTTTGTTCATCTTGATTGCTTCTAACTTTGTCTTTCTTCTTATTTTTTTAGGTTTAAGGTTGAGGCCAAGGTTATGGATCCTACTAGGTCCATGAACTTTGTAATGTTTGATCGTGTGGTCTCGCGTTTTATTGGCAGAACTCCTCATCAGCTTCTTGAGACCTCTCCTGATCCTAATGTTCTACTTGTAGCTTTCCAGGATTTCCTTAACAAACCTTTGCTTTTTAAAGTTGAGATTGTTGACGAAATGTTGCCCAACACTGGTGTCATACCCCAATTTTGTCCGGCTTAGGTCCAAACCCTAATTTTCCACACAAAAATAAATTATGCATTTTGGACCCTAGAAACCATCCCAGAGTTTTTGAAATCATTTTTAGGGTTAGAAGGCACGTTTTAGGAAGTTAGGGTCAAAAAGGGCATTTTTGGTCATTTCTCACAAAAGGGTCTATAAAAACAATTTTTGCAATAAGCCTCATGCATCAAATTAGGGTTTTTGAAAATGTGTTATGTATGCATGGCAAGTTTTGAAAAATATGTTATGCATGCATGGCAAGCTTTGGAAAATATTTTATGCATGCATGGCAAAGACCTAAAAACATTTTTGTGGAAAGCAAGAATTGATTTCTATTCTGTTCCAAAGACTAAGAATCGATTTATAGTATTTTCTAAAGGCCATGAAATCGATTTTCAAGCAACTCTAAAGGCCAAGAATCGATTTCCAAAATCCTATGACAAGTCATGAAATCGATTTGCACATACACTCAAGCCAAGCCAATAATCGATTCCCTTCATTCTCAAAAGACCTTGAAATCGATTTTCAAGCTCTTCCTTAGGCCATGAATCGATTCTTCATTGTGTTAACTAAGTAAAGAATCGATTTTCACCTATGCAAAAGGTCCTGAAAATCGATTCCCACTATTTCCAAAGGCTCAAGAATCGATTCCTCATTGTGTTAACTAAGTAAGGAATCGATTTTCACCTATGCAAGAGGTCCTGAAAATCGATTCCTGCTTGTTTTCAAAGAACCAAGAATCGATTCTTTATTATTTCCCATTTTAACTAAAGCATGAAATCGATTCTTTGATGTTTTAAAGAGCCAAGAATCGATTCCTCTCTCATTTAACTAAAGCTTGGAATCGATTCATGTGATTTTTCAAAGGTAAAAAATCGATTCTCTCATATTTCACTTCATCAAACAATCGATTCATCCTTGCAATAAATGTTTTTTTTAAAAAAATCCTACGCTTTCCTAAGCCTATAAATAGGCAGCCTCAAGTCACATTTTCGGACACACCTTTCACAAGATCAGAGAAGACAATTCTCGCAAATCTCATTTTCCAGAAACCCATTTTTGCGAGATCCCTCACATTTTAGAAAAAAAACTCTTCTACGCTTTATTTTTGCTCTATTCGTTCCGTTGGTTCGTCTGAGCTGATCTCCTGCAAGAGTTAGTCGGGGTTTGCGTTCTTCAGAGTTGTAATATCTGCCTTCATCAGAGGTATTTCAGTCTTTACGTTTGTTAATATTTAGTTATTGTGATCCGTGTGATTTAACTTAGCTATAGTGTTTATTTACTCGTTCTCGTATATTATCGTCCATTGTTGATGACGAACCATATGATTCCCACTTATGCCTAGTGCATCATGTTCTAAGTGGTGAAGATGGTCTCGGATGATTCAACTTGCCCCTTTCAAACCCTTTCAAAAACATTTTTCATTAGAACTACGTCGCTTTGATTCCCGTTTGGGATACGTAGGAGCGAGTCACGTTCTCGTCAAGCGCAACAAATAAAAATTCTTTTCACCCCCCTAAACCAATCATTTTCATAAAACAAACAAAAATCATTTTCAAACCCATTGTTGCTAGTAGCTCATCAGAGCCTCTGTTCGTTTAGCTATTAGTGACAATGTCCTTTTCTCCTGAAAATAATAAACGATGATCCATCATAACCTTTGTTAGTTTGATCATCGTGCGAATCAATCTCTTTCGAAAATCACTTTCAAAAAAGATAATAAAAAAACGAGTTGTTATCAATAGTCCATCAGAACCTTCGTTCGTTTGACTAGCGGTACAACTCTCTCTTTTGAGTATTTAGTAAGTGATTCATCATAGCCTCTGCTAGTTTAATCATTCACTAATGCTCGTCCTATTTCAAAAACTCACCAAAAAAAGATAAAAAAACAAAAACTTTTCAAAAAGACAACCAAGAACTACGTAGCTTTGAATTCTCCATCGCACCGGGAGATACGTAGGAGCGGGCCATGTCCCGTCAAGCACTTTTTTCTAAAAAAACCTTTTTCCCCCAAAAATAAAATTTTTGTTAAGTTTTCCCATTCATCCTTCCAATAAATAGGCAAACCTAGATATTTTTCAAATCAAGTGTTAAAACCACACATTTAATTAGAGGTTCCCTTTCGGTAGAAAGGACGTGCGCGGTGCTAACACCTTCCTCGCACGTAATCGACCCCCGAACCTATATCGCTAGTTTTCAAAGAACATCCGCCTTGTCCAAAAGACCTTTTTTCAATGTTTTGGTCTTAAAATTAAAATATTGGTGGCGGCTCCAAAATTTTTCCACGTTGTACATTGAGAAACCCAACCGGGGGATTTTTCGGGGTGCAACAGCTGGCGACTCCACTGGGGACTTTTTTTTTTTTAAAAAAGACGAGGGTCAAGCCTAACTAATTTAAATGTGTGGTTTAATGTATTGTTGATTTGATTAAAACCTTGTTTGCCTTTCTTTCTTATCATTTATTGTGGGCGTACGCATTTGTGTTCTTCTATGTTGTTCCCTGTCTCATCTTTTATTCCTTTTCTTTTATCGCTTATGCCCATGCATTATTCCAATCCCCATGATCCCCCTCTTCTTGGCTCCTCTTCCTAAGGTGAGCAATATCCTTGTTTATAGATATTCTAGGTATGGAACCCTAGGGTAGATAACTCGTTATTGCTTGTTTTTGTCTGGACTGCTCTGGTTTTCATTTCAGGTGGGGGTAGTACTAGGGAAAATGCCCTTGACACACACTACACTTATACCCTGTGACTATGTGTTTTGAGTGGGACCATAACCCAGGTCAGCAAAAACTTAGGAGAGTGGATTCGAGTAGTGAGAGCCCATCAGGACCTTTGTCCATTTGGCTACTTGCGAAAGTTTCAACCAGAGTTGTGCTCTTTCATGATGCCTCACACCTAGCAGTTTGCTGCATTTGTGGGGAGTTTTGTGAAAGGGACTGTAGCTCTGGTGGCCTTGTGAGGGAGTGAATAGAGCTACATGGAAGGATTACCCTTTAAATTGCCCTAGATCATAGGTCTCACCTCTTTTTAGGTCACAAGGGCTTTTCCAAAATTGTGTGTTGCATTATTACATCTAGTTTAGTTCATTTCCGCCAACGTTTTTTGAAAAAACAACGAAATCAAAAAGAATATGTTTTCCTTCTCTTTCATAAATACCTATAAATTTTCAAAACCCCACCTGTAAATATCTGTCTCATCCGCACTCTGCATCATAACATCATTCTGAAAAAAAATTCATGCAGCATTCCTCATGCATCTAATTTGTTTGCCGGTAATCGTGGAGTAATTTGGAATCTTGTCATAGGCGTGAAAAAACAAGACAACATGGGATCAAGAAGCGAGGGTATGCTAAATTCAAGATTTCCAGTAGTAAAGAAAGCAGATGTGGCCAGTTTGACAGAGTGTGCCTCTCTAATGGGACCGGATGAGTGTAGGTTGTTTGAAAAGGCTTATGGGAATATTCTTCGGTTGCTGCAGTTGGATCTTCAAGAAAATGTTGTGAAAGCCCTCAGTCAGTTCTATGATCCGGATATCCGCTGTTTCATCTTCAAGGATTTCCAACTCTCACCAACTTTAGAAGAGTATGAGCAAATTTTAGGTTTCTTTAAATCAGAGGCGACGCCTTATCAGTGCCAGGGGCATCAATATTCAGATCAGCGGCTCTCTTTGCTACTGCAAGTTGGAGTGGGGGAGTTAAAGCTTCGAAAAGAGAAAAAGAACCGTATAATGGGGTTTCCACTGAGTTGTTTTGAAGACCTAATGAAGTCCCATGCTCAAGCCAACAGATGGGGTCCCTTTAAGCAGTTGCTAGCACTAACTATCTTTGGGATTTTCCTCTTCCCACAAGTTGAGAGGTTTATTGACGAGGTTGCCATTGGGGTGTTCTTAGCCTTCATAAGCAAGGATAATCCAATTAACCCAGTACCAGCCGTACTCGCGGACACTTACTACTCCTTTACACATCATCGAGTGCTGGGGAAAAAGAAGATTGCCTGCTCCCTTCATGTACTATATGCTTGGCTCCTTAACTACGTCATCGCTCACAAGAATCCAGCAACAGATCTGTTGTCTTATGCCTTGAATTGTGAGGTAGAGGTCAAAAGTGCCCAGGAGTGGGTGCATACCTTAAGGAGTCTTAATGCCCTCAAGGTCCGCTGGTACACTTCTTCATGTTGGAAGAACAGGCCCTCCGTTGTGTTTCGGTGTGGAGACTTTCAGAACGTGCCCCTAATAGGTACTCAAGGGTGCATCAATTATAATCCTTCCTTGATTATCCGACAGCTTGGGTACCCTATGAGGAATATGCCTACCGAAGACATGCTGGCTCCTATCTTCCTTGACAAAGAAGATCCGAAGAACAAGGGTCTGCTTCGGAAAATCTCAAAGGCATGGGAAACTGTGGTCCGTAAAGATAGAGATGAGCTCATGAAAAAGGTTAGCGATGTCACTTTTTACCAATGGTTGCATGAAAGAATCCAAAGTACTCGTTCACCTTCCCAAGAGGCACTGCCAGTCGAGAAAGAGATGCCGAAACCTCGCCTTCCTACCCCTGAGGAGTTGAATGAGGTTAAATCTGCCTTAGCAAAAGCGGAGGAAGAGAAAAAGGCATTGCAAGCAAAGTTGGAGATAATAACCCTACAAAAGGAGGAGTTAGAGGAAGAGAACAAGATCAAGGTGATAGCTGTTGAGGAGGGTGTCAAGCGATTCAAAGCGGAAAAGGAGAGTAAACTAGAAGCTCAGAAATACCTGAAGGGGGCTAGGGATGAACTCCAAAGGTACAAGCAGAAAACAAGAAAGGCCCTTGAAGAAGCGAAAGAATGGAAGATTGTGGCGACCGAACCCAGACAAGAACCTCACTTGGTGGAGTTGAAAAGACAGCTGAAGAATCTTGAACAAGAAAGAAATTCCATTGGGAATGTTCTCAGAGAATACCAAGAAATGCTGAGATATGAGCAAGGAAGATCTGATGAGCTGACAAGGAATCTCCGATACCTAGGGGAGTCTTACAGGCAAGTGCAAGCAGAGAGCAAGTACTGGGAGCAGCGCTTCCTAGCACTGATTGGCAAGATAGAAGAGCAAGAGATTGTTAAAGAGCTAAGAGATGAGATCCGACTTTGGAGGGGTAATTTCTCAAAGTTGGCATGGCTAGCTAATCAAGCTGTAAGGGATGTCCCCAGAAGGCTAAGGAGAGCTGAAGCTGAGATGCTCCCCTTCAACACCCCAGTCCATGTGTATGAGTTTGTGAATTTCTGCAAGGCCCTGACTGAGGAACTCATGGAAAAGGCTGAAGGAGCTGCTGCTGCAAGCAGAGAAAGAGAAAGGAACAAGAAGTTGAAGACCATATGCTACTAGATTTCAGTGCATTGTAATTTTCCTTTTTAGAATGTTCTCTAGGAAGTTATAATTTTTCTTTAGAATGTTGTAATTTTCTAAAGGGCATTGTATTTTCTTTGGGAGATATTGTATTGCACTCTTGTACTCTCTTTCTTTCTTATGATTGGCTTAAAGCTCGAAGGAAATGTGCCCTATCGCTTGTTGATCCCAATGTTCGTCACGCTTTTAAAATGTTTCGATATTTGCTTATGACAAGAGCAAGTTATCTCACGATTCCTGGCGCTAAACACAAAATAATATAAGGCCATGTGCATATGCATTGCATTCATTTACGCATTCCTACTTGTACTCATAAAAAATGTTCTATCATCAGAGAAACAAAAGGCAAGCTGGTTCGCCAACACCGATATTCCACCCGTCTACAGGCAAGACTAATGGCTAGCAATCAGCATCTCGAGAATGAAGACCCCCGGGGTCAAGATGAGCCGGTCGTAGAAATCCTTAACCCTGAGCAGCTGGCTCAGGAGAATCAAGTTTTGAAGACTAAAATGGGCGCTATGGAGGCCTAGATGGCTGAAGTAATGAATATGCTGCAAACTCTGAGAAGTGGGGCCGCTGCTGGGGCCACCGCAGTCGTAACTCCAGAAGGGGGCGTTACCTTTGTTTCTCCTCCTACATCAGCTGAAGCTATAACTGTTCATCCTCCTCCCATGCCAGAAGTTGGTGGTTCTTCGGGGACAAGCGGTCAGAGACAACCAAATGCACAAGTATATCCATGGGGGATGCCCATGAATTATACACCATCCACTACTGAAGCCATTCCTGTGGTGACAAGTCAGCCTGCTCCTGCTCCGGAGGTTGCTGTGAATCCTCCAAATGCTGCTTATCAAATGGGAAACCCCGCTCAATATGGGGGTTATTATTTCAATCCAGGGAGCTATCCTCAGGGCCAGATGGTTGAGAGTTCACAACCAAGAGACAGATATCACTTACTAGAAGAACGGTTGAGAACAATGGAAGGGTCAGGTACAAGGGCTAAAGATGCACGGGACCTGTGTCTTGTCCCAGGTGTTGTTATACCTCCCAAATTCAAGGCGCCAGATTTTGACAAATACCGCGGCACTGGCTGTCCCTCCAGCCATCTAACGATGTATGTCAGAAAGATGGCAGCTTATGCCCATGATGACAAGGTGCTGATCCATTTCTTTCAGAACAGTCTGACCGGAGCGTCTCTAGACTGGTATATGCAACTGCAATCCTCCGACATCCATAGTTGGAAGGATCTCTCAGAGGCATTTCTTAAACAGTATCAGTACAATGTGGATCTGGCACCTGACAGATCTCAACTACAACTCATGAGCAAAGGTGACAAGGAATCATTTAAAGAATATGCCCAGAAGTGGAGAAGTGTAGCAGCCCAAGTGAAGCCACCATTGACAGAAAGGGAAATGGTATATATGTTCATGGAAACTCTCCCAGGAATATACTATGATCGATTGGTGGGTAGTGTCTCTTCTAGCTTCTCTGATATGGTGATCATTGGAGAACGTCTGGAACATGGATTGCGTAGTGGGAAAATTGCCGGAGGTTTTGGCAATCCTGGTGGGCAGAAGAAACCTTTTTCGAATTTCCCTAAGAAGAAAGAGGGAGAAACAAATGTCATTACAGGAGGGGGAGGTTCGTCCTTCAACGCTCCACCGCAGAAAGTTCCGTTCTCTGTTCCAGCTCAACCGCCGCAGAATAATCCGGGTCACAGAACTCAGAATCATCAAGAAAGGAAACGTACCAGTTTTGATCCAATTCCCATCACTTATACTGAGCTGTTTAATCATCTCATTGCAAAGAATCTAGTCAAGACTCGCCCTATGAGGACTGTGCAACCACCTTTCCCCAGAGGGTATAATGCTGACGCCACATGTATTTTCCATAGTGGAGGGGTCGGTCACACGGTGGAAGATTGCTATGCGTTCAAGTTTATAGTTCAAGACCTAATTGATGCCAATTGGCTATCTTTCAAACCGAACAATCCGAGCACGACAACTAACCCCTTGCCGGGTCATGGGGCACCGTCTGCCAATGCTATAGAAGATTCTGGGAGCCAGATCATGATAAAGAACGTTGAGAGTATCAAGACTCCTTTGGAAGACATACATGCTGAGTTATGTCGCTGTGGAGTAATTCAGAAAGGTTGTGTGTGTGCTGACCCTGCGTGTGCAGGTGCTTGTGAGGATTTTAAGTCTGTTTTGCAAGATTTGATGGACCGTTATGTGGTTCGGTTGGGAGTAGTTGAGAAAGCAGAAAGTGTGCTAATGCTGCAGTTCAATGATGGCAATGAGGCCAGAAGGCCAGTTGAGATACTGTATAATTCGAAACCGGTCCAAGCCAAACCACAGCCATTGGTTATTGAAATCCCAGCTCCATTTCCTTATGAGAAGGACAGCGCCGTACCGTGGAAGTACAACACCTTACCTTCAGTAGGGGTTTCTCCAAGCACCACTGTTACAAATATAACTGGGTCAAGCGGGATGACAAGGAGCGGTCGGATGTATGCTCCCGAGTTTGGTCGGATTGAGTCCTCCAAGGAAGCCGAAGATAGAGTCCGTAAGGGTAAAGAAAAGGAGGCAGAGAATATTCAGAAGAAGAAAGGGGCAGAGCCTGAAACAGATGAGTTTCTCAAGATTGTGAGACAGAGTGATTATAAAGTGGTCGATCAGATGAACCAAACTCCGGCCAAGATTTCGATGCTGTCTTTGTTGATGAGTTCAGAAGCGCACAG
The DNA here is from genome assembly GCA_039519185.1 of Astragalus membranaceus. Lineage (NCBI taxonomy): Eukaryota > Viridiplantae > Streptophyta > Magnoliopsida > Fabales > Fabaceae > Astragalus > Astragalus membranaceus. The sequence goes on from CM076848.1 coordinate 63,279,484, forward strand.
AACTGCTCTCATGAAAGTGCTGAATGAAGCACACGTTGCTCAGAATATCTCTGTTGGCCAATTTGATGAGGTAGTTGGAAATATTGTAGCTGCCAACCATCTGACCTTCACTGATGAAGAGCTTCCCCAGAGGGAAAGAAACACAATCAAGCTTTGCACATCTCGGTCAAATGCGGAGATTTCGTGTTGGCGCGGGTATTAATTGACAACGGTTCTTCTTTGAATGTAATGCCCCAGTCAACTGTAAACAAACTGGATGTTGATTGTTCCTTTATGAAGCCAAGCTCAACTCTGGTGAGGGCGTTCGACGGGTCAAAGAAAGAAGTGATAGGAGAGATGGAACTCCCCATTCAAATAGGGCCAGAAACTTTTTATATCAATTTTCAAGTCATGGACATATCCTCCTCATACAGTTATTTACTCGGGAGGCCATGGATCCATATGGCAGGGGCTATTCCTTCATCTCTACACCAGAGGGTTAAGTTCATGGTTAATGACAAAATTGTGGTGGTGTATGGAGAAGAAGAGATGCTAGTTAACAAGTCTTCTCCATTCCCTTATGTGGAAGCAGCTGAAGAGTCTTTGGAGACTTCTTTCCAATCTCTTGAAATTGCCAATGCTGTGCTTGGTGGATGTGAATCGTCATCGCCCGTGATAAAGCTGTCAAAGAGTGGAGAGATGGTCGCAAGGATCATGATGGATCAAGGATACCAGCTGGGGCGTGGTTTGGGAAAAACGGGACAAGGAATTCTTGCTCCTGTACAACTGAAAGGAAACAAAGATCGTTACGGGTTGGGATACCACCCAAGCGAGGTTGAAAGGAGGAAGTTGGCCGAAGAGAGAAGAGGTGAATGGTTGGCCAAGTTGAGAGGCCAGGATCCATGGTCAAAGAGGATCCCCATCGATAACATCAGTCAAAGCTTCAAGAGTGCTGGGTTGCTAGATCCAGACCAGATCACTGCTATTGGTCCGGAGGGTGAAGAAGGTGGTACCAGTTTAGTTCGCCGTTGCCATGCTGAGGAGAAGCTCAAAAATTGGGAAGCTGTGGACTTGCCCATCGCTTTTATTTCAAAGTAATGATTGTAATGCAACCCTGTGGCTCTGCCCAAGGCCATAGGACAAGTTGCTAGGGGCAAACATGTTTTTATTTTCAGAGTTATCATCATTAAATAAAAAAGTTTGTTTTGAATTTTCAATCAATAAAAATCCATTTCTCTTCATTTCATGCGTCTTTTTATTATTGTTTGCTTGTTCCGATTTTCATTCTGCTTTTGCGCTTCGGCAAAATGCAGACATACAGCAATTGTCTCTAAGAACAACAGTGCTAGCAGTCCAAACTTTGACTTTGATCATCCGGTTAACCAAGCCGAGGGGGATGTTGATGAAAACTGGGAAGCTCCTCCAGAATTGACAAGATTAATAGAACAGGAAGAGAAGGTTATTCAACCTCATGGGGAGTCGATTGAGATCATCAACCTGGGTACAGAAGAGGATAGAAGAGAGGTTAAGGTCGGTACCGCCATGGAAGAGAGTGAACGCAAAAGACTAATCCAACTCTTGCAGGATTACGCTGATGTCTTTGCGTGGTCGTACAAAGATATGCCGGGGCTAGACACCGACATTGTTGAACACAGGTTGCCAGTAAAGCCGGAGTGCCCGCCAGTCAAGCAGAAATTGAGAAGAATGAAACCAGAGATGTCACTGAAGATACGGGATGAGGTAAAGAAACAGTTTGACGCCGGGTTCCTAGCGGTTGCGAAGTATCCACAGTGGGTAGCCAACATCGTCCCTGTTCCGAAAAAAGACGGCAAGGTCAGAATGTGCGTCGACTACAGAGATCTGAACAGAGCTAGTCCCAAGGATGATTTCCCTCTGCCTCATATTGACATTCTGGTAGACAGCACGGCTCAACACTCATTGTTCTCCTTCATGGACGGGTATTCAGGGTACAATCAGATAAAGATGGCTCCGGAAGATATGGAGAAAACCACCTTCATAACACTCTGGGGCACATTCTGCTATAAAGTGATGCATTTTGGACTCAAGAATGCCGGCGCGACTTATCAAAGGGCAATGGTGACGTTATTCCACGATATGATGCACAAAGAAATTGAGGTGTATGTAGATGATATGATTGCAAAGTCCAAGACTGATGAAGGACACATTGTCAACCTGCAAAAACTCTTTGAACGTCTACGGAAGTTCAAGCTCAGGTTAAGCCCAGCAAAATGCACTTTCGGTGTGAGATCTGGAAAATTACTGGGATTCATCGTCAGTCAGAAAGGGATAGAGGTTGATCCAGATAAAGTCAAGGCAATCCTTGAAATGCCAGCACCAAAAACTGAAAAAGAGGTCCGTGGGTTCCTTGGGAGATTGAACTACATCTCAAGATTCATATCCCAATTGACCGCCACTTGCGAGCCTCTCTTCAAGCTGTTGTGCAAGAACCAGAAAGCAGAGTGGAATGATGATTGCCAAAGAGCCTTTGAAAGAATTAAGGACTATCTGCAGAATCCGCCAATTTTGATGCCGCCGGTGCCCGGAAGACCGCTCATCCTGTATCTAACCGTGTTGGACAATTCGATGGGGTGTGTGCTGGGGCAGCATGATGAATCAGGAAGGAAAGAGCATGACATATACTACTTGAGTAAAAAGTTCACTGACTGTGAGACGAGATATTCAGTGCTAGAAAAGACTTGTTGTGCCTTAGCATGGGCTGCTCATCGTCTAAGAAGGAAAAAATTCGGTGGTCATTACCACTGTAAGCTCCACCCTCCACCGCGAGCCTTCTCCTTCCACCGCTTCCGGACGCCGCACCCACACCACCCGCGGTGGTCTTTACCGCTGTAAGATCCACCCTCCACCGCGAGCCTTCTCCTTCCACCGCTCCGGACGCCGCACCCCCACCACCGCAAGCCTTCTCCTTCTCCGACGACGATGAGGGAAAGAGAGGGCAAGAGAATGAGGAGTGAGGTCGATTGAGTGAGTGAGTGAAAGAGAGGGAAAGAGGGATTCACACGCAACCGAGAGAAAGAGAAAATTAGGGATTTGTTTTTTTTTGACAAACAAAATTAGGGATTTGTTGATTGAGCGTAAAGAAGAGGAGAGTTAGAGATTATGTTCAGCTTAGCCAAGATGTACCGTCGGCTTAGTCCGACGCTATAATTGATCTTGGTGTAGTGTGGGCCTAGCCGACGCTAATTTTTTTTTTAAGAGCAAACAAATTTGTGGGGTAGCGTGGGCCAAACCGACTCTAGGCCGACGCTATTAGCGTGGGTGTCGTGGCCGACGCTAAAATATGGACGCTAAAAACCCATTTTCTAGTAGTGTCTTTCTAAGTAGTGTATCTACTTACTTCTTTTTTGAGACTTCTTTCTCCACTTTCTTTCTTTCTTGTAATGGCTTCTAGGTTCCATATTGTTGGTACTCTTCCTACTGATTCTAATGTTAGTAGTGCTGATTGTCTTCTATCTACTTCTACCAATGTGTCTCCATTGGGTTCTTTTTTAAATAAGAGTTCCCTTGAGCCTGGAAAATATGTTCTTCGACCAAGAATTAATTCTCCACGTACTTTTTTCTATTCTACTCTTTCTCTTTCCTGTGTGCATGGATGGCTTGGTGTTATGGTTATCTTTCTTTATTTTCTAATTATATTTGCTTTTTTTATGCGTTGGTTTTTTGTACAGCTTTGGATCATGTAGCTTTGGATGGTATAGATGAGGTTGTTCCCCCACGTATGTTTTCTTGAGTCAACCTCTTGTGACTTTCATGTACCCATTCTTTGGTGTTGTTTTATGCTTTGCTGACTTATTTTATTTACCTTTTTTTCGTTTTTTGATTTTGCATGGGTTACAGCTATTGATGATACATCTCTAGATGATGTCCCTATGGATGATGCAGATCATTGTTTGACTGGTATTACCATTGTTGGCTCTTATAATACTTTCCTATATTGATTTTTCCTAACATTATTTTCTCATGTACTCATGTTTTTCACGTGTGCACTTTTTTGTTTTTGTAGGAATCCCATCTGATTATTGGGATATTGGAGAACCTACTTTCACTTGTGATTATTGTGGTGCACTTATGTGGTATGAGGAGAGAACTCGCAAACACTTTAACCCACGTTCCCCTAAGTTCTCAATGTGTTGTACCCAAGGAAGAATTGTTGTTCCTCCTTATAAAGATCCTCCTCAACCATTATATGATCTTTTTCATAACAATGACTCTCGAAGTAACTTTTTCCTCGATAATCTTAGGTCTTTCAATAGTATGTTTGCATTTACTTCCATGGGTGGCAAGGTGAATACCACAATCAATAATGGCCGTGGTCCTCCAGTTTTTGTACTTAACAGTAGGGATGTCAAAATGGGCTTGGCCCGCCGGGCCGGCCCATTGTCCCACTCCCACCAAAAAAAGGCGGGCAGGGCTAGGGTATTGATGCACGCCAGCCCGCGTTGCCCGGCCCGCTTCGCACGCCAGCCCGCGGGCTAAACACTATGGCGGGCCAAACCGCCCGTTAGCGCTTTTTTTTTAACTCAGTGTAAATTGACGGGCCAGCCCGCCACTTCGCGGGCAGGGCATGAATTTTGCGCCCGCGTTCTGTTACCGGGCCGGGCCGGGCCGCCCGATTTTTCGCAGGAATAACGCTTAACGGGCCGGGCCGCCCGTTTTGACATCCCTACTTAACAGTGAAAATTATCATCGGATGGGTGGTTTTCTTCCACTTCCAGGCGGTCAGCCTAAATTTGCTCAGTTGTATATATATGATACTGATAATGAAGTGTCTAATAGAATGGGTGTTGTCGGGTATCAGTGTTTCTTGCTTTGCCAAACTTTTATTGCTTTGTTTATTTGATCTTTCTTCCTTTTAATTGTTGTTTTGTTTGCTTAGTATCTTATTCTTTTCTTCAATTTTCCAGGATGTGTGACAACAATTCTTCCATGAGAGCAAGTTTAGTGGTTGATATTAAAAAGGCACTTGATCTCTGTAACCCTTTTGCCAAGAATTTTAGGATGTTACAACAATATCTTGCTTCCGATTCTGTTCCTAATGTAAAATTGTGTATTCTTGGAAGAAGGGGTCGTGATGGTCGTCGTTATAATTTGCCTACTGCGTCTGAGGTTGCCGCTTTGATTGTTGGTGATTTTGATACTGCTGGGTATGACAGGGATATTGTTGTTCAAGCTCGAACCGGTGTTTTGCAGCGAGTTCCTTTGTTAAGTGCTTCTTATTTACCAATGCAGTACCCACTTCTTTTTCCACGGGAAGAAGATGGGTATGTTGAGAACATACTCTATAGTAGTTCTTCTGGGAGTCCAAAAATAAAACGAGGGAAGGTTACACTTAGGGAATGGTTTGCGTATCGAATTCAACATCGGTTTCACAAAGTCGTGTTTTAAGGACTTTTAACTACTCTACTTAAGGACTTTTAACTATTCTACTTGTTTCGTGATGGGTTATGTTTGGTTTGTAGTTCTAAGTTTTAAATTTGGATGCCTAACTACTAATGTTATTGTACTTGGAGTTTCTAAGGAGTTTATTTTGAAATCTTTCTGTCTTCTTTGATGCTTTTATTAATATCTAATCTTCAATCAAATTAAAAACGTTAATTTCGTAAATACTAGCTCTCCCCGTGCATCGCACGGGTGATGAGGCTAGTAGACTTAAGTCCTAACTATGGGGTTGTGACATATTAGTATTTGGGGTGCTTCTAGGGTGAAAGAGCAAATCAAATCTCTCACTGATGAACTATCAAAAATTGATCGTAGGATATTGTATAAAATGCTATGAGTGGTTAAGATTGAATCAACTAGTATTAAATCTTAACTTTCGGTGAATTTTTATACTAAATCCTACGATAATATTTAATGGTTCACCAGTGAGGGATTTGATTTGCTCCCCCACCCTAAAAGCACCCTAATATATTTTTTTTGACTAAAAAGCACCCTAATATCTGTAGTATGTAAATTAATATAGGTAGTATACAATAAATTGTATGTAAATTCATCATTTTTTGTGTGGTGTTTTTGAATGGAAAATTCTTCAACCTCCAACTGTTGAGATATGTATGGTAGCATAAAATGATATTGAATGTGTATCTATATTTTTTTTAGATGTTTTTTAAGGATAAAATATGTTTTTAGTCTCTATAAAATTGGGGCCTTCTAAGTTTAGTCACTACATTATGGAAATGGGTTTTTTATTTATAAGCACGTTATGGAAATAGGTGTTTTCGTTCCTAATTTATTTTTTCGTTTTCATTATTAGTCCCTAACATTAATTGTTGCTGAGTGGGCAAATGGAATACTGACGTGGCATTGTTTTAGTGGCATTTTAGTTGATGTGGCACCGCATGGCTTTCCATGTGGCTTTCCACCTTTCGCAAACCAAATCAACCCAAAAAAAGAACTCTGATCAGCAAAAAAATCTTCCTCACTTCGATCCATTCCTAAATCTGCATTTCCTCATTCCACTTGATTCATTCGGATCTCCTCTTCCATTCCTTTCATTTTCTCATAACCGTTTCGTCCTTCACAATTCCAATAAACCACAGATCTAGATGGTGTTGTTGTTATTCACTTCTTGATTTTGTTACTTCTTTTCCTTCTTATCTTGATAAATCTCTGTTTTTCATTCCTTCTTCATAGTGAGGTATGGTGAAAATAATATGGAGTGAGACAAATCGTGATGCTACTTAAGAGTTAGAGGAAAGAATGAGGGAGCAATATTCACATTTATTCTAAGGTCAGCAAATTTCAAGGACAAAATTTTTATTAGTAGCGGAGAATTATAACACCCCAATTTAGAAAATCGATTAAAATAGGAAAATAATAAATATGATTACAATTGAAAATAACATTTCAGAATTATATACATAACTATTATGAAGCCACATAAATAAAAATTAATTATACAGATTTTGACATGAATGAACAAATAGTAATAAGTAATCATGGAAAGATAAAAAGATAAAAATATATATTGTATTAAGCATGCACGTGTTTGATGATTTGAATATAAGGATTTAATAAAAAACTATTACATGCAACCAAAAGAAAAATAAATATAACCCAGAGTTGGGTTCAGCAGTTGCGGCTGATCCTCCATTAACAAAAGGTCGGGAGTTCGATCCCCATCTTGGGTACAGAGCAGCGTTAAAACTCTGGGCCAGCTGTCTTGCCCCTCGAGGCACCTACAATTCAACGAGAGAATTAGTCACTGCGATCGGCGGTAGATACCCTGGATAAAACAAAAAAAAAGAAAAATAAATAAATAAAATATAGCTGCATATCAGCACATTATCATCACGTGAGAAAAAGGTTTATAATTAACGGTGAGATACAATTGAAGCTGCATATCTGCATATCAGCACATTAAAGTTTTCTATTGGAATTATAGTATTTTTTTTATCTCTATTTGTTTATATTAGAAAAAAGTTTATAAAATTTAATAGGTTAATTTTGTATAGTATTTCAAATTTTATTTTATAAAAAATTATTTTTACAACACGAACAAATATCCGTGGATATCCGTAGGTACCCGTTAATGAAAAATACCTATTTAATACCCGCTATACGGGTACCCACACGGATACAGGGCAGGTACGGGACGGGTACGGGTCTCACGGGCATCTCACAGGGCGGGTAGCGGGTAGCTGGTACCCGCGCCCGCCCCACCCCGTTTGAATCACTAAACTAGAAGCATGTTAACTTATCTAGAAAGAAAACCCATGAAGCCCCGATACTCCAAAATAGGCCACGTACCCGTATCGGATACGTATCCGATACCGATACTTGTCGGATACGTCCAGATACGTATCTTAGGAGTATCCTGAAATTTATATATATTTTTATATAAAAAAACCAGATACTTATCAGATATGTATCCTGGGAGTATCCTGAAATTTATATTTATATTTATTTGATATTTTTGTATTACTATTTGTCTTTGAATTAGAATAGTCCTACTTTGAATTCTAATGCAATGTTTTTTATTTTAATTTATTTTAGGTATTATAGTAGTGTGTGACTTATTTTAGGAAGAATATATTTTAAAATAGGTGGGGAAAAGACATTTAAATATGCTTATTTATTTTGATTACAAGTATCTTTTTTGTAAATCTGATTATATCTATTGAATATTATGAGCAATTGTCAATTAGTAAAGTGAAGTATCTTTAGTTATGTTTTATATTTTTAAATTTTTATTTAATTTTTTATTGAAGTATCCTTGCCGTATCGTATCTTGATTTTCAAAATTTTCCCGTATCCACGTATCGTGTCGTATCGTATCCCGTATCCGGGCTTCATTGAAGAAAACAAAAGAAAAAGGCTTAATTACAGTTTTGGTCCCCCTATTATGACCAACTCACGATTTTGGTCCCTAAAGTTTTAATTTGACGATTTTGATCCCCCTATTTTCCCAATTTGTGAAATCAAGGTCCCCCACTTAATTTGGTCAAAATTAAAACTGACTTTGACTTTCAATCCTACGTGGCAGTCCACGTAGACTGCCACGTAGGCGCATTGTTCCTCTCTGCTTTTTTTTTTTAAAACTGTTCCTCCCTCACCCCTCCCCCCACCGTGACCCCCTCCCCCTTCTAAACCCCTCCCCCCTCCTGAACCCCTCCCCCCTCCTTTTCCTCTTCATCGCCGCTCCCTCTCTGCGATCTTTCTCTCTCTGCGAACTCTCCCTCTTTGCGATCTCTCTCTCTCTCTCTCTCTGCGAACTCTCTCTCTCTGTGATCTTACGCCGGCGCCATCACCATCGCTCTCCGTTCTCTCTCTCTCTCTCTCTGCGAAGGTTTCTCTCTCTCTCTCTCTCTTTGCGATCTCTCTCTCTTTCGTTCCAGATTCGGTGAAGGGGGAGCGACGGTGAAAGGGAAAATGAGGGGGGACGTGCGAAGGGGAAGGGGGAGGTGCGAAGGGGTAGGGGGAGGTGCGAAGGGGAAGGGGAACGGGGAGGGGGAGGGGGGAGGGGTTCAGGAGGGGGGAGGGGTTCACGGTGGGGGGAGGGGTGAGGGAGGAACAGTTTTAAAAAAAAATGAACAATGCGCCTACGTGGCAGTCTATGTGGACTGCCACGTAGGATAAGTCAGTCAAAATTGACTTTCAATTTTGACCAAATTAAGAGGGGGATCAAAATTGTCTAATTGAGAAAATAAGAGGATCAAAATCGTCAAATTAAAACTTTAGGGACCAAAATCGTGAGTTGATCATAATAAGATGACCAAAAGTGTAATTAAGCCAAAGAAAAATAAGTGGACATAGATTGTGGCATCGAGTGTGGCCCCCAAGTAAACACTTCATTGAATGCCACATACAAAACTTACTTAATTACAGTACTTCTAGTTTGACTATAAATAGGTAGTGTCACTAGTTGCCTTATACGGCAACTTACCCTCAATTACCCACTCTCTCTCACTTTCTTATACCCACCATCTATTTCACAAAGACCCCACTCACCCCACTTTTTCTTTTCTTTTTCTCCACTTATACCTATTCCAGTTGCTCTCTCTCCCTCTCTCTCTTTCTCTCTCTCAACAAATTCCTCTCAGTCGCGTTTTAAGGAGTAACACCGGTACAATAAAAAAAATAACAGGTAGGGGTGAGGAACTTCAACAGTAGTAGTAGAGTAAATATTATTGTGTCAATGGTGACCCCTTCAATAATTTGAATATTTTCTTACTTAATATGCTGCTGAGTAATAAAATTATTAGTACTAAACTTGTCTCTCTGATTATTATTCTAGATAGAATATAATCTAAAGTACAATTTGGACTGTTATTTATACTACTGACTGTGACTTGGATTGTAACTTGAACTGTGACTTGGACTGTGATTTGGACCACTGACCGTGACTTGGACCACTGACTTTGACTTGGACTATACTTTGGACTACTAACTGTGACTTGGACTATGATTTGGACCAGTGACTGTGACTCGGACTATACATTGGACTACTAACTATTAATTTGGACAATTATTATCATATCAATTTACTAATTACGACTAAAAAAAGAAAACTAAGTAAATTTATGAATAAAATGAGTTGACATGATAACTAATTATATTTACTTCATTTTCCTTTCTATTTCTCTATTTTTATCTTTTATTGTTATTCTTCTATTTCTTTCTTCTATTATTAATTATTACCATCATTTTATTCTAGTTCTCTCTTTTATTCTTCATCCTATTATTGTTGTTATCAATCGTCGTTGTTGTTATTATTATTATTATTAGTATTATTATTATTATTATTATTATTTTATAATAGGCATCGTCATTATTATTATTATTTGACTAGATTTCAAATTCTTTAATTATGTTAATTATGTTTATTTGAAATCGTTATAACAATAAAGAATTTGAAATCGAGTCAAATAATAATAATAATGATGATGATGATGATGATGATGGCTTAAAAGCCCTCCTCATTATAATAGCCATTGCACTACAAATTCCACTTAAAATAGCCACTGCACTACAAATTCTTAAAAGCCCTCCTCATTGCAAAATCACTAATAAAATAGAAGCACTTATACAAAGTTGAAAGGGTATAATGGATTCAATAGATATTTTAGGTTCATAAGTATAAAAACAAATTGTTTTTTTAAAGACTTAGGAGAATACAGTTCTAAAATATATAAAGAAAAGAAGTATAAAAATAAATAATTTTTTTTTAAAATGGTGACCTTTGTTAAAGGGTGAGTTGCTCGTGTTACTGTCGCCGAATTATTCTTTTTTTCACCAAACCGGTTATTGAGAAACGAACTTTGAGTATTTGAACAATTAATTTTTTTTCGAATGCTAAAGTACACACCACTTAGCATCGCACTTTACGTATTTTGTCATGTTTTTTTTTCACCAAAAATTTATTGAGGAACAAACTTTTCGTTTGTCATGAAATTAATTTTTTTCTCACCTAACCGGTTATTAAGAAACGAACTTCACGTATTTGAACATCTTATTTTTTTTCGGTTCTTAAAGTATCTGAAAACAAACTGCACAACGTCCCACTTTATATATTTTATTACAAAATTCATTTTTTTCAACCAAATTGAAGAACGAATATCACATATTTGAATACTTAATTTTTTTTCTAGACTTTAAAGATTCTCAAAATACATTACTTAACATCACACTTTACATATTTTATCACGAATTTATAGTTGTAATATTTGTTCTAAATTATAATATATCACCATAAGACAAAAAGAAGAAAGTAAAAATACAAAAATGCAAGAGAATTAAAAGACAAAAAAAAGGGCGAAAGTGTTGCTGCCAAGACTGCACTCGCTTTATAGATAGGATTCATTAACTTCAAAAAAAATATTTTAATGACTTCTAAATAACTATACAAAGCATATAATATTTAGTACAATGATTGAGTAGGCAAAATAATATTGATGTGTGATTTGTGACATAAGATTAAGAGTGAGCTACGTTTTGGTACACGCGTGAGTGCGCAAGTGAAGGTTGAGGAAAACCTTGGAGGCATCACGGTGCGAGACTCCACAAGTGACCAGGTAGTAGCTTCCCTGTGTCGTGGTATTCGATCCCCCACTGTGATGATCCTGGCGAGACACTGCAAGAACTCAGGATCGGTGGTAGAGTGTTCCGTTATGAAATTGTGATATGAGAATTGTACCGATACGAATTTGAATCAGAACATGTCCTCCCGATCGCTTCTCTAATTTAGAATCTCTCCATGGAGTAGATATGGGCCCAATGCATATTTTTGTCTTGTTTTGTTTGATTGGTCATCTAAAATACTAAAACTTAATATTTATATTTAGTCACTTATTACTTTACTACATTAATTATTGTTGATGTGGACTCACCCCTTCATTTCTTGTTTTGGCTCTATATGTATTTTGTTAAGATGGCCAACCAAAATGAACCACATATGATGGCGATGTCTCTATTTTTGTTACTACAAGAGTTTACCCCAACTTCGACACCCGCACTTGTCACAGAAATCTGATTGTTTCTTTCTATCTGCCACTGGAAGACATGTGGGTCACGGCTGCACTAACACCTAATCGTCATTATATGGGACCCCCTCCTCACTTCCCAGGATGTTAGAAGGACTAGGATGATGTCTGTGAAACTGGTCATGAATAAAATAGTTTGGATATCTAATATATATGTATAATAAAGGTCGGTTATGTTAGGGGGGATTGAAGTGCTTATGTGGTAGATGACTGTATTAAATTATGTGGATTGTTGTACTTTTATGAGTGAAGCACTTATGTCGGTTGTAATATGATCTTAATGTGTACTTATAATAATAACAATATGTTTTAATAATACATGACTATGCAATAATAATTAAAAAAATATTAATATTTAAACAAATAATTAATTGATAAAAACATATTATTGATCGCGACATTAGAGAAGCGTCTCATCAGGGACGAATAATGCAAACGAAAAAAAAGTTGCGGACGAAAACGCCTATTTCTAAAATGTAGGGACTAAACTTAGAAAGTCCCAATTTTGTAGGGACTAAAAACATATTTTACCCTTGTTAACATCCAAAAAATAAATTAAGGCGTAGGCCGAGGGATGAGAGAGAGAGAGAGAGGAGACTAGGACACCGAGGCAAATCACCTGATAACTTATAGAAGAGATTTGCTGCAGAAACAATCTTAAAGGAGGGGCTCGAGGTAAGAGACAACATAAATGCGCCCGAGGAAGGGTCGAGCTCAAGGGATATGAGATAGAGCTGAAGCAGAGCAAGTTTCAACTTATAGAGTGCCTCAGCCATAATAGTTCGGTTAGCCTGGGTTCGACGGCTGCAGGCCGAGGACAAGGATAAGTCGATGGGGTATGTGACCGAGGCAAAGTGTCTGCGAGGCAAGGAAGGGCGCGTGGATAGAACGTGGGAGCAGTTGGAGGTTAAGCAAAGATAGAAGCCTTGAGGAGCGGAGCGAGGCGGTTTTTGCACCCCACTAACCGTGCTAGTGGGATCGTGAGTAATGGCGCCGATTTCTTAGGGCTAGGAGTGAGCTTAGGCGTTGATCTTCAATTGATCCAACGGTAGGAAAATGTTGGCCCGCTTAGTGACCAACGAGGGCCTATGTATATTTATAGAGAAGAGTAATTTGTACATAACACACATTCATCAATACAAAATCTAGTTTTCTCTCTTTTATTTTCTTTTATCGCACTTTACTTTTATCTTTATGCATTATGCCAGTAGATAATCCAACCCTCGCGTCTCTTTCACTCAGCCCGACCCTTTCTAAAAGAGTCAAGAAACCCACAGTAGAGGAACAGAGTTCCCTTCTCGATGCAATTGCTTGAAGAACAGAGGAATTAAAGACTGTCCAAACCTCTGGCCGCGATCCCACGGCTAGGACTTAAGAGTTTGACGACAACAACCCTTTAAAAAAAAGTGTTCCTAATTATTCCCTGGAAAGGATCTAGCTGGAACACAAGAGTATAGTAACCACTAGATAATTGTGGAAGTAGTATGAGAGTAAGAATAAAGTGTATGAACCCAGAATGTTCTCCCTTTTCATTAGCCTCTAAGGGCGTTATATATAGTACATAGGGTGTTTAATGACAATAAATACAAACATAGCCGTTGCGGCATTACTGGCGGGATTACGGGGGTTTCCTTAAATACTCTATCCATCGTCCTCCTGAGGCCAACCTATGGTGGGAGCCATGCTCTAGGTGAGAACAGAGTCCCTCAGTCTATATGTGAGGAGAGTCTTTCGGTTCTGGCTTCCTACTGGAGTCCCTCGGTTTATCGTACTATCATGCAGCAGCTGGTTCGGCTATGAGTGACGCTCGGTCCTTCATGCGATGGTCGGATCGGCTGTGAACACAGTCCCTTGAGCGGTGAGCGCGAGTGTAAGGTGCAAAGGCGCTCAAAGACAAGGTCGGCTCATTGCTTTTACCCGATCCTTCGTCTATAGGGAGCCTAGTGTGGTCGGCGTGATTCCTGAAGGCGCTCCCTGTAATTTTGACAAGACCTTTTGATTTGACGGAAAAGGGACCTTATATCCCCGGGAATCTCGTTTTAACTGCCAAAAATGCCATGTTTTCGGAGTTTGTTCCTTCATCCCTATATAAGGAGGGGTTTTCGCATCCTTAGCTCTTCACTTTCGTTATGTTCCAATTCTTGTGTGGTGTTGCTATTCTTGGCTGGGTTGCCTCTACCTTCTTGAGTCTTCTGCGCGATCCTAATGAGGATCGCCATGTGGGGATCGCCGGAGGGTTCAAGAAGGGAGTCGTAGATCTTCGCGAGCTGTGGATATTCCCTGTTTATTGCTCCCCCATCCTTGCTGGGATTGCGTAGAAGACTCGTATGTGTGTCGTTCCTGCAGGTTTAGGTTTCCACTAGGGTAGAGCCTTTCCTAGATCTTCTGGTTGAGGTTCTACAAGGGAGGTTTCACTGAGATCGTCCTTTGTTGCAGTTCAGTGTTATCCCTCGAGTCTTCTCTCGGACTATCCTTGGTGACGCTTCCAAATTTTCCACTAGGCAGCTTTGATGGAAGCTTAAGGTTCGACACCTCTCCCTCGGACTGTCCTTGGTGACGCTTCCAAATTTTCCACTAGGTAGCTTTGATGAAGCTTAAGGTTCGGCTCTTCTTCTCATCCTTAGGCCGAGAAGGTTCCCGAAGCCTTACTGAGTCGATGGTGAATCTGTAAAATTATCAAAAATAGAGTTCGGCTCTATGGGCCGGTCAAATGTACGTATTCCCCTTTGAATGTATAACCTTTGCGTTCTTCTTACAATGTGTAAAAAAATGATTTAAATATAATGAGATGGGTTTTGAGGGTTCTTCCCTTGGCCTTGTAGCAATTACTTAGTACGACAGCCCTCATTTTGTATCATTATTGCGCCAAATAATGAACGGATTACTTGGGCCGATCTTTTGGCGAGGCTGGGCTTGGCTCGGGTACTCGACTGATGTTGACGTGTGATTTTGATGTTTGATTGATTTGATGGGCGTTGTACTTATGACGTCACGCCATTATGATGTCATTGGGAACTGTTGCTTGTTTTAACTGCGCCCTTGGGGAAGTGACACTTGTCAAAATCTCCGCCCTTCGAATTTGAAAGGTTTCCTTATCTTAGCCGTTGAATTCCTTTACTCGCTGGGAGCCGTCGGATTAGCTTCCCATTAAAGTTTCTTTTTGAAATAGGCGCGAGTTCTCTCTTTTTGCTTTCCTTTCTTCCTCTTCTTCTCTTTCAGAGCCCTTACTATTTTCGCCATTTTCCTTCCTGTTGCATTCTTCGTGTTTTCCTTCTGTCTCTTCATCTGCCCTTACGTTGCAATTTCAGGTACGTCTTCGTTTCCCTATTTTAATCTCTTCCATTTTTGCTTTTCTTTTGTGATTTCGGGTTTCCTGTAAAATGTCAGTTATAGAAATAAGTAGTGAGAGTGAGGAAGAGGTTACCTCTGGGTTTAGGTGTTCCAAACCCTCTTGTGTCTCTGAACGCTGTGTTTACTGTTTGATGCATAAAGGTAGACGAATCCTGCATTCACTGAAAGAGTTTAATAGTGAGTCATCGTCTCATTCGGCAGGATCGGGGTGGTCCGCGCAAATGGCCAAAGGTAATCATTCTGGTCACTAGGGGAGTCAGTCTGATGTAGTGGATTCCTGGGTAGACTAGGTGGTGCTTGATTCCTATTCTAAGTTACAAACCGTGGAGTCTTTGGCGGGTGTGTCATACCCTAATTTTGTCCGGCTAATTAAAAAAAATCCAAAAAAAAGTTTTACGCGTATATTTGATTCCTAATCCCTCGAATAGGTCATTTTGCGTTGTTATTACTTTTTTTAGTGGGTAAACAAAAATTAAAAAAATATGCTAACACAAAAAATTACATAGTAGATTTAATTTATTTTTCTTGTTACAATATCTTTAATTAAAAAACGAAAATAAAAAATAAAATAGATAAGAAATAATACAAATTACAAAAGAAAATAAAAAAGGGGAGGTGCAATAAAAGATTATTATTACAAAAAAGGAGAATGTCCATGTACATGACTTGGCCCAAGAATGCCAAAGTTACAAAAATACAAAAATAAACCAAGTACCCAAAACTGCAGCTACTTTGCAAAGGTGATTTCTCTCTCTTCGGACATCATTTCAACGATCCCACCGGTGAAAGTGAAGATGAATGTCTCAAAAACCTTCTGGCAAAAAACGAAAGCGATCCAACGGTTAACGAATCCAGAATCGCACTTGTACTGTGGCTGGTTTGAGAAAAACGGGAGTTGTTTTTTCTACTTTTGCGAAGGCAATTTCTCTCTCCTCAGACCTCGTTTCGACGATCCGAACGGTAGAAGTGAAGATGGATGTCTCACGAACCTTGTGTCAAAAACCAAAAACGATCCAACGGTTAACGAATCCAGAATCGCACTTGTACGGTGGCTGGTTTGAGAAAAACGGGAGTTGTTTTTTCTACTTTTGCGAAGGCAATTTCTCTCTCCTCAGACCTTGTTTCGACGATCCGAACGGTAGAAGTGAAGATGGATGTCTCATGAACCTTGTGTCAAAAAACAAAGATGATCTAACGGTTAAAAAATCCGAAATCACACTTTTACGGAGGCTGGTTTGAGAAAAACGAAAATTGCTTTTTCTATGTTGTTTTAGTCCCACATTGCTTGGGAGAAACAAGAACTACCTAGCCTTTGGCTATAAAAGAGATGGAGATGCAAAGGCTATGGACATGGGTGATTGATGGGGTAAGTGATCTTTTGGCCAAGCATTTGCAGTCCATTAGATTAAAAGCCTGTCTTTAATTCTTTTGGGCTAGCTTTTGCAGTCCATTAGATTAAAAGCCCGTCTTTAGTTATTTTTGGGAGGGCCGTTGAGGTCCTTTACTTTGCGATTTTCGGGTGAAAACGGACCAAATAGGAGTCCGGTTCGCGGTTGATATGGTCAGATTGCTCGGTCTATTTCGGCGTTGATCGCATTGATCAACTTGAGGTTAGTTTTGCATTTATTTATTTATTTATTTTATTTATTTTTGTACATATTTATTTATTCTGTATACTGTTTATTTATGTACATACTTATTTATTATTTATGTTGTTTATTTATCTATGTAAATAATTATTTATTATTTATTTATTCATTTATTTATTTATTTATATGTATAGTTATTTATTTATTAACTTTACTCTTTATTAATTGTTAGTGTCGTCATTAATTTTTTAAATACACAAATTATTTTATTTTTTCAAAAATATAAATAGGGGATTAAGTCGACTGTACAGTCGGGTTAGTCTGCTTTTTAGGCCACTAATGAACCGTTACGGATCAGGTCCTAAAATCCCTATTTAAAATAAATAATTTCTAAATTAAAAAAATACAAACACATCTTTTCATTTCAAAAATTAAAAAATCTTATTTTCAAAGTAGGGGATTAAGCCGGTCGTACGGTCGGGTTAGTCATCGTTTTAGGATAAGTGAACTGTGGTCCTTTAGAGCCCCAGTGCTCCTTCAGCCCTCAGCGGCCCTTCAGAGCCCCAGCGCTCCTTCAGACCCCCAGTGGTCCTTCAACACAGATCACACAGTCCTAGAACCCCTATATTAAAAAAAACCAACCAACAAGCATTTTCTAACCAAAGAACTACGTAGCTTTGATTTCTCCATCGCACTTGGAGATACGTAGGAGCGGGGGCCCACTCATGTCAAGCATAAAAAACTAAAATTTTTATTAAGTCTTTTTTTTCTTTTCAATCACAATAAAAGGGTAAAATAAACGTTTTCTTAATTAATATTCTTTCCTACAACTAATTAGAAGGTAACCTTCCTTAGGAAGGATGTCGTGGGGTGCTAACACCTTCCCCATGCATAGCCGACTCCCGAACCCAAATCTGGTCTCAAGGACCCTTATCCATTCCAAAAGGGATTTTCCAATGTTTGCCCTAAAAATTAAACGTTGGTGGCGGCTTCATTTTTGAACCTTCGAGGAATCCTCACCCGGATTTTTCGGTCGCTACAGCTGGCGACTTCACTGGGGACATTGTTTTAGAGAGTCAAACCTAGTTTAATTAGTTGTAGGAGTAGTTGTTAATTTAATGTTTATTTTTACCCTATCCTTTTGTCTTTTATTCTTGCATATTATATTATTTTCATATGATATGTAATCCTTAGGATAGAAGACCATTATATTTGTATATGTGATTATTCTTTTATTTTATTGCCAATTATATTCTTTTATGTATATAAACCCTAGGGTAGAAGACTATTATTGTTGTATGTGTGTTTGTTTGTTTTGCAGCTTGGGGGGTATTCCTGATATTTTGCTCCTTCACACACTCCACTATCACACTTTTGCACACACGTGAGAATAGTCTTATACCCGGACTGGAGCATAAACTAAGTTAGAACGAGACTGCGTTCTGGATGTACGTCCAGCTCGGTGGTTACGAAAGTCTCACCTAGAGTTTGGTCCCTTCGAGGGTGCTATCACTTCTAATAGCTTGCCTATTGTTGTGGCTAGCGTTCTCAAACGGGGTCGTTGGCTCTAGGAACCTTATTAGGACCTTGTAGAGCTACCCTTTGAAAGGTTCACTCAGTAGAAAGAATCTTAGATCTATTCTCAAAGGAACCCTTTTTAGGACACAAAGGAGCTTCATCCTGTCGCATTCAAACAAGCATAGATGCATTTCCTTCCCATTTTTTTGAAAAAAAAAACCAAAAATCATATTTCATTTGTTCTAGCTATTTTCTTTTCTTGAAACATGTCTCATGCATTCTTATTTTATTTTGCATATAATAAAAATAAATCTCTAAATATATCGTTTTCCATACATTTCAATGACCGCCGGGGGATTACAAAACTTTTTAAAAAAGGGGGATGAAAGTAAAATAATAAACCATTTGAAAGTCAGACCCTAGAATCATACTTTAGTAAAAAGTTTTGGATTCCCCGACGAGATGAATAAAACCATACATTCACATCTCACGCATATTCGTTCATTCAAAGGCGAACTGGTTCATCAATACTCATGCATCTGTCTTCCCGTTCCAAAAACAACAAAAATATTCAAAAATCATGTCAAGCATCATGTTTTCTTTCCTTTCTATGCATAAAAAAAATCACTGCGAGTGTCATGCATTTTATTTCCTCGCACAAAAAAGAGTAATTTTTAGTCATATAACATGAGCATGCACTGACATTCATACATAATCATTCAAAATCATTATCACATAGCGTAGGCGTCACATCATTTGTAAAGTCATGAATTACATTTCAAAAAAAACATATCATTCATACATCATTCTCCCTCATGTTGCCATCCTAGTTTAAATGCATCAACTCCATGTTCGTGTATCATTTTCCCAAATAAAATAAAAAAATCACTTCATTATAGTTGTATAATTCGTCATCGAATAAATCAAAAATAAGAGTCTGCATACATGTTGCACTACCTCTTGAAAAATAAAAATAATTGCATCAGGATCAAACATTTATTTCTTCATGCATACATGCATTTGCATTTGCATTTGCATTTTCCATACATATCCGTCATCATGAGCATTATATTTTGCTAGAAAATAAAAAATCACCATTGAACGAATCACTTGTTTTCATATACATCTCGTTCTGATGGTACTAACATGCATATCATCATCATCATCCAAAAAAACAAAGACACTACATATTTGCCCAACTTGCATCATCTCGCATACTCATATAGAAAAAATATACTAAATTCATTACTCCTCTTCGTGCAAAAAAAATATAAAAATAAAAACAAAAGCTCTTCATTCTTAACCACCTCGAATGCATTAGTCATCTTCCATGCATCATTTCCAAATAAAAAAATAATGCCACTTTCTTGCATTAAATCATTTTTGGACAGTCAATCTTTTCAAGTGATCATTCACATTCCATGCATCTGTATCATGCAACATCATTTGTTCATTCATGCATTTTTTTCTTTCTAAAAAAAGAGAATAAAAAAAAACCACGAGCACGATTAAAAAATTGTGATAAACATTGGAATATCTCATTTAGCATGCACTTCCATTCACAAAAAACCATCATCAAATAATGTAGACATTTCATCATTTGCAACATCATGAGATGCATGTAAAAACATAGCATTCATACATCATCTCACTCATCCTAATAAATAACTAAAAAACCCTGTTTCATCGATCATTCATGCGTCATTTCATTCCTTATTTCGGCATGCATCATTTCACAAATGTTATGAGGCCCTGCATCAGCCACATGCTGTATTGCCCCCAAAAAATATCATTTAGAATAATTGGTCTTTCCAAGTGATCATTCATGCGCGCATTTCATGCATTTGCATCTGCATTTTCATCATGCATATCTATCACCATGTGTTTATTCATGCATTAGGACACAATGGGCATGTAATTTATTTATCATCGTTGCATGAGTATAGTTAATCTTTTGACTAGAAAAAATCATCATGCATTCATAATAGGAATAAAATCGTTGGTCTTTTCAAGTAATCAGTTTCTCCAAGTACTTCATACATTTGCATTTTCATCGTACCTATCCATCATCGTGTTCTAAAACAAAACAAAAAACAAAAATATATCATCACTCTTTTTCATGCATCATTGAGCATCCAATAAAAATGAGAATTTGTGACTTTGCATCCTTCACAGGTTGCATTGCCTTCAAAGATCATTTAGAATCATTGGTTTATTTCCAAATGATCGTGCATTCACGTGTTTCATGCATTTGCATTTTCATCACGCATATACATGATCATATGTTCATCCATACATAAAAAAAAACATAAGCATTGCTTCTTCAAAAAATGGATGAGAGATGAGACGAAATTGTTTATTTTTCTTTGGAAAAGTTTTAGCTGTACAAAACACGGTCAAACTCAGTTGCAAACTCAAGGTGTTTTCGAGACACTCAATTTTCAAAATTTTGCAGCTCGTTCACAAATTTTTACCAGCAAAACGATGCATCTCATCAGTCCCATGATAAACGATCAAAATGGTCCATTTTGTTAACCAATGTGTTATCAAAAATTTCTTCTATCATGTCGCTAACTATGTTAACTCTCTGTGAAGCATTCGTATAGTGAACTTGTATGCAACACGCATTTACTCTTGTTTGAGTCAGTTAGTGTCCGTATCTTTCCCATTATCATTCCTTGTTCATGTCCAGTCCCACCCCGACCATCCCAAAAGGTGCATATTCTCCACAAGTACCTAGTCAACTATTCGGTTGGTTCCCAATGATGAAATTTCATAAACTAACACTTTAGGTCCCCATGCTGGGGCAAATTTGTGATCATTAGATATCTTGTCAACATTGTATTCCCTTGGTGCAAGTCCTTTACAAAAAAAACAAATAAGCCTGTTAGGTTGAAAACTCGCAAGAGCAGCCTGAGCAAAAATTAGGGCAAATAAAAGAAATAAAGAGAAAAAGAGCGGATATATAAAAATAAATAATTGTTGTCCTTGAATTAATTTTTGAGAAAAACAAGCAATCATGATTTGAAATGAAGTTTGGTCGTCTTCCCGTATCCTAAAAAAGGGTTCTTTACTACCCCTTTGAGCCAAAAATCAAAAAATCAAAAAATCTTTCAGTCACCCTAGACAAGGATCAATTCCACATCAAAAATGGTGTGTCGCTTTTATCAGCTCACTCTACTCAAAAAAAAGAAAAAAAATCACAAAAAGTGAAATTCAAAAAAGAGGATTAAAAAAAAATCCTCAAAAAGAAAAAGCAAAAGCAGTAGAAATTGTGAGCTGATACATAATACCACCGAACACAGAAGATATCCTTGTCCGATAAACTCACAAACACCTCCTTAGGCCGAATTATCATTTCTTCCACAAAACCCAAATCATTGACCTCAAGTTAACACTTCTCTGAACCTACTTATTTTTTAAAAGGTCATTGTATCAATAAACCATCAAACACCTCTCTGAGCCCATTTGAGCCTATGCTCCACAAACCCATAACCATTGACCACATTACCCATAACATGTAACCACATCACAAATCCTTCTTTCATAAACCCCTAACCACTGGTCATGTTACAACCCTAACGAGTCCATGCTGATCAATGATTGGTTGTTTTCGTTTTCTCAAAGATTTAATTTTAGGACAAGTAAGTATATTTATTTACAATATATTTGCAAAAAAAATTCTCAAAAAAAAGAAAGCTGAAAAAATTCAAAAAAAAAGAAAAAAAAAACTCAAAAGGCTTGCACTCCATGTTCATTCAAATCGCACTGATATCAAGACAAGGTATAGTGATCACCAATTGAAATTCTCATCATATCAAAAAACTCAAGACTGTCACAGTCTTTGGGATTCACCTAAAAGAGAACCAAAAGTTTATACTAGGACCATTACCTAGATCCCAAAGTGGGGCATACCTTTCACCTTTCATGCTTCTTGAACTTGGAAAATGTCCGGCATCCATCCCATTCATATACCACATCCAATCCATACGACCAATTCCAAAGACCCATGACCCTAACTCAGTTACCTTTCATAACCCCACTAAAAGCAATCATTTAAATATCATTCCAAAGTGGGACAATCCCATCACTCTTCACTTCACCTAAAGTCGGGGAAATTCGCTCTACACCCATCTCATCCCCTTGTCATATCCACATCCACACAACCATGTCGAGGCATCTTCTCAACCCATTATCCTAAATACAGCCATTCACAATGTTACTCCAGTTGGGGCAACCTTGCTCTCGTCAAGATTGGGGCAACACCAAACGTCATGGGTTGAGATAAAATCCCTCGTTTGCCACCCTACATTCCAAAGTCATGGTATTCCCAACTAATTGTTTCCTCTACACCCATTGCTGTTGTCATCACTATACATGGGCAGACTGTAACACCCCAATTTTCGTGCGTTGTGGCTCTTTTAAAATATTTTTATTGTATTAAGTATTTTAGATTGATAAGACTAAATTATTTTAAGTTATTTGAGTTATTAAAATTGGTTGAAAACATATTTAAATGTACTTTATATGCTATTGGTAATATATAATTGTTATTATATATTTATTTTGTTTTTATAAATATTAGTAATTTAGATGTTATGTATTTTTAAAAATCATTTTGGGCTATTGAGGTGCTAAAATAATAGTTGTAGTGAAATTGGAATTTTTAAAAAAAAAATGAATTAAAATTGATTTGGGCTCTTGTTTTTCGCATACACCTCCTCTTTCCCTGCTAGATGCACCCCTGCCCACTTAAACTGTTTCAGCCAAACCAGTCCAGCGACCCATTCACGCAGCCCACGACACACTGGACCCAGAACCCGACCCGGTTCGCTGTTCTTCTTCTTCTTCCTCTCACGCAGCCGCGGCCAAAAACCCTAACGAAGCTCTCCCTCATTCGCGTTTCTTCCACAAGCCACGGCCACATCCCAAACTCCACATACCAACTCGAAATCCACCGCTGGTTTCGATTCTGACCTCTGTTTCGTCGATTCAAGCGTCGTTTCACTGATTTAAATCGCGCCAACCAGCCCCAAACGAACATAGTTCGCCCCCATCCGACCACCACCGTGCCGCCTCCTCGGTTTCTTCCTCTCGCCACCATGTCTATCTTTAAACCACTCAACCACGAGTCACTATTGAATTCGACTCTTCTCCATTATCGCGAACCCCTTGCTGTCAGCCTGTCACCACAGCTAGTCGCGCTCCCTATCACTGTCAGTACCACCACGACCTCACCCTGATCCGCCGCCCCTACAGTGTTCTCAGTCACGAGCCAAACGCTACACTTCTTCCTTCATTGATTTTGCTCGGCTCAGAATTGTTCCTTGAATTTCTAAGCCACGCGTATGAATTATTGGAGGAAACCGAATCTTAAACATTCTTGTTTGGCACAGTGGGGTGTATTTAACTGTGAAATAGACTTCCATATGAACCCGAAATTTCTAAGAGCAAACTGTCATCGTTCCAACCTTCCACGATCTGTGTATTGCATTCATATCAGGACATTTGGATTCCTCAGTCCACGTTTCCTAACCGTTGTCATCGTCATGGATATTTTGGATAGGTACGTACACAAACACGATTGATTCATTAAACGGACGATTAAGTATCTTTAAGGTGTTTAGTGAATAACTATTAGAATGTTGTTGTTTCATAATGGTACGTGTTCGAGTCAAACATCATGCCACTGGAATTAGATCACGCTCGATAGCCGTGTACGTCCCTTTGTTGTGCCAATGGAATAATTACAATTGAATATCAGGTACGAGGGAAAGAGGATGGCTGCGCAAGTTTCTATCACCAGGTAAGGGTGGGTCTCATCTTCTCTATAATAGGGTTTTATGATGGGGACTAAGTAAGGGTAGGCTCTATGTATGCCTTTTTATGTATTCTTAGTGATTATTGATGAACCCTAGGCATATGAAGACTTGTTGTTAATGAAATCATGTTGTGTGTGCCGAGTGTTTGAGTAATTGTTGATGATATTGTGATTTATGATGATTGGGGATGATTATGATAATTTGATGTTCGTATTGTTGAATTGAGCCTTGATGATGGAATTTGGTGTTTAATATGTTGTATGTGATTTGAGGAATTTGTGTTGCTCGAATTCGTTGTTGTTGGTGTCATAGGCGCATAGGGCGCCACTTTTGTGTTTATGATGTTGCTGGATTTTGTTGTCTAGGTGCAGAATTAGGCGCCCTTGAGTGGGGCGCCCTGTGCCAAGCATTGTTGTTGCTGGAATTTTGGCCACGGAATTAGGCGTCCTCGTGATTGGGCGCCCCGTGCCAAGTTGTTGCGTTTTTGGTTGAATTTTCCATTGCAGGAATTGGCGCCCTTGTGCTGGGCGCATGAGCCAAAGTTTGTGTTGCTGAATTGTGCTTGCTGTTGTGCTGAATTGTGTTTGCTGAGCGCTGGGCGCTATTTTCAGGACGTTCCCGATTTTTAATAAAAAACTGTTTTCGCTATAACTTTTGACTCGGGTGTCCGTTTTAAACGTTTCAAAAAGTGTTGTGAAGCCCATTTCGTTGTCTATCTGTGTGTCCTATTTTTAAAAGCGAAAACGTATTATTTTCTGATGGTCCTGGGCGCCCAAGTGGCTGCCCCGATGGTCGTTGTTGTTGCGTTGCAAAACTGTTTTCGGTGTCTAAAACCTTTTTGGTGTCAATGATGATGTTCTAAATAACGTTTCTGCCCTTAGTGGCCAACTTTAATGATAATGATGTGTAAATGACGACGATGCCCCTGGTGGCTAGTTTATTGACGATGATGCCCTTAGTGGCTAGTTTATAGATGATAGTGCCCTTAGTGGCCAATGTTGTGTATATTGATGCGTAAATGACGATGATGTCCTTAGTGGCTAGTAAATGACGTTTTTATCCTCAGTGGCTATTGTTTGAACTGATGATGTTTATGAATAAGTGAC
Source organism: Astragalus membranaceus (assembly GCA_039519185.1). Lineage (NCBI taxonomy): Eukaryota > Viridiplantae > Streptophyta > Magnoliopsida > Fabales > Fabaceae > Astragalus > Astragalus membranaceus. The sequence goes on from CM076848.1 coordinate 63,304,869, forward strand.
GATGAAAATAAGTGATGTTGAGGCCCGAAAGGCTAAGTGACGATAAGGCCCAAAAAGGCTAAGTGATGTTGTTGTGTGTAATTGTGAATTGACAGGTGCTGTGCCTCTTAGTAGGCAAACTGGTAAGTGACGGGTCACATGGTTGACCGTGTTTGTGTGTGTTTGTGCGTGGTGCATGTCATAGTGTCTCATGCATCCCATGTGCATAAACCCAGTGATGTTTGAGGCCCAAAAGGCTAAGTGACGATGAGGCCCAAAAGGCTAAGCGACGTTTGTGAAAGGTTTCTCATGCATATGCCCGCGAGTGGGTTGCACTTCATATACTTACATGACATTGTGATGAGCTTTCGTAGTGATTGAATTGATGTTTGTGATGTGGTTTATATAGCTGGCATTGCGATGATTTGTTGTGGTGATTAATATTGATGACTGACTTGATGTGTCGTGATGTGGTTGATATAGTGTCATAACTCTAGCATAGTGCTCATCATAAGCTTTATTATATTGTTAGATGAACTCACCCCTTCTGTTTGAATGTTACCCCTATGCGGTAACGTGCAGGTGATCTCGAGTGAAGGCTTAGGTATCTTCACTAGCTGAGTCGGGTCGTCTGCTCTGATTATGTAACACTAGGGAGGGGAATGACGTTGTTTAAGTTACTTATGAGTATTGTTGTTGTTGGATTTTAGTATTGTAAGCCTTGCCTGGTTGCAATGCCTTTTATGATTAAACTTGTTGGATTTTCCCGCTGTGAGGTTGTATTTTAATTTACAAAATGACGTTTTGTAAGTATTCTAAGACTGTTTTCGAAAAGCGAGTAATTTGGCGCGTGATGTTTAACGAAGTGAATGTGACATCCCTTGTGGTGTATTTAAAATTTGAAAACTCTGATTTTACGCAAATAAATTAATGGGTAGAAAAAGGGGTGTTACACAGACTGTTCGATAACCTTCACTGGTAGTCTAAATCGGGGCAGCTCCACATTTCTTGAGCTGGGAAAAACCTACCTTTCATGACTTTGGGGAAAACCTACCATTCATCCCATCACGTGTCATATCTGTCTTACCAAGTCAACTGATTCAGTCATCCGTATTTGCACTGCTCTACATGTCTACTAAACAATGCTTCAAAGAGAGAGAACACAAGTTAATAATGTGACGTTGAACACTCACTCTATTAACTTTGTGGACCTAAAATTCAATCAATCATGGGACACCGTAAGGGAAGAACAACGTGAACGAATCTGTAAATACAGTCAAGTACGGTTGCACATTAGTGGCTGTAAATAACAACCTTGAGATTGACAAAGCTTGAATTCAAATAAAATCCAATTTTTTTCCAAGGAACGATAATCGCAAAATATTCACTTCTGTATCAAAAGCATCATCTCTCATCATTACAAAAATCTTTTTGGATCATCAATAAAATCATAGCATAAATCATCCAGCCATACAACCATGCATCCAATAAGTGATGATTCCAAAACATCCACCTCTCAATTTCTCGCATAAAAAAAATCTTTTTCTCATCTCAAAAACCGCAAAAATGCATCATCAATAAATCATACCATACATTTTATTCCAACATCAAGCCATGCATCATCCACAACTTTTGCATCTAAGCATTACATTTGCACATTCATTCATTCATTCATATACCTACATCATATATTAAAAAAAAGAAAGTAAACAGAGGAAAAAATCATCCACATTGCATTCATTACCCCCACCAAAGTATTGATCATTGCAAGCGCAAATATTACATGCATTTCATCGCAACACTTACATCTAAGCATTATTGCATCTTATCTGCATACGCATACACAGTGTATCAACTTTATTATTCCAGCAACTTCAGCATCCATTATCCACCACATCTCATTCACTATCTTAACAAACATCAATCATTGCATGTGCATACATTACATGCATGTCATATACATAACATCTATTGCTTCAAGTGTCGATCCCTATATACTTCCACTTCTTAAGTCAATACGAGAAGCGTTGAATCTTATATCAAACACCAGATCGCAGTGTTAGCACAGAGTCTAGCATAGATCCTTCAGACCAGTTTGGTCCTTCAGTTCAGTTCGAATTAACACGTCAAAACGACGGCTTCGAACTCTACCATCAGATCTTGACGTCGCCACTGAGCGCGGCGGATCCTTCAGACCCCCAGAGGTCCTTCAGATTAGCTGTGTCTTCCTAAGACATAGTGGACATCCTTCGTGGTCAACATATCAGTTCTAGATCTGATCTTGACCCTCACGGCCGCATCGACGTAGGTCACCCTCAGACTGTTTTATTAGTACCATAGCTAGTTGCAGTTAGGGGTGTTCGCGGTTTGGTTCGGTTTTGAGATAAAAAGTGATACGAACCGCAAGGTAAAACTACATGCGGTTTGGATTGGTTCGGTTGGCTTCCTAAAATAAAACCAAACCAAACTAATGCGGTTTGGATTGGTTCGGTTGGTTCGGTTTTTTCTAAGACAAAACATAATTTAAAACGAAGTTAAAATTAACTAACATAAAAAATGGCTAACATAAATCTTTAAGAAAAAATCTTCTCAAATATATGTAGTATATAAATTACGCTCTTTTAATTCTTTTAAGATAGTTAAGACAATGTTTGTAAGTGAGTCAAAGAAAAAATCTTCTCAAATATATGTAGTATATAAATTACGCTCTTTTAATTCTTTTAACAATATAGATTGTTTGTAAGTGAGTCAAAGAATTAATTGTATTTGGGCTAGTAAGTGAGTGAGAGTTGGGTTTTAGTTGCATTTGGGCTAGTAAGTTAGTAAGGAATGTTGTAAGTCAATAAGTCTTAATGTTACTTGCGGTTTGGTTTGGTTTGGTTCGGTTTCTATAATCAAAACCGCGAACCAAACCAAACCGCGTGGTGCAATGAAAAAAAGAACCGAACTAAACCAATAAGAAGCGGTTTTTTGCGGTTTTCGGTTTGATTTGGTTCGGTTTGCGGTTTTCTATTGGTTTGGTTCGGTTTTGAACACCCCTAGTTGCAGTCCATCAGACCATTTTGGTCCATCAGGCCCAGGCAGCCCTTCAGACCCACTGGTCCTTCAGTTCTATTCCTACTATGAAAACCTTTCAGTTTATCTACGGAATATAAATAAAGAGGGGCAGCTGTCATACCCTAATTTTGTCCGGCCAATTAAAAAAAATCCAAAAAAACGTTTTTCGCGTATATTTGATTCCTAATCCCTCGAATAGGTCATTTTGCGCTAATTTACTAATTTTGCGTTGTTATTACTTTTTTTAGTGGTTAAACAAAAATTAAAAAAATATGCTAACACAAAAAATTACATAGTAGATTTAATTTATTTTTCTTGTTACAATATCTTTAATTAAAAAACGAAAATAAAAAATAAAATAGATAAGAAATAATACAAATTACAAAAGAAAATAAAAAAGGGGAGGTGCAATAAAAGATTATTATTACAAAAAAGGAGAATGTCCATGTACATGACTTAGCCCAAGAATGCCAAAGTTACAAAAATACAAAAAATAAACCAAGTACCCAAAACTGCAGCTACTTTGCAAAGGTGATTTCTCTCTCTTCGGACATCATTTCGACGATCCGACCGGTGAAAGTGAAGATGAATGTCTCAAAAACCTTCTGGCAAAAAACCAAAGCGATCCAACGGTTAACGAATCCAGAATCGCACTTGTACGGTGGCTGGTTTGAGAAAAACGGGAGTTGTTTTTTCTACTTTTGCGAAGGTAATTTCTCTCTCCTCAGACCTCGTTTCGACGATCCGAACGGTAGAAGTGAAGATGGATGTCTCACGAACCTTGTGTCAAAAACAAAAACGATCCAACGGTTAACGAATCCAGAATCGCACTTGTACGGTGGCTGGTTTAAGAAAAACGGGAGTTGTTTTTTCTACTTTTGCGAAGGCAATTTCTCTCTCCTCAGACCTTGTTTCGACGATCCGAACGGTAGAAGTGAAGATGGATGTCTCACGAACCTTGTGTCAAAAAACAAAGATGATCCAACGGTTAAAAAATCCGAAATCACACTTTTACGGAGGCTGGTTTGATAAAAACGAAAATTGCTTTTTCTATGTTGTTTTAGTCTCACATTGCTTGGGAGAAACAAGAACTACCTAGCCTTTGGCTATAAAAGAGATGGAGATGCAAAGGCTATGGACATGGATGATTGATGGGGTAAGTGATCTTTTGGGCTAGCATTTGCAGTCCATTAGATTAAAAGCCTGTCTTTAATTCTTTTGGGCTAGCTTTTGCAGTCCATTAGATTAAAAGCCCGTCTTTAGTTATTTTTGGGAGGGCCGTTGAGGTCCTTTACTTGGCGATTTTCGGGTGAAAACGGACCAGATAGGAGTCTGGTTCGCGGTTGATATGGTCAGATTGCTCGGTATGTTTCGGCGTTGATCGCATTGATCAGCTTGAAGTTAGTTTTGCATTTTTTTATTTATTTATTTTATTTATTTTTGTACATATTTATTTATTCTGTATACTGTTTATTTATGTACATACTTATTTATTATTTATGTTGTTTATTTATCTATGTAAATAATTATTTATTATTTATTCATTTATTTATTTATTTATATGTATAGTTATTTATTTATTAACTTTACTCTTTATTATTTGTTAGTGTCGTCATTAATTTTTTAAATACACAGATTATTTTATTTTTTCAAAAATATAAATAGGGGATTAAAAAATAAATAATTTCTTAATTAAAAAAAATACAAACACATCTTTTCATTTCAAAAATTAAAAAATCTTATTTTCAAAGTAGGGGATTAAGCCGGTCGTACGGTCGGGTTAGTTATCGTTTTAGGATAAGTGAACTGTGGTCCTTTAAAAAAAATACCAACCAACAAACATTTTCTAACCAAAGAACTAAGTAACTTTGATTTCCCCATCGCACCTAGAGATACGTCGGAGCGGGGGCCCACTCCTGTCAAGCATAAAAAACTAAAATTTTTATTTAGTCTTTTTTTTCTTTTCAATCACAATAAAAGGGTAAAATAAACGTTTTCTAAATTAATATTCTTTCCTACAACTAATTAGAAGGTAACCTTCCTTAGGAAGGATGTCGTGGGGTGCTAACACCTTCCCCATGCATAACCGACTCCCGAACCCAAATCTGGTCTCAAGGACCCTTATCCATTCCAAAAGGGATTTTCCAATGTTTGCCCTAAAAATTAAACGTTGGTGGCGGCTTCATTTTTGAACCTTCGAGGAATCCTCACCCGGATTTTTCGGTCGCTACAGGGTGTTCATGACCTGTTGAGTTTCCCAACGAATGCAGTTCGGCTGTGGCTCGCTGATAACTCTATTTTATATAGAGTTATTCATACAATTAAGCTTGAGTTATTGCTTATTTTCAAAAACATTTATATATATTTATAGCTTATTTATCAAGGAATAACATTCTAAATATTCAAATGGATAAAGGGCAATGATCTAGGCAAAATGCACAAATCTTGTTAGGTTTGATGTTTTTGTTCAGTGCAGCTACTGCAGAAGTGGAAACACTGCCAACACCAGGAGTGGAAACGCTAGGAGTGGAAATACTGCCAACACCTGCTAAATTCTGCAGTTTATACCAAAACATCCAAAGACCATTTCAATGCTTCCACACTTGATTTGTGACGTCATGCCTGGTCACCCAGAGCTGAGCCACTTGCAGAAGTCGGCGATACACATAAAAATCAAGTTGCTAGACTCAATTATCTAAAAGACATGTGGCACTTCTCCAATGGACCTCATCTTTTGTTATGCATGCGAGCGACCACCTATGCAGCTTGCTTGATTGGTTGTCTACAACTAACCATGTTTGGTCCCCTCAGCTGATCTTTCGCGCCAAAGGAAACCCCTTGCAAGAGGAAAGCTTTCAAGCCTATAAATAGAAGCCATATCTTCACTTATCCAGAATCAATCTTTTAAAATCCTTCATCTTTCATTTGCTTAGTTTAGGTTTAGTTTATTTTCATTTCAAGTTTCTAAGGAGAGGAAGGTGAGGAAGTGCTTGACAACCATTCCCTTCACTTCTACTTTGAAGAAATTCGTGTAAGAAATCTTTATTGTACTTCAACTTAGGGAACTTAATGCAAAAGATCTTCTATTCAAGTAATCTCTACTCTTTTAAGTTCTTTTGCTTTATTATTCATTTACTTATGCTCTTTGCATATTCTTTGCTTTATAACATGAGTAATATGAGCTAAATTCCCTTAAGTTGAGATGTTCTAATCTTGTAATGAACTTCTAAATATGCTATTATGGTTTATGTAGTGTAAACACTTTAAACTCTTGCATAATACTTCTTTCAACTTATTCTGGAATTGATCACTTTAGAATAGGTAAAACTTGTAGCAGCAGACATGGGCTACATTTATGAACTCAAGAGTTAATAGGGACAAGTATTTAATAAAGGAAACTTTGTTAAATACATGCTAAAACCTAGACATAGGATAGCATAGTCCTTAGGATAATAAAATTACAAGAGTGAACCTATTTAGCAACTTGGATCATTGTTAGGAGGCAAGGGAGGAATTGACAAACCTTTCTTTACTGTAAAAAACAAAGATCATAAGAGCTTGTAATGAAACTCTGAAGAGAAGTGCTGAAAGGCACAAACTGATGCACCTACATCCAGTGTTCCCACACTACATACTCCATTAAAACACTTAGAAGTAAAGTACTTGGTGAAAACATCTCAACTACTTTTTCCAACTGATTTCTCACACATTTTATTGCTTATTACTATTTTTACTTACTTTGAAAACTCCAAACCAAAAATACTGAATAGTGTAGACACACTAAGTGTACACTTTGAACTACAAAAATTTACAATACATAATCCCTGTGGGTTCGACCTTTCTTATCACTTTATTACTTGTGTGACTATGTATACTTGCATATATTAAATAACCACACCACTCGCCCGGCCTCGTTGGATGAGGCAGTGTGTGATTCTCCTGAGTTGGGGGTACCCCTTTTACCTATGTATACAAGACCCTTTTCGAGCATTTAGGAATTCAGGTTCCATTCTCTCCCTTCTATTGTTTAGTGCTTAGGATGATAAATGTGGCTCCTTCCCAACTTCATCCCAACGGTTGGGCTTATATGCGAGCCTTCGAAATTTTGTGTGAGTGCCTGAATATTGAGGTAACTGCACAGAAGTTTTTGCACTCTTTCCACACGCAAGTTAAGCGGCCGCAACGATGGACTTCTCTGTGCAACTATAGTCGTCGACCTTTTATGGCGGCCTTTAAGAGCAGTTACAAGCATTTCAAGGGACAGTGGTTCAGGTTGGAGGCGGGTTCGACTGATTCTTATTTGTTGAAAGACGAGTCTGGGAAGGAACGTTTTCCTCTTTATTGGACTCGTAACCCTCGTCCTAAGTATTCTGTTGAAAGGAGAAACTTGTGCCCGGCCGATCGGGTGGAAGTTGATCGTCTTTGGTCGTATGTTGACTGAAGAGTTGATCGGCTATTTAAGTAATTTCCTTGCTTTTTCTTCGCGCCTCTTTTTTTCGGATTATTTTTATTGATAACTGATCTTGCTTGTGGCTTTTGCAGAAGATCTTGGGATGTCGCCGATTAGTGTTGAGCAGAGGCAAAGAATTCGTGCTGAGTAGAAACGAAAGCAAGGTTTTTCTTCACAGCCGACCCCAGCTAACGACTTGCCAGCCGGCGACGGTAGTCCTACCCCCATCGTTGTTACCGTCAAGAAGACTCGGCCTCCTCCTTCCACGCAACTTCCACCTACCAAGAAAGCCAAGCATGCTTCGGTTGTGAACCTTGAGATTGGCTCGTCTGGGGAGTGCGGCTGTGAACACCCAATTTTAACCGGTATTTTTCAATTTTTTAGAAAAAATCCCAAAAATATGTTTTACGCGTATATTCGATGCTTAGTAGGTCGTTTTGCGCTCATTTACTAATTTTACGTTATTATTATTATAGTTAAAAAAATAATGCTAATAAAAAATGAAAAAAATCATAACTAATTTGATTGTCCAAATTTTATATAAAAATAATAATAAAGATATACAAAAAAAATGAAACACGGAGAAAGTAAAATAGAACAACGAGGGAGGAATAGGAAAAAACCAGCTGGTGTGATATTTAGTTGTTGGCATTCTTTTGTTTCCATAGCTAGAATTGGAACATGCAATTAAGGAATTTATAAGCAATCAAAAAGTCGACAGAATATCATGTAATTAAAGAGTTGACTATTTGTCATAAGTAATAGAGGAATCCACTCCTAAACTTAGCCTAATTAGTTTTGAATGTATTCAAGGAGTGCATGCTGTAATAGGAGGGATAAACAAATAGAAGGGGGGAGGGGGTTTTGTTTAGAAACGTAGAAAAAAGTGAGAGAAGCAACGGGAGAGGGAGTCAGTCATACCACCCACGACAACCCTCATATCTGAAAAGAAAAAAACAGTATCATCGATATCACCTAATCCTTCCAGATCTAGCGCAGAACCTCTTCTGGGACCTCAACACAATAGTCCAGCACTGCCACTCTCGTTCTCTCCCTTTCACGGTTTTCTTCTCACATCCTCTCTCAATTCCTACATGATATTTGTTTAACTATATGTTTATAGATGCTTCCTATTTGAGTTAGTTTCTCTCGTTTCCTTACAATACGCGTGTTGGTCAGATGCAACAATTGCTTTATATAATAATAGGCTAAATATCACTTTTGGTCCTTTATCTTGGCTCTAGGTTTCACTTTGGTCCTTTATCTTTTTTTTGGTCCGTTTTGGTCATTTATCTTTCATTTTTGTTTCATTTTGGTCATTGCCGTCAGTTTTTGTTAACGGGCGCAACGTTGGCAGTTAATTGCTGACGTGGTGTCTTAAGTGTCATGTATGACGTGGCAATTCATTAAATGAAGTGGCAATTATGTTTTTCTTTAAATCAAAAACAAATGACTCATAAGCATTTAAGTTTTTAAATTATAAAAACACAAAACAAAATATAATAAAACTAAAAACATTAAACTCAAAAACAAAATAAAAATTAAGAAAACAAATATAGAAAATCTGGAAAAAAACGTTAAAAAAACACAAGGAATCTGGAAAAAACGTTAAAAAAACACAAGGAAACGTTAAAAGAACAAGGGGACGAAGTCACACATTGAAGAAAGCATATTTGAAGTAAAATCGAAGAGGAAGATGATGTTTGTTGTTGTTGCTATTGTTTGCTTTCACTCTGAATCTAACGCCCATCTTCATCTTCTCCACTAATGGAATCTAGTGATTTAGGCAACCCTTTGGTTTGATCTTGGATGGGTTTTGATCGCAAGAAAGAGATCTAAAGAAGCCCTAAATCAATTTCGTAAAACAACGAGTTTCTGGGTTTTCGCCATTGATGCAGATCTGAGTTGCAGTTTCAATTTAGTTTCAATTTGGTCCTCTCTATACGTTTTCTTTTAGTTTCAGTTTGGTCCCCTATGTCTTTTTTTAGTTTCATTTTGGTCCCCAGAAAACATCTTACCCATGGCTGAACGTAAATCGCCAACACCACCACGATGGAGCTCCCCCTGTTTCTCCCTGTCACGATTTCTCTCTCTCTCTCCCTCTCTCTCTCTCCCTCCCTCCCTCCATTCGTTTTTTTCAGATCTGTGATTTCCAGATTCGTGGGTTGAAGGGAAATTAGCAAAGATTATATATGTCACAAATTTGTTGAGAGTGTTAGAAATTTTTTTCAAATTTTCCAGATATTGGGTTTAACGTTTTTTCCAGATTTTCCAGATTTGTTTTCTTAATTTTTATTTTGTTTTTGAGTTTAATGTTTTTAGTTTTATTATATTTTGTTTTGTGTTTTTATAATTTAAAAACTTAAATGCTTATGTGTCATTTGTTTTTGATTTAAAGAAAAACAGAATTGCCACTTCATTTAATGAATTGCCACGTCATACATGACACCTAAGACTCCACGTCAGCAGTTAACTGCCAGCGTGACGTCTGTTAACAAAAACTGACGGCAGAGACCAAAATGAAACGAAAATGAAAGATAAAAGACCAAAACGGACCAAAAAAAGATAAAGAACCAAAGTGAAACCTAGAGCAAAGATAAAGGACCAAAAGTGATATTTAGCCTTAATAATATGTGTGTATGTATTTTCAGTTAAAAGATATGCATTATTATTAATTAGTTATTTTACGAAAACAAAATGCATGCTTCCGGAACCTTTTCTTTTTGGGTAAGGTAATCATGGGTTTTGTGGTTAAAGTCTAGCGAGTGTTTCGATTGGATTTGTCTTGTTCTTTTTTAAAGCAACTAGTAAGATACCTGTGCGTATGCACGGGTGCTGTCGTGTTCTTTTTATGAATGAACTTAGACAATATTTAAATAGTCTGAACATTATCCCGTGAAAATAAAGACAAATTTAAATTAGATAAAAAAGTAGTTTCAAATTAAAAATAGATAAATATGAAAATCTAAAAATGTAAAAGTATCATTTAAAAACAATCTGAGCATTTATCCCGTGTTTTTTTATATACCAGTGCAATGATTTTTATATATCAGCGTCGTTATCACGTGTTTTTTATATATCATTGCAGCTATCCTGTGTTTTTATATATATTATTGCAGTTATCCCCGTATTTTTTTATATATCAGTGCAGTTGTCCCGTATTTGTTTATATATCAGTGCAGTTATCTCATAGTTTCAATTGATTATTTGAGTTGATTAGTAGATTATAGTAGATAGTAAAAGATATATAGTAGATTATCAATAAGAAAAATATTTATCCCATGTTTTTTTTATATATCAGTGACAATTATTTGTCCTTTTTTAGGTATTAGTGACAAATATTTGTCACGTGTGTTTTAAATATTAATCAGTTTAAATAGTCGGTAAGCTTTATTGTTTTTTTAGATAGTAGGTTTATAGTAGTCTTCAAAAATTATAATTATCAATGACAAATATTAATCCCGTGTATTTTTATATATCACAGAAGTTATCCTGTGTTTTTTTATATATCAGTGCAGTTATCTCGTAGTTTCAATTGATTATTTTAGTTGATTAATAGATTATAGTAGATATTAAAATTTAGATAGTAGATTATCAATAAGAAATATTTGTTTTAAATATTAATTAGTAGTTTAAATAGTCATTAAGTCTTCTTGTTTCTTAGATAGTAGGTTTGTAGTAGTAGTCTTCAAAAATTTTAATTATCAATCACAATTATTAATCTCGTGTTTTTTTATATAGTGCAATTATCCCGTGTTTTTTATATATCAGTGTAGTTATCTCGTAGTTTCAATTCATTATTTTAGTTGATTAGTAGATTATAGTAAATAGTAAATTAGAGATAGTAGACTATCAATAAGAATATTTGTGTTAAATATTAATCAGTAGTTTAAATAGTCATTAAATCTTCTTGTTTTTTAGATAGTAGATTTATAATAGTCTTAAAAAAATTTAATTATCAATGACAAATATTAATTCTGTGTTTTTTTATATACCAGTGCAGTTATGCTGTGTTTTTTTTATATATCATTGTTGTTATCTCGTAGTTTCAATTGATTAGTAGATTATAATAGATAGTAAAAGATAAATAGTAGAATATCAATAAGAGGTGATAGTAGATTATCAATAAGAGTGTAAATAGATTTCAGAGAGAAAAATTAAAACTTTAAAGTGATAACTTTTTTCAAAAAGGTGATAGCTTTTTTTTGTTTATTTAGTGTGACTCATTTACATTTTTATAAGTAATTTTAGTAGAGTAGTGTTTGTATAAATTTAGAAATTTAGTTAAAAAAAGTTTGTCAAAAAAAAAAGAAATTTAGTTAAAAAAACTAAAGTGAAGTAATAAGAGAAAGAGAAGAATTGTTTATGGGAAAAGTAAAAGTAAAGTAAAAAGAAAAAGGGAAGAAAGAGAGTGTAAGAGAAAAGTGAAAAGGAGGAAAGAGTGTGTAAGAAGAAAGAGAAAAAAATGAAAAAAAAAGAGTGTAAGAAGAAAAAGAAAGAAATAGAGGGTAATAATATTTTTACCCTTAAATTAAATATGTGTCTTGTATAAATAGATATTAGATAGATTAGATTAGTGCATCCCCTATGAACCTCCATTTTATTTAGGGTAAAATATGTGTTTAGTCCCTACAAAATCGGCTCCTTCTAAGTTTAGTCCCTACATTAACGAAATAGGCGTTTTGGTCCTCATCTTATTTTTTCGTTTTCAATTTTAGTCCCTCATGACTTTTAATAGCGCTTCAAAACTTTTAATAGCGCTTATAAAAGGTCAAAAAAGCGCTATCAAAAGTTTTGAAGCGCTATTAAAAGTCATGAGGGACTAAAATTGAAAACAGAAAAATAAGATGAGGACCAAACTTAGAAGGAGCCGATTTTGTAGGGACTAAAAACATATTTAACCCTTTTATTTATTCACTTATACACTGTAAATATCAAATTCAGCACCACGTTATCATGCATCCCTCTCCTTTTTTGTTTACTAAAGAAACTGCTTATAAAAAAATGGTTTACTAATAGACCGCAAGTGCACGGTCTTATCGCGTAATAGAAAGTATCGGTACACAGGGAGTAAAATATGATTACCAATCTAGTCTTTGATGTTGATTAGCTGAAAGGGAATAGTTTTATAAAAAGAAGTGATTTGTTGATTAAAATTCAAGATATAAAAAGCACATTGGGATTATGGTCAAATCACAATGACGGAATTAAAACAACCCCTTAACTGTTCTCTATCTTATATTGAAATTCGTTTTTAAGGAAAGGGGATTCTTTTTGGTGTAATTCAAGTTTCCTTTCGGAATACAAGAACGTGTCTCGAAACAATGACCAAACCTATTCTCACGGTTGGCCATTGCTGATAACTCTATTTTATATAGGTTATTTATGCTCCTAATACTTAAGTCAAGCTTAATTCTTAAGTAATTCTAGTACTTATTATGTGAATATATGAATATTAGAGTAAATATAGGTTATAAGTCAATTCCCTAAACCTTGGGCATAGTCAACGCATTTGTGAGTATGTTTGATGTTTTGCTTTAGCGCTGCAGCGGTATGCTATCAAGGAGACGCTACAGCGTTATATGACGGCTGACCATTGAGATATTTGTGTGACCACTTGAGGACATGATGAGTCACCACCCTTATCTCTTCCTCTCAGCTGGATATTTTGACTTCCAAGTGTATGCTAAATTACACTTGGCGCCTCCTAAATGGAACCCATGTGATAGTTGGTGTATTCCATCATTAGCACTTTTTGTAAAGTACTTTAAGGATAATATCTAAGTCTTATGAGCATCATGTGATATTATTATTCTATCAAGACTTAGTTAGTTTTAGAATAATATAGATTGCTTCATTAGTAGGTAATTAAGATACGTAGACACAAGTAGTTGTAACTTGGAAGAAGAACTTCTTATGACATAGTAGCTTTTTCTCCATTGTTATTCCACTCTTAGGATTTTATTTTTAGTATAGTTTCTAGATTTCATTCAAGGTTTGCTCACGCCATAGCTTCATCCTTCGTATGTGACTTGGGATCATTGGAGTGTATCTTTTGCAACCATTCTCCTCTTGTCTTCCTACGGTTATATGAGCTTTTTAGTTTGTATTATGTTGATGAAACTTGTTATGAGCTAATCATGTTGTAGTTGGATTGTTCTTAGTGTGTAATGAACTTTGAGTAGCTTTTATGTAATATTATGATGTTTGCGTTTTATTCATTGTGTCATAATGCTTTCAACTTTGTTTTGGGAATGGCCAACTAAAACAAGGGGGCTTTGTGGGTACAGACATGGTTCACAAAGAGAACTCAATGAATGATATGAATGAAAACCCTTTAAAGACATTTAAAGGAAGTACTACTTAACTCTAGACATAGGGGAGTAATAGTTCATAAGGCAAATGTTGTAAGAGCTTAATATACAGGGGTAAAACTTATTTAGAACCTAGACATAGGAGTCTTGTAACATAACCCTGACGATAGTGACTGAAAGGCACGCCACCAAGGCGCTACAGCGTCTACGGATTCTGAAGCGCTACAGCGCTTAACGCTACAGCATCTAATATTATAGAACACTACTCTTGGGAATTTACATAACTACTGAGCTATCCAACTCACTCTTAAATACTTTCAATTCATTACTGTTTTCACATCTTTACTTGTTTATTTACATTTATGTTAATCACAATGACAATACTTGTTGACAACTTGTATTTGTTATTTGTTTTGCTCACTAGCTAAATTACTAATTTAAATATAGAAGTAAACTCAACAATCTCCGTGGGAACGATCTTTACTTATCATTATATTACTTGTTGCGATTGTGTATACTTGCACATCACCTTTTCGCACAACAAGTTTTTGGCGCCGTTGCCGGGGATTGCATTTAATTTTCATTGTTTAAGTTTTTAGTAAACTTAGTGCCTATTTTACACTGGTGTGTTGTTTCTTGTTGCTGCAGCAGTAAGCGCTACAGCGTATGCCCAGGTCTCAACCACCAGAATTTGAACCATACTCAGAACCAGAGAGAAGGTTCAGGAAACTAAGACATCTTCAAAGACTCAGACCCACCATGTCAGAACATAGTCAGAGGACCAATTCTGGTAGAGCTACCACTCTACATGGCAGATCTAATTCTGGTAGAGGAGGGACTGAACCAGGTGGAAGGGGTAGAGGCAGACATCAGCAGCCACCCACTCCCACCTTACATGACCAAGAGGACTGGTACAGACATCAATTCATAAATGAAGGACCTGCTCAAATGGTAAATGACAGAGATAGACCAATGAGGGACTATGCTGTGTTTGATCCACAAACCATGGAAACAAGCATAGCAAGACCTACTCTCCATACAGCTCAGTTTGAATTCAAACCTATGATGTTCCAAATGTTGCAATCAGTGGGACAGTTTGGTGGTGCTCCTCAAGAGGACCCATATTTACACTTAAAGCAATTTTTGGAAGTCTGCAGTAACTTCATCATTCCAGGGGTAAGTGATGATGCATTCAGATTAAAACTTTTTCCTTATTCCTTGAAGGATAGAGCAAAGGCCTGGTTAACTTCTCTAGAGCCTAACTCTATCCATACTTGGAATGAAATGGCTGAGAAGTTCTTAGCAAAATATTTTCCTCCAAGTAAGAATGCAAGAATGAGGAATGAGGTTACTGCATTCAGACAAAAAGATGCTGAAACACTGTTTGAAGCATGGGAGAGATGGAAGGAGCTGTTAAGAAAGTGCCCTCATCATGGTATACCTGTGATTATCCAAATGGAAACCTTCTACAATGGACTAGATCCAACAACCAGACAAATGTTAGATGCTTCTTCAGGGGGTGTGTTGTTGAAAACCTCCTATAATGAGGCATGTGAGCTGATTGATGATATTGCCACAAATAGTTATCAATGGCCTACAGAAAGGTTAGCTCAGCAGAAGAAGGTAGCTGGTGTGCATGAAATAAGTGAAGTTTCTGCTCTATCTACACAGGTTGCCTCTCTCACTAACATGATAAAATCTATGAACACATCAAACGCTGTAGCGGTTACCGCTGCAGCGGCACGTGAACCAACAGTAGCTGTTATTGAGCAAGCCTCTCCAGGGTCAGTGAGCTGTGTATATTGTGGAGGAGAGCATTTGTATGAAGAATGTCCTGCTAACCCTGTTTCTGTGAACTTTGTGGGTTTCAATAAAAACAATAATCCCTAATCAAACACATATAATCCTGGTTGGAAGAACCACCCCAATTTCAGATGGGGAGCCAACAATGCAACAACACCTAATTATAGTGCTCCAGCAAATCCACCAGGATTCCCTGCTCAAAACTACCAAAGGCAGAATGCCCCAGTCATAGATAATTCATTGGAAGGATTGATGAAAACTTTATGAGTGATTGTAAGACAACTCTTAAAACTCATGAAGCTTCCATTAAAAATCTAGAAGTTCAGATGGGGCAGATGGCTAGTGTCCTTTCCCAAAGAATTAGTGGATCATTACCATCCACTACAGAAGCCTCAACTTCAGGTACTACAGGGAAGGAGCATGTAAAAGCTATATCTTTAAGGAGTGGGAGAGATTTGATAGGATCATCAACTGTTTCAGATGATGAAAAAAACAAAAATTCTGAAAAACAAAAAGAACCTGCAACAGGCGCTACAGCGCCTGAACCTAACGCTGCAGCGCCTGTTGTTGAAAAAACACCACCACCACCCAAAATTATCCCAACATATCCAGATCCTCCATACCCTCAAAGACTTCGAAAGGCTCATGAAGACAAGCAATTTAACAAATTCCTAGAAGTCCTTAAACAGTTGCACATTAATGTCCCTTTGGTAGAGGCTCTCCAACAAATACCCAACTATGCAAAGTTCATGAAGGATGTGCTTACTAAGAGGAGGAGACTTGGGGAATTTGAAATAGTAGCAATGACTGGGGAGTGCAGCATGTTGATGCAGAATAAGCTCCCACCCAAATCAAAGGATCCTGGCAGTTTTACCATACCATGCTCAATTGGAAATTTTTACTCTGGTCGTGCTCTATGTGATTTGGGAGCCAGCATAAATCTTATGCCCAAGTCCATATACACACAGCTAGGAGTGGGAACTGCCAGACCTACCTCACTTACACTACAGCTAGCTGATAGAACTCTTGCATATCCAGAAGGAATCTTAAAAGATGTTCTAATAAAGGTAGACAAATTTGTATTTCCTGTTGATTTTGTAATCTTGGATTTTGATGCAGATGCAGAAGTCCCCATCATCCTGGGAAGGCCATTCTTGGCCACTGGAAGAACTTTGATAGATGTGCAGAGAGGAGAATTGATCATGAGGGTCAATGACCAAGAAGTCAAGTTCAACATCCTCAATGCTATGAAATTTCCAGGTCGCAACATTGAAGAGTGCTCCTTTGTATCTGCTATTGACAAAGTAGTTCAGGATCACTTCCAGAAAAGCACAGATCATCTGAGGCAATTACTGGACAGCAGTGAAGATACAATGTCTGATGCAGAAGCTGCAGAAGAGGAGGAGCAGACAGTCAAAGAAATTTGGGCTAAGAAATATGAATCTTTGGAGCAGGAGAATTCTGACATGAGAAAGGATCTCCCCTCCACTGAACACCCACCAACTCTGGAACTTAAGGAGTTGCCTTCACACCTCAAATATGCTTATCTAGGTGACAATAGTACTTTGCATGTTATAATTGCTTCTGACCTTTCTGAAAAGCAGGAACAGGATCTGATTCAAACGCTGCAGCGGCATAAAAAAGCAATTGGATGGCAAATGTCAGATATCAAAGGTATCAGCCCAACCATCTGTATGCACAGAATAGTGTTAGAAGAAGATTCTAAAAATTGCATTGAAGGGCAGAGGAGGTTGAACCCAATTATGAAAGAGGTGGTGAAGAAGGAAATCATTAAGTGGTTGGATGCAGGTATTGTATACCCCATATCTGACAGTGCATGGGTTAGTCATGTGCAGTGTGTGCCAAAGAAGGGAGGGGTAACAGTAATAGCTAATGAAATGAATGAGCTGCTTCCAACCAGAAAAATAACAGGCTGGAGAATATGCATGGATTACAGGAGGTTGAATAAAGCAACAAGAAAGGACCATTTCCCATTGCCTTTCATTGACCAGATGCTGGACAGGCTAGCAGGTAAAGAATTTTATTGCTTTCTTGATGGTTATTCGGGTTATAACCAGATTGCAATACTGCCTGAAGATCAGCAAAAGACTACATTCACTTGTCCATATGGCACCTTTGCTTTTAGAAGGATGCCATTTGGCCTGTGTAATGCACCTGCCACTTTTCAAAGGTGTATGATGGCAATTTTCTCTGATTACATTGAAAGATCCATGGAAGTCTTCATGGATGATTTCTGTGTTTGGAGAAACATTCCATCTATGCCTATCCAACTTAGAAGAAATCTTGATTAGATGTGAAGAAACTAACATTGTGCTAAACTGGGAGAAATGCCATTTTATGGTGCAAGAAGGTATAGTTTTGGGGCATAAGATATCCAAAAAAGGATTGGAAGTGGACAAGGCTAAAATAGAGGTCATTGAGAGGCTATCTCCTCTAACCAACATCAAAGGTATTAGAAGCTTTTTGGGGCATGCTGGATTCTATAGGAGGTTCATAAAAGATTTTTCAAAAATCTCCAAACCTCTATGTCAACTGTTACAGCATGATAACCCCTTCACATTTGATGAGCCATGCATGATAGCCTTTGATAAATTAAAGAAAGCTTTAATAACAGCACCAGTTATTATAGCTCCTGACTGGAGTAAGCCTTTTGAGCTTATGTGTGATGCTAGTGACTTTGCCATTGGAGCCGTGCTTGGGCAAAGGTATGATAAAATTTTTCACTCTATATATTATGCTAGCAAGACACTTGTGGAAGCTCAATTGAATTACACAGTCACTGAAAAAGAACTATTAGCTGTAGTCTTTGCATTTGACAAATTTAGATCATATTTGGTTGGCACCAAAGTAATTGTCTTTACAGACCATTCAGCCATTAAATATTTGATAGCAAAGAAAGATGCAAAGCCTAGGCTAATTAGGTGGGTTCTCCTACTCCAAGAATTTGATTTAGAAATAAGGGATAAAAAGGGAGTGGAGAACCAAGTTGCTGATCATCTGTCTAGATTGGAAAGAGACATTGCAGGTACAGCAGGTGGGGAGATCAAAGAATACTTTCCAGATGAGCAGCTATTGACAATAACTGCTGAATCATCAACCGTTGTAGCGGCTAGTGTAAAAATACTAGACGTTGTAGCGCCTGAACCTGCAACACCTTGGTATGCTGACATAGTGAATTTTTTGGTTAGCAAGGTGGTACCTACTGAGATGACTTATCAGCAAAGGAGAAGGTTCTTCCACACAATTGTTGAACCAAGGGCAAACACTCTTTGTTTTGTATGATAACAAATTACACCTTATCTACTAATGGTTCAAGTTGAATTAAGTACAGGACATAAAGTAAAGAGCAGGAAGATTAAAATGGAGCAGCTTGGAGAAGAAGCCACCTCAGCAGTTCAAGACCTATTTGTTTATCCGCTTTCTTTAGGACACTGTGTAAGGTCCTATCACTGAAGGTCTATGACTTTTAGTAGCTGAGAGATGAGTTTTTCAAAACATGCATGGTGCATCAAAATAGTTTTGAAAAATATTTTATAAAATTGCATGCATACATAAGGTGGCAACAAAAACCCTAAAGACATTTCTGTTGAAAGCTTAAACCTTAAAAATAGTTTTGTTGAAGGCTTGAAATCAAAATCCTATCCTTTTACAAAGATAATCTATTATGGTAATAGATTATGTGCCTGAATGTTTCAGAGCACATAATTGATTACTCTCCTATTTTTATTAAAACAAATAATCGATTAAGAGCTTGCCTTACCTTCCTTTTTTAGATCATTAAATCGATTAGTGCATAAAGATAACTACCTACATAAATCGATTATTTGCTTGCCTTGCTTTCCTTTTTTAAACAATAATCGATTAGAGCCTAAATTGCACTATATATCATAATCGATTATTGGCTTCCTTCCTCTCTTGACAATTATAATCGATTATTGGCTTCCTTCCTTTTTTGACAACAAAATCGATTATAGCTTCAAATAACCAAATAATATAATCGATTCGTGGCTTCCTTACTTTCCTTTTTTGACAACAAAATCGATTATAGCTTCAAATAGCCATATATCATAATCGATTAGTGGCTTGCCTTTCCTTCCTTTCTTGACAACAGCATAATCGATTATCATCACTTTCAACTAAGTCTCATAATCGATTATCAAGCCATCTTGTGAATTCCTTGACAACAATAATCGATTACATGCTCAATATAACTATATGTCATAATCGATTATCAAGCTATTCAATGTTTCCATATCTTTCAAATAATCGATTATGCTTGCATTAAATGGTTTTCAAAAATCAATTTTTTCCTACGCCTATAAATAGGCAAATGTGTTTCACAATTCAGAACACCACACTTCTCAACAATTCTCTCTTCCTCTCATACGAAATTTCTAGATCTGAGAGAGAGAGAGAGAGAGAGAAAATAGAGCTTCAACTTTCATATCATTTTCTATTTTCCATATCACTCATCTCTTAGTCACTATACTGTCATTATATCTGAGGTGATTGGATCATAGATCTCTGTTTGTATTCGTTACTCTATTTGTGGGGTCACTTTGAAATCCTGGGATTTGTTCTTGGGTCTCTCAATCAGGAGATTGAGTTGGTTTGAAATCCTGGGAAGTTTTCTTGGGTCTCTCAATCAGGAGATTGAGTTGGTTTGAAATCCTGGGAGGTGATCTTGGGTCGTTCAATCAGGGAAGATTGAAGTGGTATTGAAATCCTGGGAGGTGCTCTTGGGTCGTTCAATCAGGAGATTGAAGCGGTGTTGAAATCCTTAGCTAGGTGCTCGGGTTCTCAGTTCGGGGGAATTGAGATTTGCTATTTTGAAGTTGCCTGTTTGTAAACAATTCTTCAATATAGTGGTTACCATCAAGTCCAAGAGTTGCAAAGCCTGAGGCCGAGGACGTAGGGCTTTTATCCCGAACCTCGCTAAATTCCTGGTGTATCTCTATCCCTACTCTTTTACTTTATTTGTCATTTCTGTTTGTTTATTCTTATACTGCGCTAAACATAAAACATCTGTTTATTGTTAAAACCAATCATAGCGTAGTCATCATAATACATATCCCTATTCTTATCTGTTTATCTATCATCTTCCATATCACTGCAATTGATCTACTCTCTACTATATTCAATATCACTACACTTCTTATAAATAATCTTATTGTGTATATTGAAAATAGCATAACATCTCATTGTGCCTAAATCTGCCTGCTTGCACCATATAAGGTTTAAATCTAAGTTTCCGCATTTGATTTAAAACAAACTTCTCATTTATTTTGAAAAGAATCCAAGATTTACACATAACCTTATTCACCCCCTCTAAGGTTATCAGATAGTCTAACAACAATGAAACAATATTATTGGGATGAACCTTTTCTATACAAGAAGTGTCAAGACCAGTTAATGAGGAGATGCCTAGCAGAGGAAGAAAAAATTCAAGTGCTACAGCACTGCCATTCTGCACCATGTGGTGGGCATTTTGGTGGTGTCAGAACTGCTGCAAAGGTATTGCAATCTCGCTACTATTGGCCTTCACTTTTTAAAGATGCTCAAGACTTTGTAAAAAAATGTGATAGGTGCCAAAGAACAGGGAATATTTCAAACAAACATGAAATGCCTTTAACAAAAATTCTAGAGGTTGAACTCTTTGATGTTTGGGGAATGGATTTCATGAGACCTTTTCCCCCTTCTCATGGAAACCTGTACATTTTAGTGGCTGTAGACTATGTTTCAAAATGGGTAGAGGCAGTTGCTCTACCCAACAATGATGCAAGGTCTGTGAGTAAATTTTTATTGAAAAACATTTTCACTCGTTTTGGAACTCCTAGAGCCATCATAAGTGATGAGGGATCTCATTTTTGTAATAAATTAATTGAGACCCTATTGACTAAATATGGAGTCAAGCATACAATAGCAACTGCTTATCATCCACAAACTAGTGGTCAAACTGAATTGTCAAACAGAGAAATAAAAAGGATGTTGGAGAAAATGGTAGGGCCTTCAAGGAAAGAATGGTCAATACATCTAGATGATGCTTTATGGGCCTACAGAACAGCTTATAAAACACCTTTAGGGATGTCTCCCTATAGGTTGGTTTATGGGAAGTCCTGTCACCTACCAATTGAACTTCAGCACAAGGCCCATTGGGCTCTAAAAAAACTCAACTTTGACTACAAGAAAGCAGGAGATGCTAGATTGCTGCAACTAAATGAATTGGAAGAACTTAGGCATTTTTCCTATGAGAATGCAGCAATTTATAAAGAAAAAACCAAAATGTGGCATGATCAAAAATTGATAAAAAGGGATCTCACTGAAGGAGGACAGGTATTGCTTTACAACTCCAGGCTAAGATTGTTTCCTGGGAAGTTAAAATCTAGGTGGTCAGGCCCTTTTCAATTGATAAAAATATACAGCCATGGAGCTGTGGACCTCTATGATACAGCAACCAATACCACCTTCAAAGTGAATGGCCAAAGGATTAAACAATATTTTGGTGAAAATGTGGTAAGAGATAAAACCACAATTGAGCTTAAAGATCTCTAAATTGAAAGAGAAAGTCTGGCTGCAGACTTTTAAAGCAAGCGCTCTTGGGAGGCACCCCAAGGATTTTAACAAATTTTCTGTTTGTATGTTTATTCTCTATGCAGGAAATTAGGATAAACGCTGTAGCGGTTGTAACATCCCCTAATTAGCTAAGTAGATTAATTAAATTAGCAAGAGGATTATCATGAATTGATTAATTAACATAAATTATAATTGTGCATAATTGCAATATTATGTTAAGTTAGTGATTAATGGGAGGTTAGCAGGATGCTTAAGGATGATAGGAGTCATAGGGGATAAAAATGTTAAGTGAGGGGCAAACCTGTCTTTTAACCATACTATATATATATATACTTGTTTCAGCTGAAACACCAAAAACACCACATCCTTTATTCAGTTCCAGCAAAAGAAAGAAAAGTAGAGAGGGAGCTTGAGAGGAGGGAGAGAACTCGAGTGAAGGGGGAGGAAGGAGGGAGGAACCAAAAGTTGGTGCATGTTATAATTTCTTCCACCATCAACCTCAGTTTTTCATTCTCCATCTATTGGTACTACTATTGCAACCTATCTCCTTCTCCTTCTCAATCCACCATTTTTGACCCTCAAAGCTTCATAGAGCCAAAAATGGAGTGTTGATGCTCCAAATAGTTTGCATGTCCTTGCTAGAGCCCATTATTCAGTACCAAGGCTCATTCTCTTGCCACAATTGCTGTTGAAGTTGTTTGGGTAGCTAGGATTCGAAATCAACTGCTGTCCAAGCGATTTGGAGTAGTTGAATTCGTTGTTGGAGCGTATTCGAAGAGAGTTCGTGGTTGTCGGATCGGTTGAGCCCTCGGAGTCTCGGTGTTTGCGTGATTTTCATCACGATAGGTGAGTTCTATAACTCGCTTAGGGAATATGTTGTGTTTTCTGAGTCGCAACCCTTTTCGAAAACCGTTTTCTAAAAACAGTGATTTCAAACAATACGTAATGTGTCTAATTGTTGAAATGTGCTGGATTGATTCGACTATGCTTGCTATAATATATTGTTCTAATGCGCGTTTAAGTTTGGGTCTCGATCGGAAGGGAAGTGGGAATCGGAATGGAATGGAATAACACATGAAAAACCTGTTTTCTGGAAACTGATGAAGACACACGGACCGTGTGCCTCTGGGCACGGGTCGTGCGCCTCCATCTGATACGACATGAACTGTATTTTTAAAATACGCACGGATCGTGCGCTTAGTAGCACGGGTCGTGCGTAAGTCCCTGAAACTTTCTGTAAATCTGGTAGATAACGCACGGATCGTGCGCTTAGCCGCACGGGTCGTGCGTAGCTTCCTGGAAATTTTCTGCAAATTGTTCAACTAAGCACGGGTCGTGCGCATGTACGCACGGGTCGTGTGAGAACTTCTGACCCTCAATTTCAAAATACCTTTGTATCCATTCCAAATGATTCCAATCCTCCTCTAATCCATTCCCAAAGGGGCCACAACAAGGTAAAGGTAACAATAGTATGAGATTCAACATGTTCGATAGAAAAATAGTGTGTTATGAATAAAATGGAAAATCGCTCTTAGAGAATGCGAGAGTGCAAATGTTAAAGAATGATAATAACACACGATACTTGATTGATATTGTACACTGAAATTGACTGATATGGTACATGGTACTTGACTGGAATGACTAACAGCCCATTGCGGGTACACAGACTGAAAATGTATAATAAATACAAGAGGAAAAAGGGTGACGACCCTAAGAGGTTAGCATACTAGGGGAGGGGAAGTCATGAGCCCCAAAACCTAGACTCAAGAATGTTTCCCCTGCTAGAAATAGCGGGATGGGTTCACCAAAAGGTCAAGAGATGCCTATAAAATAGGTAGACTGAGGTGTTATGCTAAAAACATGGAACAAAGATTGCATGCTTCATGTGTCGCTTAGGAGGGCCATGAGCATGAAGGTTACAGGAACTAAATGTATTTCCACGTGGTTGCTTTTAGAACCACGAGTTCAAAACAAGGCATAATGAACCGCTAGAGTAGTAAGGGGTCTCGATAGGACTCACTGAGATAATGTTTATCTCACCCTTCATATTTGTGGTTTTTACAGAGAAACAGGGGAAAGCAAAGGCGGTAAAGCATGGCTAGCTGGTGTGACTCTTGGAGTCATTGAAGACCTAGTTTAATGTTTTAGACCTTGTTTCCGTTTGTGGTTTCTATGTTCTGATTGTATAACTTCCATTGCTAAGTTGTAAAATCGTTTCCGCTACTTTATGTTTTTGGATTATTGAACACCAGGATTATGTACAAGACTTAAGTTTGAACTTAAGCATTTTCAAGGAAGTTTATGAGGTTCAGAGAACCGATCGATATGTATTATCGAATGTTTTAGTTGTGTTCAATATTTCAATAACAGGAAGTTACTCTGATGTATGCCATTTAGTGCATTTCGGTAGTTCTATATATTAGAATTTATCGGGGTGTTACATTATGGTATCAGAGCAGTTCGACCTAGTCGGGCTTAGACAGTTAGGGTGGTTTTATCCCTCGAGTAACTCTGCTATCTTGCTTCTTGTGATACTAAGAGACATTGAGACTGATCAACTTAATACTTGGTGTATCATTTGCAGAATTATGGCAGGAGGATCGAGGAATACCCCACCAGTTGATCCGCATTCTGCATGGATGCAGAACGTGATCGAGAGACAGCAGAAGATGATGGAAGATATGTTGCAATTGCAGCAGAATGCCCAAGCTCAGCCTCAGCAAGTCCCTGAGCCTCAAGTTGACCCAAGGAGAGTTTTCTCAGAATTTCTGAAAATGAAGCCGTCCGAGTTCAGAGGAGGACCGGATGTCATGGAAGCTCAGCATTGGCTAGATGATATAGAGAAGATTTTCGTAGCTATGCAAGTCACTGATGATGACAAGTTGAGATTGGCAACTCATATGCTGAAAGGAGAAGCTAACAACTGGTGGACTAATGCCAAAGCCATGATGGTAACTATGGATACTCCCCAGACTTGGGAACATTTCAGGCAGGTATTTTTGGAACAGTTCTTTCCGACAGCCATGAGGTTCGACAAGGAGAACGAGTTTCTGACTCTCACTCAAGGAAGTTCAACTGTGGGTCAGTACGCGGCTAAGTTTGAAGAGTTATATCAATTCTTCGGTTTGGCCGGGTATGCTCCCAATGACAAGTGGAAAACCGAAAGGTTCAAGTATGGGCTAAGGGAAGACATTGCTCAGAGTTTGAGTTCTTTTGCCTATACTAACTATGCTGCCATGGTTCAACAAGCACACATAGCTGAGAGTGACTTGAAAAGGTTATATGCAAGCAGGAAAGTGTTCCATCAGAATAAGAAGAATGTTGGATCATCCAACCATCAGACGGGTCCCAGGCACAACTCCAATAAAGGGAAGCAGGTTCAGTCATCGAACTCCTCAAGGTTTAGTACATGTTCCAACTGTGGAAAGTACCATCAGGGTAAATGCCAGATGGGATCCAACCAGTGTTATTTCTGCAAGAAAGACGGTCATTTTGCACGGGACTGCCCAGAGAAAGAGAAGAGTCAAGGAAGTAACCCTACTGCTACCACAACTCATGGGAGAGTTTACACCTTGGACGCACAGAAGGTCACACCGTCAGATAATCTACTAAGGGGTATGGGATCTCTTTTTAATAACTCCGTTAGTATTTTATATGATTCAGGTGCGACTCATTGTTTTATATCTAAAGTTTGTGCCGAACGGTTGGGATTGGCTTTAACTCCCTTGCCTCAACCAATCTCCATTAAGACTGCTGCTGAGGGTAGTGTTCAGACCCAAGCGATATGTGAAAATTGTCTTCTATCCATTGGAGACAGGAATTTTGTAGTAGACTTCATTTGTTTACCAATGAAGGGCATGGATGTCGTCCTAGGAATGAGTTGGATGACGGCCAACCATGTGACTATAGATTGCTTCCATCGAACTATCGGTTTTGCCTCCGAACCAGTGGAGCTACAACCGCCAAATTCTGAAGCTGTTATTTCTTTCACATCGGCCAGTAACTATCTGTTCCAAGGCGCGGAAGCTTACGTCATGATGCTGTCTACATCTACTGAGACAGGTCAGGATTTATCTTCTGTGCAAGTTGTTAATGAATTTCTTGATGTGTTTCCCGATGAAGTTCCTTCGTTTCCTCCGAACCGTGAGGTGGAATTTTCTATAGAATTGGTTCCAGGCACTGGACCTATTTCTATAGCCCCGTATCGAATGTCGCCATTAGAGTTGAGGGAATTGAAAGTTCAACTAGAAGAGCTAATTTCCAAGCGGTTTATCCGGCCGAGTGCCTCACCGTGGGGTGCTCCAGTGTTGCTTGTTAAGAAGAAGGACGGAAGTATGAGATTGTGTATTGATTATCGCCAGTTGAATAAAGTGACTGTCAAGAACAAGTACCCTCTACCAAGGATTGATGATTTGCTAGATCAGTTGAGGGGAGCTTCTGTGTTTTCAAAGATTGATCTAAGGTCCGGTTATCACCAAATCAGGGTTCGAGCTTTGGACGTCCCGAAGACCGCTTTCCGTACGAGGTATGGACACTATGAATTTGTAGTGATGCCCTTCGGTTTGACCAATGCTCCAGCTGTATTTATGGATTATATGAATCGGATTTTTAATCCTTATCTGGATCAGTTTGTGGTAGTGTTCATTGACGATATCTTGGTGTTCTCTAAGACGATCGAGGAGCATGTGCAACATCTCCGAATTGTTCTGAACGTACTCCGAGAGAAGAAGTTGTATGCTAAGCCGTCCAAATGTGATTTCTGGATGCCCGAAGTTAAGTTTCTGGGCCATGTAATATCTAGGACAGGTGTTGCAGTGGATCCCAGTAAGATCGGAGCTGTGGTAGACTGGGAACAGCCGTCTACGGTCACTGAAGTAAGAAGTTTCTTGGGATTAGCTGGGTATTATCGGAGATTCATTCAAGGATTTTCCCAGCTGGTTCTTCCACTCACTCGGTTAACTCGCAAGGATCATCCGTTTGTTTGGGACTCAGACTGTGAAAATTGTTTCACGGAATTGAAGGGTCGTTTGACTTCTGCACCTATCCTGATTCTTCCTGATCCGTCAGTAGGATTCCAAATCTATTGCGACGCTTCTGGTAAGGGTTTAGGATGTGTCCTAATGCAGAATCAACAAGTAGTTGCTTATGCCTCCAGGCAGTTGAAGCCGCATGAAGAGAATTACCCAACTCATGATTTAGAGTTGGCGGCGATTGTGTTTGCCCTAAAGATTTGGAGACATTACCTGTATGGGTCTCGTTTCGAAGTCTTTAGTGACCACAAGAGCCTTAAGTATTTGTTTGACCAAAAGGAGTTGAACAACAGGCAGAGGAGATGGGTAGAATTCCTGAAGGATTATGATTTCGAATTGAAGTATCATCCTGGTAAGGCAAATGTTGTTGCCGATGCTTTAAGCAGAAAGTCTATCCATACTGCAGAGTTGATGATGCACGAGATGTCTTTGTTGGAATCATTCAGAGACCTCAATTTGAGAGTTAAGTCGAGGAGGAACAGGTTAGTGTTGAGTCACATTCGGATTTCAAGTCCCTTGAGAGATCTAATTCGCTCAGCCCAAGAAGATGATGTGGAACTGCAAACGCAGAAGAGATTGCCGAACTACACCGAAGACGGTGATGGTGTGATTTGTTATGATGGTAGAATCTGTGTGCCGAATGATGAGGATGTGAAGAGGCAAGTTTTAGAAGAAGCTCATAAGAGTCAGTTCTCAATACATCCTGGGTCTACCAAGATGTATCGAGATCTGAAGCAATTGTACTGGTGGCCCGGTATGAAAGTGGATATAGCAGAGTTTGTGTCTCGATGCTTGACTTGTCAAAAGGTTAAGATAGAGCACCGGAAGCCAGGCGGCCAGTTACAACCGTTGAATGTACCTGAATGGAAATGGGAAAGCATATCTATGGATTTTGTCATGGGATTGCCGCGGTCCCAAACCGGAAATGATTCTATTTGGGTAGTGGTGGATCGCCTGACCAAGTCCGCTCATTTTATTCCAGTGCGTTCGACTCACAAGGTTGCTAGGTTAGCAGATGAGTATCTTAAGAATATTGTTAAGTTACATGGAATCCCTACAAGTATCATCTGTGATCGAGATCCCAAGTTTACATCTCGATTTTGGAGAGCATTGAACATGGCGTTGGGAACAAAAGTGTGTGTTAGCACTGCTTACCATCCTCAGACAGACGGGCAGACTGAGAGGACAATCCAGACATTGGAGGATATGTTGAGAGCTTGTGTACTCGATAGTGGAGGCAAATGGGAGGATCACCTTCCATTGGTGGAATTCTCATACAACAACAGTTATCATTCTAGTATCGGAATGGCTCCGTACGAAGCATTGTATGGAAGGAAGTGTAGGACACCATTGTGTTGGTGGGATGTAGGTGAACAGAGATTGTTGGGACCGGACTTAGTCCGTGAGACTACGGAGAAGATCTGTCAGATAAGAGACAGGATGAAGGCCGCGCAGAGTCGGCAGAAGAGTTACGCAGATAAGAGAAGAAGGCCGTTAGAATTCGAGGAAGGAGACCATGTCTTTCTGAGACTTTCTCCAACCATCGGAACCGGTATTACTTTGCGAGCGAAGAAGCTCAGTCCTCGGTATGTCGGACCCTTCTAGATTATCGAGCGAGTTGGGCCGGTAGCGTATCGCATTGCATTACCTCCAGAATTATCCAGGTTACATGATGTGTTTCATGTATCCCAGCTAAGGAAATATATTCCTGATCCAAATCAACCATTAAGTTATGAAGCGATTGACATCAGACCGGATTTATCTTATCGGCCTACTCCAATCAGGATCATCGAACGTGGCGAGAAAGCGCTCCGGACGAGGTCAATTCCTATTGTCAAGGTGCTTTGGGACGGTGCGTCACCTGACGAAGCGACATGGGAAGTAGAGGAGAGCATGCGGGAGAAATATCCGTGTTTGTTCGAGTAAGGTATGTTTTGTCAATTTTGAGGACAAAATTTTAGAAGTTGGGGTGATTGTAACATCCCCTAATTAGCTAAGTAGATTAATTAAATTAGCAAGAGGATTATCATGAATTGATTAATTAACATAAATTATAATTGTGCATAATTGCAATATTATGTTAAGTTAGTGATTAATGGGAGGTTAGCAGGATGCTTAAGGATGATAGGAGTCATAGGGGATAAAAATGTTAAGTGAGGGGCAAACCTGTCTTTTAACCATACTATATATATATATACTTGTTTCAGCTGAAACACCAAAAACACCACATCCTTTATTCAGTTCCAGCAAAAGAAAGAAAAGTAGAGAGGGAGCTTGAGAGGAGGGAGAGAACTCGAGTGAAGGGGGAGGAAGGAGGGAGGAACCAAAAGTTGG
Source organism: Astragalus membranaceus (assembly GCA_039519185.1). NCBI lineage: Eukaryota > Viridiplantae > Streptophyta > Magnoliopsida > Fabales > Fabaceae > Astragalus > Astragalus membranaceus. The sequence continues at coordinate 63,334,430 of CM076848.1, forward strand.
TGCATGTTATAATTTCTTCCACCATCAACCTCAGTTTTTCATTCTCCATCTATTGGTACTACTATTGCAACCTATCTCCTTCTCCTTCTCAATCCACCATTTTTGACCCTCAAAGCTTCATAGAGCCAAAAATGGAGTGTTGATGCTCCAAATAGTTTGCATGTCCTTGCTAGAGCCCATTATTCAGTACCAAGGCTCATTCTCTTGCCACAATTGCTGTTGAAGTTGTTTGGGTAGCTAGGATTCGAAATCAACTGCTGTCCAAGCGATTTGGAGTAGTTGAATTCGTTGTTGGAGCGTATTCGAAGAGAGTTCGTGGTTGTCGGATCGGTTGAGCCCTCGGAGTCTCGGTGTTTGCGTGATTTTCATCACGATAGGTGAGTTCTATAACTCGCTTAGGGAATATGTTGTGTTTTCTGAGTCGCAACCCTTTTCGAAAACCGTTTTCTAAAAACAGTGATTTCAAACAATACGTAATGTGTCTAATTGTTGAAATGTGCTGGATTGATTCGACTATGCTTGCTATAATATATTGTTCTAATGCGCGTTTAAGTTTGGGTCTCGATCGGAAGGGAAGTGGGAATCGGAATGGAATGGAATAACACATGAAAAACCTGTTTTCTGGAAACTGATGAAGACACACGGACCGTGTGCCTCTGGGCACGGGTCGTGCGCCTCCATCTGATACGACATGAACTGTATTTTTAAAATACGCACGGATCGTGCGCTTAGTAGCACGGGTCGTGCGTAAGTCCCTGAAACTTTCTGTAAATCTGGTAGATAACGCACGGATCGTGCGCTTAGCCGCACGGGTCGTGCGTAGCTTCCTGGAAATTTTCTGCAAATTGTTCAACTAAGCACGGGTCGTGCGCATGTACGCACGGGTCGTGTGAGAACTTCTGACCCTCAATTTCAAAATACCTTTGTATCCATTCCAAATGATTCCAATCCTCCTCTAATCCATTCCCAAAGGGGCCACAACAAGGTAAAGGTAACAATAGTATGAGATTCAACATGTTCGATAGAAAAATAGTGTGTTATGAATAAAATGGAAAATCGCTCTTAGAGAATGCGAGAGTGCAAATGTTAAAGAATGATAATAACACACGATACTTGATTGATATTGTACACTGAAATTGACTGATATGGTACATGGTACTTGACTGGAATGACTAACAGCCCATTGCGGGTACACAGACTGAAAATGTATAATAAATACAAGAGGAAAAAGGGTGACGACCCTAAGAGGTTAGCATACTAGGGGAGGGGAAGTCATGAGCCCCAAAACCTAGACTCAAGAATGTTTCCCCTGCTAGAAATAGCGGGATGGGTTCACCAAAAGGTCAAGAGATGCCTATAAAATAGGTAGACTGAGGTGTTATGCTAAAAACATGGAACAAAGATTGCATGCTTCATGTGTCGCTTAGGAGGGCCATGAGCATGAAGGTTACAGGAACTAAATGTATTTCCACGTGGTTGCTTTTAGAACCACGAGTTCAAAACAAGGCATAATGAACCGCTAGAGTAGTAAGGGGTCTCGATAGGACTCACTGAGATAATGTTTATCTCACCCTTCATATTTGTGGTTTTTACAGAGAAACAGGGGAAAGCAAAGGCGGTAAAGCATGGCTAGCTGGTGTGACTCTTGGAGTCATTGAAGACCTAGTTTAATGTTTTAGACCTTGTTTCCGTTTGTGGTTTCTATGTTCTGATTGTATAACTTCCATTGCTAAGTTGTAAAATCGTTTCCGCTACTTTATGTTTTTGGATTATTGAACACCAGGATTATGTACAAGACTTAAGTTTGAACTTAAGCATTTTCAAGGAAGTTTATGAGGTTCAGAGAACCGATCGATATGTATTATCGAATGTTTTAGTTGTGTTCAATATTTCAATAACAGGAAGTTACTCTGATGTATGCCATTTAGTGCATTTCGGTAGTTCTATATATTAGAATTTATCGGGGTGTTACAGCGGTTACTTATTACAAGAGCGCTGTAGCGGTTGTGTTAAATCAGGGCTGGGTGTGGTCAAACAAAAAAATAAAAATCTTGCTCAGGGTGAGCTGGCACTGTACCCTCATCCCTAGCCAGAGCCGCACGTGCACCTACTGACCTGCACTTGTCCAATCAACAGTTTATTTTCTCTCTCCCACTTCACTCACAAACGGTCACTTTAATATCTACAACTCCCCACGCTACCATTTTCTCTTTCTTTCTCTCTCCTTGCTCTCTGAAACTACTCTCAACCGTTACCACTCACCATTCATAACCTCCATCCTTTCTTCTTCCTTCTTCCCAACGCACACCAACATTTCCCAACAACCAGAAACATATACGCAAAGCTCTTAACCAACCATGACCAAAAAGCAAGCTGCCCTAAAACGATCTGGCAAAGGAGCTACTATGAAACCAGAACCCTCCAACCCTGTCAAAACCGCCATGGCCAAAGCAACTCCAGATCCTCAGAGGTTTTGGAAAATGGACTTCATTGCTGAAAGGGGGTTCAAGACAGACAGCGCTCCTGAAGCTTTCTCCACCGCTGTCACAGCGCTGGGTTGGGAGAACTTTATTAAGCATCGTAAGGAATACATGACGTCCTTGGTAAGGGAGTTCTATGCTGGCATTGAGGAGCCTAAGGAAGGAAAGCCTCAAACACACTCACTGGTAAGAGGTGAAACTATTAATTTCAACTCCAGAACCATCAATGATATTTTCCATCTAGGATATCATGGAAAGGCGTTGGAAATCAAAGTTCTGAACTGGGGAGATGAAGAAACGGAGGCTGTCAGAAGAAGAATTTGTGTGGAAGGAGCTACATGGGACAAATTTGGGGCTGAATATAAAATCAAAAAGGCCTACTTGTGTGAGGAGGCCAACTTATGGTGTAGTTTCATCAAACACTCTCTGCTGGCTACATCTCACACAACCTTCGTGGAAAATGAGAGGCTCATTGTTATTGATGCAATAATGGCTGGAGAGAAGATAGATGTAGGAAGGCTAATTGCGAAGGAGATAGAAAAATGTAGAATCAAGAAAGGAGGTAACTTGTATTTTCCTTGTTTAATTACTGATCTCTGCCTGGAAGCTGATGTAGAGGTTGAAATGAAAGAAGAAAGAAGATCCCCTCTTGGGGCATTTCCTTGTATTTTTAAAGTTAAGCAGAAACCTACCGCTGCAGCGTCTCTAGACTCTATAGCGCTGCAGCGCCTAGAGCTGAAGCAGCAGGTTCTCTGCAAATTTGTGAAGAAAAAGTTTGATTGGGAAAAAGCAATGTATGCCCAGATATCAAAAGGGAAGACATCCATTTCCCCACCTCAATTCCCTGATTGGCTATTGGAGGAAGAGCCAGTTGAAAAAGTGGAGAAAAAGGGAGTCAGCAAAGAAAAGAAGAAAGCAAAGCCTAGCCCAGCAAAGAGAGCAAAGCCTAGCCCAGCAAAGAAAGTGCAAAAAGCTGTGGTAGAGGAGGAAAGTTTGGATTCTGATGACATTGAGAATATAAGTGAGGAAGATGAAGAAGAAACAATTGCAGTCATGAAAGAGATGGAGAAGCAGGAGGATGAGGAATCATCAAGTGAGGAGAGTGATACTGAAGAAGAGTCTGAAAGTGAAGAAGATGAGGAAGCAGAAGAAATTCAGTGTGATCCAACCCCAAGCCCAAAGAAACCAAAAACCCCCCTGCCAAAGCCAATCCACCATCAACCCCCACCACCATCCCTGAGCCAACCAAACTAACACCCCAGAAAACACCTACCAAACAAGCCACACCAAAGAAGCCTGAACAAAAACATCCAACCAGCCAAGAAAACCCAACTGAGCAGCCTAAGAAAGTTTATCAGTCATACACCAAAGCAAGAAGAAACCCAGGAGTCAAACTGGCTGAGCACCCAGAAGATGGTGTTCAGACAGTAGATGCTGCAGCAACTATGTCTGCAGTACCTAGCGACGCAATTCCTGAGGCAATTCTGACCGAGGAGGAAAGTGAGAAGGAGGCTGCTGAGGAGCTAGTGAACTTGCAGGATGGAAAAGAGCCAGTACTGGAAGAAAAAGAGCAGGAGCAAGAGCAAGCAGAAGAGGATGAAGGAGTGCAGGAATCAGACGCTGCAGTGGCAGCAGTGCAGGAGTCAAGCGCTACAGCGCCACCAACCGCTGTAGCGACAGAGAAGACTACTCCACCTCAACCAAAGAAGAAAAAGGCAACCAGAGGAGCCCCAGCCCCTTCAAGAGCCAGTAAGAGGCTCAAGAAGGCCTAAAAAGGCAAGACTTATTGGCTTCTCATGCCGGTTATGATCTTTGAACTCTGTTTTTTGTTGTTCTAAGGCCTCTCCCTTTTGTTGTCCATCAAGCAGTGAGGACACTGCCAAATTTTAATTATGGGGGAGGACCTTATGGTTATTAAATAATGTTTTGAATTAAGTACAATTATGTTTTTAAATATTAATTATAATTATGCCATAATTTGCATGTGCTGCATATTTTGTATATTTTGAATGCTTGAATAGGAAATATGATTAGCTGCATGTTTTAAATTTCTTAGTAAGCAAAAGCTAAAGTTATATAGCCAAATTAAACAATAAATAAGAATTTTTGAGTAGGGCGGCCTTGTGTAAACAATGAAATGGTTTTATTGCTGCTTTTACACAAAATCCAAGCTTAGTCTAGGATAACCAAGGGTTAGTCAAGTTTTCATTAAAAATTGAGAGTTGTTTTAAAGCTAAGTTTGGGAGTGCATCGGTTATGTTAAGGCTAGGAGCAAAAGATGATAACTTGGTCTTTGCAAAATAAAATAAAATGAATATAGTCTTGTAAAAAGTTGCAAAATATCTTAAATAAATTGCTGAGCTGTTCCAAAAAGCATGAAAAGAAAATGCAAATAAGGAGCTCAGTAATGAAGATAGCATCCAGTTTTGATCATCAAAAATCCAGCGCTACAACGTCTACGGACTTTGAAGCGCTACAGTGTTTGATCACCAGGCCAAAAGTTTATGCATTGACCAGTATTCGGAAAAATGTCTAATTAAAGCCCTTTGATGTGCTTTGAAGCCCCTCAGATCTTGTGTGAAATTGTTATTCCACTCTTCTTTTTGAAAACATTCTTTGCCTAACCCAAAAGAAATCCATTCTTCCCAAAACCTTAGAGAAATTCTGAAATTAACTAGGAACTAAGTTAAGCTTTGATATCACACACTCACAACTGAGCAGTAATGATTCTATTTGAATTGTGGACCATAATGGTGTGTGAAAATGATAAGAATTAGCTTATGCGTAAATTCTGTTTAATTTAAAAGCTGCAGCTAGTTATATGATCAGTTTGTCTTGTTCAAGTGTCATTACTTGGGGACAAGCAATGGTTTAAGTTTGGGGGTGTGATAACTCTATTTTATATAGGTTATTTATGCTCCTAATACTTAAGTCAAGCTTAATTCTTAAGTAATTCTAGTACTTATTATGTGAATATATGAATATTAGAGTAAATATAGGTTATAAGTCAATTCCCTAAACCTTGGGCATAGTCAATGCCTTTGTGAGTATCTTTGATGTTTTGCTTTAGCGCTGCAGCGGTATGCTATCAAGGAGACGCTACAGCGTTATATGACGGCTGACCATTGAGATATTTGTGTAACCACTTGAGGACATGATGAGTCACCACCCTTATCTCTTCCTCTCAGCTGGATATTTTTGACTTCCAAGTGGATGCTAAATTACACTTGGCGCCTCCTAAATGGAACCCATGTGATAGTTGGTGTATTCCATCATTAGCACTTTTTATAAAGTACTTTAAGGATAATATCTAAGTCTTATGAGCATCATGTGATATTATTATTCTATCAAGACTTAGTTAGTTTTAGAATAATATAGATTGCTTCATTAGTAAGTAAGATACGTAGACACAAGTAGTTGTAACTTGGAAGAAGAACTTCTTATGACATAGTAGCTTTTTCTCCATTGTTATTCCACTCTTAAGATTTTATTTTTAGTATAGTTTCTAGATTTCATTCAAGGTTTGCTCACGCCATAGCTTCATCCTTCGTATGTGACTTGGGATCATTGGAGTGTATCTTTTGCAACCATTCTCCTCTTGTCTTCCTACGGTAATATGAGCTTTTTAGTTTGTATTATGTTGATGAAACTTGTTATGAGCTAATCATGTTGTAGTTGGATTGTTCTTAGTGTGTAATGAACTTTGAGTAGCTTTTATGTAATATTATGATGTTTGCGTTTTATTCATTGTGTCATAATGCTTTCAACTTTGTTTTGGGAATGGCCAACTAAAACAAGGGGGCATTGTGGGTACAGACATGGTTCACAAAGAGAACTCAATGAATGATATGAATGAAAACCCTTTAAAGACATTTAAAGGAAGTACTACTTAACTCTAGACATAGGGGAGTAATAGTTCATAAGGCAAATGTTGTAAGAGCTTAATATACAGGGGTAAAACTTATTTAGAACCTAGACATAGGAGTCTTGTAACATAACCCTGACGATAGTGACTGAAAGGCACGCCACCAAGGCGCTACAGCGTCTACGGATTCTGAAGCGCTACAGCGCTTAACGCTACAGCATCTAATATTATAGAACACTACTCTTGGGAATTTACATAACTACTGAGCTATCCAACTCACTCTTATATACTTTCAATTCATTACTGTTTTCACATCTTTACTTGTTTATTTACATTTATGTTAATCACAATGACAATACTTGTTGACAACTTGTATTTGTTACTTGTTTTGCTCACTAGCTAAATTACTAATTTAAATATAGAAGTAAACTCAACAATCTCCGTGGGAACGATCTTTACTTATCATTATATTACTTGTTGCGATTGTGTATACTTGCACATCTACTTTTCGCACAACAATTGCAGAGACCCATTAAACACAACCTTATTGTCCCAAGGCTATCAAAGCTATTCTCATGCTTTGATTTGCCTTGTCTAATTCCATTTGTTCCAATATCAAACTTCACCTCTCGGTTCTTCGTTTGATATTTGTTTTATAAAATTAGTACGATGGAATTAGATTAAAAAGCAAACTTTAATAAGATAGAGTTTAGTCTTTGAATTGTTTAGGGACCCGTCATTGGATTGTTTCCCACAATCCCAAGACTAAAGAAGTCTACTCACACACGATCATAGTAGACAAGGGAGTAGAAGAGAATGACATAAAATTAAATAACAAAATGTAAATGACAGAATTATAAAGTTTCGAGAATGTAAATGCTGAATGTAAAATAAAGCGATAAATGACGGAAAGTAAAGTTGTTGGAAATATAAGAACAGAAAATAAAGACAAGAAAGTAAAGTAAAGTAAGAACAAAAGCTAAAATGGAAGCAAGAACTTAGATAAACTTTGAGTGTACTTTTCAAGTAAGCCAAGATGATATTACAACTGAATTGAGGTCCTTTTTATAGCCTTGGATCAGTAGACAAGTCCTTAACTTCAAATTACAAGCCATGATGAAGAGAATGAGAAAAGTTTTGTAACATCCTTTAAATTCTGCAAAAGGCGCGCGGATCGTGCTTTGGAGGCGCACGGACTGTGCTGCATGTAAGGCTTTTGAAATTCTGAACAGCAACAGGGCACACGGGCCGTGCTAGGAGGGCGCACAGATCGTGCGTATCGTGAAACTTTTGGAATTCCCAGCTGCGAGCATCATGCACGGATCGTGCTTGCTGGGCGCACAGATCGTGCGTGCTTTAACCATTTTCTGCGCTTGGTTCTGTCAAAACTGCGAACAGCACGCACAGACCGTGCTAGGAGGGAGCACAGACTGTGCGTCTACTCAGCTTTTGTTCTGCTTAATTCTTCTCCTCTTCCTATTGTCTTTTGATCCTTAATCATCCAAAATTCCTCATTGGCTCCATAATTAGGCCTGAAAATAAAAAGTAACATTTTGTAGTAAAATAACTCCAAAGTAGAACTACAATCCCACAATTTTTATTTAATTCAAAATGCTAAAAACACACTAAATTAGGACTTATCAAACTCCCCCATGCTTAAACCTTTGCTTGTCCTCAAGCAAAACTATGAGACCCATTATACCAATTTTGGAAAAATTCTAAATTCATACAAAAAAAGCTTAAGTGAACCGGAGGTAACTTTCAGCACTTCTTCTTTGGTTTGAGACTTACTACTTGGGCTTTTTGTGAATTAAGAGGTAAGTTTTTGAGGTATCAGCACATTAGAAAAGATATCAATGTCAGCATAGAACCAGTTCCCTAGCATTCCTAAGCTTGGAACTTCCATTCACCAGGCCGGGTCTCAAAGGAGGGTTTTTATACGCTGGGCATTCAATCATATTATTCTTTTTTATTTGATTTCACGTGTAGGCCAACCACTTTTAATTTTTAAATTTTTCAATTTTGAACTAAAGTGGTCAGCCCATTTTGCTTGATGTACTAATATGTTTTTCTTTTCTTTTTCTCTTTTTGTTCTTGATACCCCAACTCAGACATTTTTCTCCAGTAACCTTGCATCCGGTGAATGTCACCAAGAGAACTAGATTACTAGTTTCTTTTCAATCCTCCTAATAGTACTAAAAACCAAAAACCAATCTCAAGAGTGTGTGTGTGTGTGTGAAAACCCAAGAAGCAGTAAGGAGTAACAACAAACATTTATATTATTTTTACCAGCCAGTCCACCTAGATGAATGCTATGAAACTCAAAAATTAATCCAAAAGAGGCCTTTTAAAACAAAACATGCTTTTAGGAATTTCACAAAGACCTGTAACAAGGGGAGATGATATTTTTTTCAAAACAAACTAGACTTAATAGAAACAAGAAAAACAGTAAAAAGGGGAAGATACCCCCCCCCCCAAATGCTTGGACTAAACATTGTCCTCAATGATTTGCAATAAAAACAACATGAAAGGGGTAATAGTAGCTCACATGTTTACTGCTGACCAGGCGGAGGAGCCTGATGAATATTGAAATGCTGCATCAAGGAATGAAGCATGTCTGTCATGTGCTCCACCTGCTGACTGTGATGCAATTGGTCTTCTCTTATCAATTGTAGCTCTGCTCCATGCCTCTGCTGCTCACTTTCAATTCTTGCACACCATGCTTCAATATTAAAATTATGATCATTTTGCACTTCCTGCTCAGCCATATCCTCCTCTCTCTCTTGGGCCGGCATTTCTTGGGGTATCTCTCCAGCAGCATTAAGGTACAACCAGTTCTCTGAATTTCTTGTGTCCGTCCTAACCGGGTTTGGTAATAGGATGGACTTTTGCTTGTCAACTAACAAATGAAACCTTGTTCTTGCTCTATTTGTTGCTCTAACCAAGAACATGCTCTCGCATATATCCAGATCAATGCTCATATTGCCATCCAATACTTATAGATAAATCAACCTGCCTGCCAGCCCCATCTTTTGAACAATATAAGTCACCATCCCCCCAATCACAATATCACCCTTAGTAAGTTCTGCAACATGAATCAAATTTCTAATGATATAGTGAAGAGTGTTTGCTGGCACCTGATTTATCATTGCCCATAATAGAAAAAGCTCACCAGTCCTAATCCCACCCATTTCACCCCTGCCAAACACAGTGCAAGACATTACCCTAGAAATATACCGGAAGACCGGGTTATGGATCGAGCTTGCCTTTGCGGACCTTGCCTCATAATGACACCTTCCAGTAATTTGAGTCCAAAAAGTAAGAAGGTTATACCCTTCTGGCCTGGCAACTGGGTCTCTTGAATCATGTATTAACCCCACATTAGCAAACCCCAATTTCTCCCCAAATTCATCCAAGGACATTTCATAATCCTCATTGAAAAGCCTAAAGGACAGTTTATCTTCAATAAGGCATAATGAACTTAAGAATTCACAAGTAAGTCATTCAAAAGTGGCCCTTTGTGGCCTCAAAAAGTTCATCCAACCAAGATTATTCAATAACATCACCACATTGTCCTCTATCCCTAGTGTGTCAAGAGTAAGAGTAAAGTGGGGATATCTCGTGGCGACTACCTTCCTTCTACAGTGTGATTCAAACCGCTCCCTTTGAGTTTTATTTTTGAAAATAACTCTGTTCTCATTACTTGTACTCGAACCAGCCCTCTTTTTGGCTCTACCGGTAGAAGTACCGGCAACATCAACACTTTTTACCTTTTTTGGAGCCGTGGTTCGTTTTTGCTCAAATTGGGGTTTTAGGGTTTTGGTAAAATTTGGGATTTGTGGTGTTTTTGTGGTGAAATAGGGTGGTTTTGGTGGTGGGTTTTGAAGATTGGGTGGTAATGTTGTGTTTAGATGAAGATTGAAGGTGGTTTGTGGAGGTTTTGGCCTATGGGTATGGTGGTGTGCGAATTTGGGGCTTTGGTGGAGAGTGGATGAATGATGATTTTGATGGTTGGGTTTTGTAGAGGAGGTTGTGGGTAATTGATTTGTGTAATTTTTATGGAGGTTTGGGTGGTGTTTGGGTGTATTTGGAGGTTTTGAAGTTATGGCTATGGTGGGTTTTAAGTAGGAGAAGAAATGGAGAAGAAGATGATGGGTTATAAGTGAGAGAAATCGTGACTTACTTGGTATTTGTGAGATACAGATTCAGGCATCGGGACGCGCACGGATCTTATTGTCCCAAGGCTATCAAAGCTATTCTCATGCTTTGATTTGCCTTGTCTAATTCCATTTGTTCCAATATCAAACTTCACCTCTCGGTACTTAGTTTGATATTTGTTTTATAAAATTAGTACGATGGAATTAGATTAAAAAGCAAACTTTAATAAGATAGAGTTTAGTCTTGGAATTGTTTAGGGACCCATCATTGGATTGTTTCCCACAATCCCAAGACTAAAGAAGTCTACTCACACATGATCATAGTAGACAAGGGAGTAGAAGAGAATGACATAAAATTAAATAACAGAATGTAAATGACAGAATTATAAAGTTGCGAGAATGTAAATGACGGAATGTAAATGACTGAATGTAAAAGAAAGTGATAAATGACAGAAAGTAAAGTTGCTGGAAATATAAGAACAGAAAATAAAGACAAGAAAGTAAAGTAAAGTAAGAACAAAAGCTAAAATGGAAGCAAAAACTTAGATAAACTTTGAGTGTAATTTTCAAGTAAGCCAAGATGATATTACAGCTGAATTGAGGTCCTTTTTATAGCCTAGGATCAGTAGACAAGTCCTTAAATTCGAATTACAAGCCATGATGATGAGAATGGGAAAAGTTTTGTAACATCTTTTAAATTCTGCATAAGGCGCACGGACCGTGCTGCATGTAAGGCTTTTGAAATTCTGAACAACAACAGGGCGCACGGATCGTGCGTATCGTGAAACTTTTGGAATTCCCAGCTGCGAGCATCACGCACGGATCGTGCTTGCTGGGCGCACGGATCGTGCGTGCTTTAACCATTTTCTGCGCTTGGTTCCCTCAAAACTGCGAACAGGACGCAAGGACCGTGCTAGGAGGGCGCACAGACCGTGCGTCTACTCAGCTTTTATTCTGCTTAATTCTTCTCCTCTTCCTATTGTCTTTTGATCCTTAATCATCCAAAATTCCTCATTTGCTCCATAATTAGGCCTGAAAATAAAAAGTAACACTTTGTAGTAAAATAGCTCCAAAGTAGAACTACAATCCCACAATTTTTATTTAATTCAAAATGCTAAAAACACACTAAATTAGGACTTATCATTTACAAAAGAAACTAATAATACCTCATTGTCTCACCAGCCCACTCACTCACGCCCCTTTTCACTTTTATTTATTTATTTATGTATTATTTTATTATTTATATATATTTATTTCAACAAAGGTTGCATCTTTTTTTAAAAAATAATAATAATGGGTTTGACTGAGATGTAGATCTTTGTCAATCCCAGTTTAAGAGACTTTGGCTGTATGGCTTTGATCTTAAACCCTTTCAAATTAAAATCAATCAATACACAACTTTTTCTCAAGAAGAACTATATAGCCTTTGATTCTCCCCACACGGAGATATGTAGGAGCGGGGCCTTCCCCGTCAAGCTAATTAATTTTATTTTCCAAATAATCAATTTTCTTTTCTTTAACACCTATTTCCTAAAAAATATAAAAACAGGGATTGACTGAGATGTGACATCTTGTTGATCCTGGTTTAAGACGCCAGAGTTGTACAACTTGGTGATCTCAAACCCCTTTAAAAATAAAATCAACCAACCAACAAAAAAAAATTCAGGAAAGAACTACGTGACTTTTGAGTTCCTCATTGCACCTGAGGATACGTAGGAGCGGGGCTTCCCCGTCAAGTCAAAATTAAACTTTTCTAAATTAGTCCTTATTATTTTCAACTATTTTATTTTTGGGTTAAACAAATAAATTCGTAATTTATATTTGCACAATCAAATTTAGGGTAACTGTCTTAAGACATGTATTAGGGGTGTAGTGAAATTAGGTTTTCGCCCTTCCCTTTACATAACTGACTCCCGAATCCAATTTAGTTTTCGCAGACCAATAACTTTTAGTTAGGTTTTTCTCAATTTTCCCTATTAAATAAATTGGGTGGCGACTCCCTAAAATACCAATTTTTGAGCCGTCTGCGTCAGGATCCCGGCCACGACAGTGGCCCTTCAGCCGATACTTCTTGGAGGAGCCACCTGAAGTGCCAGAAGAGAATTGATGTTAATGCTGATGTGCCCATTCGAACTGCTTGAGATTCTCGGTATCCGATTAACAGGGTTTTGAATGGAGCTCTTGGGGTGGCTGATCCTAAGAGGGTTGCTTCCATGGGTTTGGGGCAGACTTTGGTTTCTGTTAAAACATATAGTCTTCGGGCCTCCCTTCTCTCCCATATGGCTGAGAGTGCTGTCGGTAAAGTTGTTGGAGAGCACAGTCAACTTGAGACTCGGTTGAAGGAGTCAGAGGATAGTTTAAAGTCGTGTCAAGGAGAGCGAGATTTGTTGAAGCGAGATTCGGTTGGAGGGGAAGGTGTTAAGTTTGGATGAGGAGAAGAAGGGGCTCTTCGAGAGCTTGAAGGCTGCCGAAGCTCGGGTCAAGGATATGGATAAAGTGGTTGACGAGTTAACTACTGAAGTGGTGACTGAGTTTGATAGGGGTTTTGACACTGCTTTGGCTCAACTGCAGGTTCTTCATCTTGAGGTGGACATTTCATAGTTTGATCCGGATAAGATAGTTGTTAATGGCCAGATCGTGGCACAGGCTGCTACGGCGAATCGAGATTCATCAAGCGCCCTGCCTTCTTCTTATTAGTGACCGACATAATAGAACGTGCATACCTTCTTCTTGCCGACGAAGTTGACCGCCACCCGAGAAGCCTCCAGAGATGGTGTTCACGTCGCCTTTATCCGCTGTCTCGTGGCCGTCCTTCTGTGTGGTTTCTTTGTGAGCTCCCCCTTTCTTTGTCGCTGGTTTGGGGGGAGTGAATGCTACCTTGGGGTTGGGACGTGACTTTCGGTTTTGGAGTTGTCCTCCTTTGTCGCGTCTTGCCAAGAAGTGTTGTTGATCGGTGCGTTCCGCCCTCTCCAGGGGGAATATTGTTTTCTTAGTGCTCTGGTGTCCCGCTTGTCTTTGCTGGTGGCGGTCTCTTCTGCCTCGATGTGCTTGTCCGCCTGAGCACTTACCTCGTCCATAGTTCGTGGCTTCCAAATGGAAAGTGCCTCACTTGTCGTTCCTCAAGCCCTTCATAAATGCTTTGACGAAGAATCTTTCGTCAGAATCTTCTACCAGGACAGTCACCTTGTTGAAGCGATCCAAATATTTCTTCAGTGGTTCGATTGCTCCTTGCTGAAGATCGAACAGGTCTTTGGATTGCACAAGCTTCTTCTTATTGGCCGAGAATTGTTGCACAAAGCGGCCAGTGAGGTCGTCAAAACTGGTGATCGAGTGAGAGGTTAGGCCTTTGAACCATTTCAAGGCGACGTCGGTCAGGGTCCTGGCGAACATCTTACAAATAACTGCATCATTGCCACCGCTTATCATCATTTGAGTCTGCAATGCGTCCACATGGCATTGTGGATCGCCGGTGCCATCATAAGTGTCGATGGAGGGTTCACGGAAACGATGTGGAATTGTCACCGCCTCTATGGTTTCTGCGAATGGCTGGAAAGCCCTCAAGAGAGCCCTGGTAGCTTCGGTCCCTTGAGCGAGGGCCTGCGTTTCTGCAAGTTGTTCCTGTAGTCGTACTTCTCTAGCCTCCAGTGCTTGGGAACGCAGGTCTGTTCTTCGTTCCTCCTGGCTTGTTCTGCATTTTGATCTTGCAGTGCTCTTACTGCGTCGAGTAGCTCTAAAATCCTTGGATCAGTATTGCTGGTGGAGGCTGTGTGCCTCGTGGCTACCATTGTAGGGGTAGCTGCTTCAAGAGTTTGTGGGGATGGGTGTGATCTTACCGGTCCCACGGTGGGCGCCAATGTTCCTGACTATTTCTTGGGAAGGATCTATCCGAAACACAAGAGTATAGTAACCACTAGATAATCGTGGAAGTAGTATGAGAGTAAGAATAAAGTGTATGAATCCATAATGTTCTCTCCTTTCATTAGCCTCTAAGGGCGTTCGTTATATATAGTACATAGGGTGTTTAATGACAATAAATACAAACATAGCCGTTGCGGCATTACTGGCCGGATTACGGGGGTTTCCTTAAATACTCTATCCATCGTCCTCCCGAGGCCGACCTATGGTGGGAGCCATGCTCTAGGTGAGAACGAAGTCCCTCAGTCTATATGTGAGGAGAGTCTTTCGGTTCTGGCTTCCTACTAAAGTCCCTCGGTTTGTCGTACTATCATGCAGCAGCCGGTTCGGCTATGAGTGACGCTCGGTCCTTCATGCGATGGTCGGATCGGCTGTGAACAAAAAGAAACTTCAATTTTCACAAACGGTGTTTGTAATGGTGGCCCTTGCCACGACTGCCGCAGACCACCAGTCACGCTACCTTGCAAGAAACCGCAACCACCGTTCCAATGTGTAACCCACCACGGGCTTTCCTCTTGTGCTTGCCGGACTGGAAACTTACCTGCTCGGTAGACCACCACAAATCTGTTACCCCAAGCTCACAATTCAACTGGCTGTTGTGGTGAGATCTCATGGATTGCAGGTTGCAATTTTACATTAAGAAGAAAGAGAAAGAGAAAGAGGAATATCAAAAGCGAGCAAAATTAATGTTGAACGAAAAGTTTTCTTTTTTAATTTATTATTATTATTTTAATGTGTTGGAATGTTTTGATTGGCTGTGTCCAAAGTGACGTGTTACGTCAGTGACCATGCAAGTCTTGCTCATACAGTGTGTGTCTAACTGTCTCTGCGTGTCTTACTTATTTTCGAAAGGAATATTAATTTTAACAAACTACACTTTTAGAATTACATTATTAAATACTAGGGTATACGCAAAGAACTTCCAAGCTACTTGGGAAATCCTTATATTTAATGCCACGAAAATATAAGATACTAGACGGGCATGGCCTGGAAATCTTATATGCAGAACATTGGAAAGATGCCGAAGTCTGTTTGCAAAAGCCAATAGAGCTGAAGTAAATATTCAGCGGCAACAACATTGCACGATTAAGGGAAGAATGAAATGTTTGTGCAGTTAAATTTTTTCTACTTTTGCATGTTTTATTTATATTTTTCCACCCGTAAGACTTGATATTTGATTACAAGAAAGGAAATACTTCAAGGCCTGTTATTTGATATTTTAATATTTAAATTAACTGTGCCTGTTATTTTTCACTACTGTGCTCGTCTATCGCTTTTAATTACTGCACAAGAGTACATACTTACACGCACATTGCTACAAATTTTTATATAGGTATAGACATATATAGGTATTAGACCCAATTCACTTTATATATAGGTATAGATAAAATGTTAACTCGCTAATCATTTTAGAAAATTATAGTTTTCATCTTCTTATTTTAAAATTCAGATATTTTGTCTCCAATTTTAAAAAACTCACACATTTAATCTAAAGAGGGGTTTTTTAATTATTTTTTTGCTGAGTTGGAATCCAATCAAAAAAAATACTGATGTGGCCCTCATTAAATGACGTGGCAGCTGATGCTGCTTGCACAAGTTTGTGCCACGTCATTTAATGATCCCCTGGTCATGCCACGTTGGATAAAATTTATTTAAATAATTAAAATAAAAATCATAAATAAAATAAGAGTTACAAAAATCAGAATTAAAAACAGATTTCCTAAAAATCCCCAAAATCTTTCTGATACGATAATTGTTATTAAACACCTAAACAAAATTAAATCCACAATAACAAAAAATACAGATCCAGAAAATCATCGCCCTCTTCCTCTATTCTTCTTCTCCAACATTTTTCTTCTTCTTCTTCTTCCAAAAATTACCACCCTTTCAGTTCTCGCATCGTTTAAAACCCAAGGCTACTCAAATGCTCAGTTTTCTAAGATCATCAAATCCATCCCAAAACTTCTCTCTTTCGATCCCAATAAAACCATTCTCCCCAAATTCAATTTCCTTCTCTCAAAAGGCACTTCATCTTCTGACCTAATCCACATCGTCATCAATGTTGACTTTCTTTATAAGTCATGTTGAGAAATAATCTGTTTTTACCATTTACTGTTTTAGTCCCTGTATTAGGGGCATTACTGTCAATAAGTTACAATTTCATTTACGTTTCATTTGGGATTAATTTCATTCAATTAGTTGAATTTGTAACTAAGTTGGTTTTGGATATAGTCACATTTTGTAACTAGTCATAAAAACAACACAGTGAATAATATACACAGTTTTTACTTTTCACTCTATGTGTACTCTCTCCCTGTGTTGTGCGTGAAACCCCTTCCCCTTTCTTCTCCTCTGTACCTTCACTTCAGGTCTCTGTGTGTGTGGTGTGTGTGTGTGTAACATCAAGGATACAAGTGCTGTGATTGAACATGGTATCTAGAGCTGTGTTGTGAGCAAGCTTGGGAAACACGAGTGATTGGTGAGTACGAGATCGAGTTGCGTTGTGAGCGAGCTGCGTTGTGATTGAACATCGGTTTGAAGCACGAAATCGAAAGGAATCAACCTCTGATTCCTAGGGTTGGAAACACGAGCGATTGTGAGGTTCTTCAGTGAGTAACACACAGATCGACGATGAACGGAGGTAACAGAGGCTTCAACACACATCTTCCAGTGTTTGATGGAACAAACTGGAATCGGTGGTCGATCCAGATGCGAGTGCTGTTCGGAGCGCAGGACGTGCTCGATCTGGTGAACGGCGGTGTGACAGAGCCTGCGGAGAACGCTACCGAGGTGCAACGGAATGCACATCGTGAGAGAAGAAAGAAGGATCAGAAAGCCCTATTCTACATATTCATCAGTGTGTAGATGCAAAGGTTTTTGAGAAGATCGCTGAATCGACGACCTCGAAGGCTGCCTGGGATACTCTTGTACGTTGTTATGGCGGTGATGCGAAGGTAAAAAAGGTGAAGCTTCAGTCACTGCGTAAACAATACGAACTGCTTCAGATGAAGAATGGTGAGAAGATAGGTGACTATGTTTCACGCGTAGTCACTGTTACAAACCAGATGAAGAACTGTGGTGAGACAGTTACTGAAGAAACCATTGTTGAAAAGGTACTTCGCTCCCTAACTGTTCAATTTGATCACATTGTAGTAGCAATAGAACAATCGAAGGATACTAGTGATATGAAATTAGATGAACTGCAAGGAAACCTTGAAGCGCATGAATTGCACATCACTGATAGGGGATCTGAGAAAGAGACAGAGCAGGCTCTGAAGGCTCAGATCAGCAAGAAAGGGAATGGTGATAAGTCCAAGTGGAAAGAAAATAAGCGGAAATCTAAGAAGCAAGAGTGGCTGAACAAGAAGAACAGTGATAGCAGCAGTGTAGAGAAGGCAGAATCATCTAACAAGGGAGGGAAGAAGTACAACAATCAGAAAGGGAAGGAGAAGTTTGAAAAGAGGAAGGTACAATGCTTCAACTGTGACAAGTATGGTCACTTTCCAGATGAGTCTTGGTCAAACAAAGAGAACAAGAAAGAAGAGGCTAATATAGCCAAAGAAGAATCAGATGATGATCCTGTGCTGCTGATGGTGGCTACAGCAGATGATTCAGTAGTAATGGAGCTGTGGTATATGGACACAAGGTGTTCCAACCACATGACTGGCAACAAACAGTGGCTAGTTAACTTTGACAGCAGCAAGAAGACCAGAATTAGGCTTGCTGATGATAGGTATCTGCAGGCAGAGGGAATGGGGAACATTCTGGTTGAAAGGAAGTATGGAAAAACAGTGGTGATTGAAGATGCCTGGTATGTGCCTGGCATGAAGAGCAACTTGATGAGTGTAGGTCAGCTCATAGAGAAGGGCTTCTCAGTGAACATCGAGGATGGTATGCTGCAGTTATATGACAAGAAAAAGAGGCTGATTCTTAAATCCTTCTTGGAGAAGAACAGAACATTTAAGGTGAGCATCAAGGCAACTGAGACACACTGCTTTAGTGCCACTGATGGTGACAGAGACAGTGCCTTATGGCACAAGAGGTATGGTCATCTAAACTATAGAAGTTTGGGTCATTTAAATTCCAAGAAGCTTGTCATAGGAATCCCTGCAGTAGCTGCTATTGATAAGTCCTGTAATGTATGCATGAGAAGCAAACAAGCAAGGCTGCCATTTACATCAGAATTACCACCAAGAGCAACACATGCTTTGGGTGTAATACATTCTGATGTATGTGGTCCTTTGGAAGTCCCTTCCCTAGGTGGCAACAAATACTTTGTATCCTTTGTGGATGAACACACTAGGATGATATGGATATACTTGATTAAAGCCAAGAGTGAGGTGCCTGATCAATTCAAGAAGTTCAAGAATTATGCTGAAAAACAGAGTGTCTGTCAGCTGAAGATTCTCAGAACAGATGGTGGGGGAGAGTACAACTCTGCTGAGTTTAACAGATTCTGTGAAGATCAAGGCATTGATCATGAAGTGACTACCCCCTATACTCCTCAGCACAATGGAGTTGCTGAGAGAAGAAATAGGATGCTAATGGACATGGCAAGATGCATGCTGAAGGAGATGAACTTGCCAAACAGTCTTTGGGGAGAAGCTGTCTCAACAGCAGCCTATATCCTCAATAGATGTCCAACCAAGAGACTGAAGGAAGTAGTTCCACTTGAGATGTGGTCAGGAAAGAAGCCAAGTGTAGGGCATTTGAGAGTGTTTGGTGCACTCTGCTACAAGCATATCCCTGATGAGAAGAGGAAGAACCTGGATGATAAGAGCTGTCCAACGATCCTAGTAGGATACCACTCCACAGGGGCATACAAACTGTACTGCCAAGCAACTAATACGATTGAGTTCAGCAGAGATGTAGTCAACAAGGAAGCAGAAATGTGGGACTGGGACAGTGGCAGAGTCAAGACTGCCAGAGCAGAATCTGTTTTGCTAGAAGAAACTGATGTTGATGCACCAGTTCAAGAACAGGAGCCTGCCCCAGCTGACAATAATGAGCCTCAGCCACAGCAGGAAGACAGTGACACTGATTCTGATGATGAACAGACTGTACAAGGAAGACCACAGAGGCAGATAGTGCCTCTAAACAGGCTAGCTGAATATGACTTAATTGTAGATAATCAAGTTGACAGTGATGGAGAACTGATTCATCTTGCTATGCTGGCTGATGTTGAGCCACTCAGCCATACAGAAGCTATGAAGGAGAGGGTGTGGATGGCTGCCATGAAAGAGGAATTGAATTCCATTGAAAGAAACAACAGTTGGGAACTGGTTGTGCTGCCAGAAAACAAGAGAGCAATAAGTGTTAAATGGGTTTACAAGGTAAAGCTGAACCCAGATGACACAGTTGCAAAACATAAGGCTAGATTGGTAGCAAAGGGTTTTCTTCAAAGACAAGGGCTTGATTACTTTGAGGTATTTGCTTCGGTTGCTAGGCATGAGACAATTAGGATGGTGATTGGTCTAGCTAGCAATAAGGGATGGAGCTTATACCACCTTGATGTCAAGTCAGCCTTTTAAAATGGCCCATTGGAGGAGGAGGTATATGTGTTGCAACTCCTGGCTTTGAGAAGAAAGGTAAAGAGCAGCTTGTGTACAGACTTCATAAGGCATTGTGTGGACTTAAACAAGCCCCTAGGGCATGGAACAAGAAGATAGATGCATTCTTCCATGAACTAGGCTTCAAGAAGTGCATGGTTGAATATGGAGTCTATGTGAAGGATTCAAAACAAGGTGAAATAATACTGGTCTGTCTTTACGTGGATGACATGCTGATTACAGGGGCAAGTGCCACTGAAATTGACAGTTTCAAGAAGAAACTGAAGTCTGAATATGAGATTACAGACTTAGGAAGAGTAACATACTTCCTAGGGATGGAATTCCTCTATGAATCAATGGGAATAATACTCCATCAAGGAAAGTATGCTGCTGAAATATTAAAGAGAATCCAGATGCAAGACTGCAACTCTGCAGTGACTCCTGCAGAAGCAAATGTAAAACTGGAAGCAGATACTGAGGGTGAGGATGTTGATCCTACCTTGTTCAAACAGCTAGTGGGTTCCTTAAGGTACTTGTGTAACACAAGACCTGACATTTGCTACTCAGTTGGTGCTGTGAGTAGATTCATGAACAAGCCTAAAATGAGTCATTTCCTTGCTGCCCCAAGGATACTGAAATACATTAAGGGGACTGTCAGAAATGGTATTCTGTTCCCAGTAGCTGGACAGCAGCAGAATGATGAACTGCTTGGGTATTCGGATGCAGACTGGTGTGGTGATAGAGTGGATAGAAGATCCACAACAGGCTATGTTTTTATATGGAATGGTGCTCCAATATCACGGTGTTCAAGGAAGCAACAAGTTGTTGCTTTGTCATCATGTGAGTCTGAATATATTGCAGGGGCTGTGACTGCATGCCAAGTTGTGTGGCTCAGTGAATTGATAAGTGAATTCTAGATAGTGAAGAAGAAGAAGAAAACTGTGAAGTTGCTGATTGATAATAAATCAGCAATTATGCTTGCTAAGAACCCTGTTCTACATGGTCGCAGCAAGCATATTGAAACCAAATACCACTTTCTAAGAGAGCAAGTGGAGAAGGGTAACATTGAAGTGTGCTATTGCAGCACACAGCTGCAAGTTGCTGATATCCTCACAAAAGGATTGAAGACTGAACAATTTCTGAAGCTGAAGACTGAATTGGGCGTGACTACATTCTAGGAAGATGAGTTAAGGGATGGTGTTGACTTTCTTTATAACTCATGTTGAGAAATAATCTGTTTTTACCATTTACTGTTTTAGTTTCTGTATTAGGGGCATTACTGTCAATAAGCTACAATTTCATTTAAGTTTCATTTGGGATTAATTTCATTCAATTAGTTGAATTTGTAGCTAAGTTGGTTTTGGATATAGTCACATTTTGTAACTAGTCATTAAAAAAACAACATAGTGAATAATATACACAGTTTTTACTTTTCACTCTCTGTATACTCTCTCTCTGTGTTGTGCGTGAAACCCCTTCCCCTTTCTTCTCCTCTGCACCTTCACTTTAGGTCTCTGTGTGTGTGGTGTGTGTGTAACATCAAGGATACAGGTGCTGTGATTGAACAATCAAAAACAAAACAATAAAATAACAATGAATGGAGGAAGAGAAGAAAAAGATGAAAGGGAGGATCTGCAGAATGAAAGGCACGGGCCACACAACACATAACCATTTCCCCTATCTCTCCCTCCCTCTTTGTAATTTCTTTCTCTCTCATTATTCCTCTTTCTCAATGTTTTTGTTGGATTTGGTGTACAGATCTGATGTTTTTGTTGGATTTGGTGTTTGTAAGAGTGGGGATAAGGTTGGATGAGGATTGGTTGAAGCTATGGTTGGTGTCAATTTAACAAGGATGAAGGCGATTGAGATGAACGAGGTTGAAGAGATAACAAATAAAAGATTTATTTTATTTTAATTTTATTTTTTTAATTTGTTTTTAATTTTTACATTTTATTAAGTAAATAATGATGTGGCAAGCTGATGTGGTTCATTAAATGATGTGGCAAGCCTATGTCAGGTGCCACGTTATTTAATGACGGCCAAGACAGCTTTTTTTGGTTAGGCGTCTAACTCAGTAAAAAAATTGAAAAATCTATCTTTAGACTAAATGTTTTTTGAGTTTTTTAAAATTGGGGGACTAAGTGCTTGTTTGGTTGCACGTTTGCAAGCATGAAAGTACTTCTCTCCTGTTTGGTTCTTCCCCAACGCGGCAGCAGCGACGCAAATCATGGTCCAAACTCACGACAACTGAAGCAACTAATCGTAGCTTCTGCGATCAACAAGATTCGTGTCTCCGCTAACACGTGATTTCTCTAATGCGCCCTTCATAAATTCCCTCATCACTAACGTAACCTGAGACTTCATAACTCCATTACTAATAGGTGATTTATCTATTATGTGTAGAGAAGAAGAAATTAAGAAAGAAGGAAGAGATAGCATAATCTGAGAGAACCGTTTAAAGAGGATGAACAGTCAGTGGGTGTTGTGTGGCGACTATAGAAGATAAGAGGAGGACGTTTTTAGGGTTTAGAAAAGGCCATCACTTTTCTCACACCCCTCCCTACTCACCCCAAACCCCCTAAAACCCAAAAATACCCCTAACTCAAAAACACCCTTTCTCCCTCTCAAATCCCTCACACCCACCAAAAACACACACGGCCGAAACCTTCTCCCTTTCCCTCACCCTATTCGACTTCTCCCTCTCCCAAACCCACTCAATCTTCGATTTTAACCTTCAAACTCATTTTTGGAACATAAGGTACACGATTTCTAACCCTCATTTACTTGCATTTTGCTCGATTTGCTGTGTTTTATCGTTTTTTCACTTTTGCATTTTCGCGAAGCATTCGGTTGTCCTCAATCGAATGCTCCTGGGGACGAAGCAAAACGGACCCATTCGGTTGAGGTCAACCGAATACGTTCTGTTGAGGTCAACCGAATCATATACTGATACTGATTGTGTTTGATATGTTCGGTTGCAGGTATGATCCAATTCGTTACCCTCATTGAACGAAATGCTGGGAGGATTTTCATTCCAAATGAGATTTGGAGACTAGAATTGCCTTGTTCCTTTTAAACGGTACCCTCTTGGAAGTTGGCCCTTGTATTCGTGGTGTCAACAACATGCGCTATGGCAACATCATTACTGTGGGTGTTGAGAGTGTGGAAGCCTCGTTAACATACTATCAGACCGGGAGCTTCAAGGTCGCCAGGATTATGCCCGTGGTTGCCTCTGATGGGAGTGGGAGTGACAGTGATACTGCGAGTGATGCTGGATCCGACTCTGTTGTTACCCAGTTGTAGTTTTTTACTGTTATTTTGTTTATCAATAATTGTAATTGAACGTCGCTGATTTAGTAATGAATAAATATTGGGTTGATTATTTTTTGGTTTACAGTACCGTTTAAATTAAACAACAATTTTATTATTCAAAAGCGTCACCGTACATAAAACTCGAAATACACGAAAACGATAAAATAACAGAAACTACTGAGCTGGTGGAGTTAAACGACTAAGGATCTCAGCGACGGTCTGTGTGGTTTCCTCGTACAAATGCAGATAACCCTTCCATTTAAACAGGACATAAATGGACATCATTGCTTGGACGTCATCGTCGTTCTTGACATCCATTGTAGACCAGTGCACACGTCCATTAGACCAATCGGGTTTCCGATAAACTATACGAGTTATCCCTTGCTCGTCGCCCTCCACTTGCACCTTACCCAGTAGTTTATCTTTTAGGGCAACGAATGTTATGTTGTGTTTAAGCCTACACTGCATTGTGTCTCGCCCCTCGAAACATACACCATCAACTTTGTTGTTGATGATGCCCTGATGATGAATGATAGTAAGGGAAGAATCCTCTGAGTATTGTGTTAGGGGCATTTTTTGTGTTTATACGATTTGGTGGAGAAGAAGAAGCAGAGAAGGGGTTAGGGTTTTTGTGAAATAGAAGGGAAAGCTGAAGCCCAATTTATAATAAGCGTGGGGAAAGATGAGCCGTTGATCAAAATTTTAGATTACAAATTTGAGCCGTTTATTTTCTATTCGTTGGGTCACAATTTCCAAAGGAAATGCCATCCACTCCTTTTTCTGACACGTTTGACTGGTTGTGAGCCGTTGGTTAAAAGTGTCGGTGGAATCTGAGCCGTTCAATATTTTTTAAAAAAAAAACCCGTATTCGGCTGCCCTGATCCGAATTTATTCGGTTGGGGTTAGCCGAATCATCTAAAAAGGAAAAAATGGGTGTGTGCCAAAAAATACACATTCGATTGCCCATAACCGAATTATTTCGGTTGCCCGTAACCGAATCGGCAAAAAATGCGCGTTTCATTAATGGTCTTTTGGTCATTTCGCAGGGTTAGGGGGTGTGGGGTGAGTAGGGAGGGATATGGGAAAAGCATGGGCCTTTTTTACTAACATAGGTGACATAAAAATTGGCTGATTACTAATCAAAAATAAATAAAACGGGCTGCTTGCTATTAGAACATATTTTCACTAAAATATTTTTAAGTTTTTTTGACAAATAATATTATTTTAGGTTAATTTGTTGTCTATTTTGGTTGATACCCATTTTGGTAATTTTGCACCCAAAAGCACTTTTGATCTAATCTATCCAAACAACAATGATTGGTGAAAATCACTTTTTGGTAAAAGTTTCCAAACAAAAGTCACTTTGAATTCAACTCACTTCTAACTAAACTCAATTCTGTCAAACTCAATTCTCATCACCGCAAAACCAATCACACACTAAATGTCTGTGTTTTAAAATAGGGGGACCAAATGTCTGAATTTATGAAAATAGGGAGACCAAAACTATAATTTAGCCAATATAAAATTAACTAATAATGTGAACATTAATAAATATCAACAGTTAGTCAAAATAAATATCAACAGTATGAGAGCGCAAAAAATATTGAAGTACTCCAATATGCTAATTAAATGAATCAGAGTCTAAAATTATAAATTTATAATAGAAAATGGTAAACTGGAATTCTAATTTGAAAGCTTAATTATACATTATTGTTAATCTTGACTTGATTTTGAGAAATGACATCAATGTTTGACATCCAAGTTCCCGCACAAACATATCTTTCCAAACACATAAACAATTAAATTTCCAAAGATTTCTACAAGATGTAAAACATCAAAATAACAAACCAAGAAAGAAAGATCAAACTAATTAATTAAAGTGCACCATGGCTTACACTAGTTGCATTATTCTTGATCATGTTCCCAAAAGGATAGCATCCTCTAAACCCATTTGAGCACTTAGGAGATCCCTCTAGTGAAGAAGGAGAGAATGACTTACTTCCTTGACCTTGACCTTGACCTTGATCTTTACTATCTCTCATGGAGAATGAAGCCGACGAAAATGCCATTAACGACCAAGACGATGAAGACGACGTCGACGATGAAGAAGATGACCAAGATGATGATGAAAGTGACACATGAGACTTCCTTGAACCATAAAACCTTGGCAAAAAAATGCCAGAAAATAAATTCCCCTTTGAATTTCTTCTCTTACCATTGGACTTATTTGTTGAAAAATAAGAAGGTGGGGGTGTAAGTGGAGGAAGGGAGGTGTCAGACAAAGGATGCTTAGGAGTACCAGGTTGTGCTTCCCACATGAAAGGAACAGCTGCAACTGATGTTTCTCCATAATAGAACACTCTTGAAGATGTGTTCCCATTAGAACTTTCTTTAGCCATTAGCCTAGAGAAAAACCTACCATCTTCCTTTATTCTGAAAGACATTTCAGCTGAATTATGCTTCACACTATCACTAACCATTTTAGATTCAAAAGTAGTATACTATATGTTTTTTTTAATATCCCTCTAGCATAAACTTAGATCTAAAATAAAAATAAAAAAGCCTCTAGATCTGAAAAATGGATTCAAAAACATAAACAGCTGTGTAGAGTGTAGAGTGTAGTAGAGTCTACTCTATTCTTTATAGCAGTTTGCTATCTAGAGTTGGAGCAATATATTATGGTTTCCTGTACTTGACTCTTGGGAAATATAAATAGGAAGTTCACGTTATTCGAAATTAATAAAAAATTACTACTCACCTAAAGAAATCAATACAGAATTCGCTTCTTAATAGGAGGAATTAATTTAGGCATTGTTATAACTATTTCTACCTTATTTGGCTTGCCCCTCACATGGTCCTTATGGTTATTGAAAAATATATATATTTTTTGCCATAAAAAAATAAAATTATTTTTGAAGGGATAGTTGTGGAATATAATGCTGTAATTGATTTATTTATAGATAAAGAAGGTAAAAAAATCAAAAATAGCAAGTTATAAATTCCATGTTGTCCAATCTATCTAGGTTGGAATAAGATGTAATAAATATGTTGAAGTAACCCTTTTACTCTGTTATAATGAATTTTATAAACAAAATTCAAGAGGACCGATTTAATTGTCCAATCTAACTTTGTTGAATTTTGAAATGGGATTTTTTTTTTTCAGAACGGGACCAATTTAATTGCCACAAAATTTAATGCCTGAAATATGGTTGATGAACTATAAAAACTCAAGCGAATGGGTAGCTGCACAATTATTTTTGGAAGCATCTGGACCATTGATTAAGAGATTGATGTATATTTGTGGTGGAACATTTATAAGTCTGTTAAAGCTAGGACAGACGTGGTTTATTGTGGATCATTAATTAGAAATAAATTAAAGTTAGTGAAATTCATGCTCCAAATTAATCAAGATTGACAATAATTAATATGACACAGGCAACAATCACTTAAACCAGCATGAGTTGTGTCTTGTAGCCTTCAAAAAAAAGTTGTCATATATACTCTCCTTCCATTTTATATATGTGCTGTTTTTAATGAGAAATTTATTTCTTATTAATATTTATCATTTTAATAGGTAATGCGAAATTTGCTCCATGAGCGGAAATTAGTCTTTCGTTGAAAGCATTAGAACACTCTTTAGGTAGCCACAGATGATTGTGGTATTCTTCTTGGCGCCAAAACTTTTTGCTTCAAACCTATTGGTAATATTCAACAAGAAGCTATGGAGTTGCTTTTGACTATAAACTGGGTTAGAGAGTTGGAGCTTAGAAATGTGAAGACAGTTGTGAATGCCTTCACTTCCTCTAATTTTTTCAATTCTAAATTCGGTTGTATTATTCAATCCTGTAAAACCTCTTTTAACTTTGTTTGCCTAAATTGGTATGTAGAGTTTGCTAGGAGAAATGCTAATAAGGTGACTAACATTCTTGCAAAGACGACCTTATGCTCAACTAGTCGTATTTAAAATCCAAGTGATTGTCAAAAATAGTTTGTCAATCTTGATTGATTATTGTCAATCTGACTGAGTAAGATCTAAGTCATTAATTAAAATACTAATAGTAACTTCATTGTTAGTCGACGATGTCCACCAACTCTACCAGATAAAAATAAATGGTTACAAAAGAAATTGTTGAGCTGGGGTTAAGGGGAATTTGCCAATTCGAACACTAATAAATGAAAAGATGCGTGTATGTTGTGGTCCATAACCCAGTGAATTGAATGAAAAGCTTTGTTGGCAATATGGCAGTGGAGGTTCGTACACGTAAATATTGTACCCAGAGAAGAAAAATGAATGTCTTGTCCAAAACCTAAGCAAAATTCACATGCATTCTTGCAACTTATTTACATTATTCCTTATTTATTCAGATTGATATGGTCTATCATTTACTGTTCAAATAAAATATATTTTTCCGACAAGAGTAATAAAATGAAACGGGCAGAAGAGAAATTAATACCCATTATTAAGATAACGAATTTAGATGCTAGTATAAAGATTCCACCCTCATTAAATTGAGACAAGAAAAAAATACGATAGTACTAGTACCATTCTATTTAACTATTGAGGCATCTTGATGGAGGCGGTTCACAACAGAGAGAAAGGGTAATAGTAGTAACAATTTAATGTCATAGTTATGAGATGAGCTGTATAATAGTACTAGTACCTTGGTTCTTTAGATTTTATGAATTGAACCCCACCACACTAATCTTGCTATAATATTGATTTGCCACGTTTGACACACCAATTCACCTTAATATCCAATTAGACCTAACTGTAGTCTTGTAATAAATAAACATCCATTCAGCCACCTCACTGATTAGAGATATCTCGTTTTGACAATTTCAACGACATAGGAATGTCAACTCCCGGGTTCGAACCCTAGTCAATTCATGTGATAGTGTATGTGATGTTTATTTATCATTTTGTCTAAACCGACAAAAAAATTAGAGAATTATATAGAATGACCCACTTAAATACAAAGGATTAGTGTGTACATATTGATATCACGTCTTATCATATAATATCTTATATCATCTCTCTTGAGAGACCAATTTAATTAACCAGCAACATTAAGACCTAATGTGGAGCAAGAAATTAATATGGGCTTTCTTCTTCTTTTTTCTTCTTCTTCTTTGATAAGTAACATGTGGCGTCAATTAAAATGCATTAAATGATACAACGATATAATATAGGACAACAAGCATCAATGATATAGCATTTGGACTTTGGAAGTGTTGCTAACTTCTTCTGATGTAATGGTTACACGGTTCAAAACAAAACCGTCATGTTATAGTAATGTGGATTAATTAGAGGTTGCTTTTTAAGCTTCTTTTTTTTGGGACTTAATTGAGTTTTCAAGATCAATGTGAGAGTTCTCCTCTATTTGTTCACTTCAAAGAAGCTAACAATCCGCAAATCTTTGATAACATTTGTGTCATTTGACAATGGAGTTTGAAGTCATTTCTTTTGGAATACCCAACAAATTATTCTTTTTTTTTTCGGAGGCCGGCACAATGGCCACATATAGGGGAAATGGGGATCAGGAATGTCGCATACCGAGTTCAAACTCGGGAGTAAGCAAAAAATGTCCCTAGCTCCAACCAACTGAGCTACACCACTGGGTTTTGTACAATGCTCTTACAATCTAATTAAATTAAGGCTAACTGATTCATTAACTAGTAAATGACAACATAAACTAATTGGACTGAATTAGCAAGATATAATGGGCCAAGCCCACAAATACAAATGTTAGGCCCAATACATTATTCTATCAATATTCACCCTTTTGTTAGTGCATAAGGTTTCTTCAGTTAAAGATATCTTAATATATAGTAAAAAAAATTGAGAAAAAAATCTTAAATCAATTCATATACTTCTTGAAAGTAAAGGGTGAATGCAAATGCAATAATAACATCAAAGTAAAGGTTTCACACACACAAAACATGATGAAAGTAAATTACAAATGCAATAATAACATCCAAGATAAGTTGTCCAACTGAAAGGGTTCATTCATTGACTACTCACCTATAGTAAAGAAAAAGTTGTGTGAAATTATTAGTGTATGAAAACTATGGATGTGAACTATAATACTATGAAGAAGAAAATAAAACAAAAGCAAAAGTAAATAAAATTAAAGATAAAGAAAAACTTTGAGAACTTGTCGACAATACTTATTCAGAAGGATTTTATAAGACAATCTCATAAGAGTGACATAAAAACCAGTATGGTGAAAACATGTTAGGCAAGTAATAGAAGCAAGTTAAATAAGTAATATTTTTTTTTTATATGCAAATGTTAGTTGGGTGGGGGAATGTTAGTTTCGGGGTTTGAACCCTAGACCTCATTCTTGCAATTCCTTTATGTCTCTTAGCTGGCCAGCTGAGCTACTTCTTTGTATTATACGTTGCCGTTTGAATACCATAGCATGTGAAAACCTTTTCCCCGCCAAAAACTCAATCATTTTTTTTTGTCAATCATATTCGTTTGGACTTTGGGTGCAAAAAATTAATCATACAACGAAACTACGATCATATTCATATCATCATCATCATAATAATAACCTCAACTCGGCGAAACGCATTTTCCGAACCGCGCAAATCACGCTCCAAATCTAGTTATTTCCCCACTTACGTGTCACTCATTCATTGGGTATGACGCTCAATCGTAATTAACTACCATAGTAGAAGAAACTATGGTGAGTGGTCCTCACTCCTCAGCAACCAGTGACCACAAAAAGATTTCCCTTTCACTTACCGAGTCGTGACTCAGTTCCCTTTTGGTAGCGAGTCGTGACTCGGCCCCGCGACACCATCATCACGCTCCTCCTTCCACTTTCCACCATCCCCAGCATTGCATAAATTCCCCAATGGATCTTTCTCGGGATTCCAAGCTTCGTCAACCTTTACCAAACTTTTCCAAACGCAGTTTTAAATGCTTCTCTGAAATCCGCGTTTGCGTTTTCCGGTGGAAATGGCTGAAACTCCCGCCGCCGCATTTGGGGCTCCCGGAACGCCTTCTATAAGAGAAGTGAGATCCGAAACTGGAACCGGGTCGGGTGGGAACCCGAATCACGGGATTAGGAGGCTAAATATGCGAGCTGAGATTGATACATCGCCGCCGTTCGAGTCGGTTATGGAAGCCGTGACCCGTTTCGGTGGAAGCGGTCCTTGGTTACCCCTTTATAAGCTTGGAGAAGCTTTTGTAAGTTTTTGTATCTTACTGCTTCTACTTTTTTTTTTGTGCTTTAGAACTGTTAATTTTATAGTAATAATATGCTTTGTTATTTGTTTATGTTTTATTTATTGATTGAATTTGGTTACTTGCTTAGTGAAAATTTGCTTGTTCATGTTTTAATTTCCCAACTATAGATGCATTTTTCTGGTTTTGTTTGGATTTTCCGAAGTTTCAATTTATCAGTTTAATTTTTGGTTTCCTGGGTAGTAATATAATAGAGTACTTTACTGCACATAATCTAATGATTCAAATATTTAATTCCACAATGAGTATTGGGCATTGGCAAAGTTGGACCTAATTACTACTGAAATATTTGTTTCCACTTGTACTGCTTGTGTTGTTGATCTGCTATAACATAGCTTCGTTTGTGAACATATTGATACCTGTCCCATGTTAGTTTACCTGCTGATGTAGAAGAAGATTATTATTTGCAGAACAACTTTGAAGACTTTGACATAAAGAAAGTGGAGGAACAAGCAGCAGAGTTGGAGAAGGATTTGATTGTCAAAGAGCTCGAAACACTTGATGTGCTTGAAGAACTGGGAGCTACCAAAAGAATCGTGGAGGACTTAAAGCAGCAGGCGCAGCTGCAAAAAGAAGCATCCAAATGTTTTGCAAATCCGGATGCGAATTCCTATGAGCAGGTTGGAACTCCTGTTATTAAGGAGATGATGAACAAGGAAAGTTATGGAAACAATATCAACAACAATCAAGAACAGATATTGCAAATTCCAAGTTCCTGTTGCTCTATGTCATCACCTGATCTGATCTTAATGGAGTTGCAACAAGCCAAAGTGAATCTTGGTAAAACTATTAATGAACTTGGGGTGATACAGTCCTCTGTTGAATCATTAAATAAGAAGAAGATGAAGAAGGAGAAGGTTTTTCTGGCGAGGACACGTGAAAAGTTGGCGTCGAAGTTTGCAGCTGTTTCTGCTCAAGAGAGGGCCCAAGAGCAAGCAAGATTAAATCCACCAGTATCTCAAGTAGAATGCACTTTTGATAATCCTGCTGATATGAGGAATTTCAATTGTTATTCTGAGAAGTACAATAGAATGGTTGAAACAAGAAGATCTGAAGTTTCAAATCCCTTACCTGTGTTTGAAGAGCAAGGATTTTGTGTTAAGATTGCTGAGATGAGGTGGTTTGCAGCCAAAAAGATGGAAGAAGCTGCAAAGGCAGCAGAAGCTATTGCTCTTGCTGAAATTAAGGCTCTATCAAATGCTCAGAGATCATATGATTTTGCTCCGCCAGAACCTAAGAAAGTCGCTTTTTCTTTAGCAAACCGATCTCTTCTTAACCCGAATGGTCAAGTACCAGAGGATTTCACTCTGAAGAAGGTAATAGATTCAAAGTTCCAAATTGATGAAATAGATGTTTCTAAACTGACTATTTTGAAGAAGTTGGAGGAGGCAACAGAAGAAGTTCTACACAGCAGACAAATCTTGACCGATGCTTTAAACAGAATTGAAATAGCAAACAGAAAGCAACATGCTGCTACGGAAGCTCTGCGTAGATTGATACCGGAGGATGATATAAAGGATAAAACATTGTACAACTCTATTAATTGCAACAAGTTTATCCAAGCTGGATTTTTTCAAGGTAATCCCCTCCCCGAAGTAACAAAGTCAACAACAGCAAACAATAATCCAAAGCCTGTTTTGAGGCCAACACTTTCAATGAGAGATGTGCTTAGCAGAAAGCAAGTTCCTGAAGGATATGCTACAAGAAAGGAGATGGAAGAGCATAGTGAAAGACAAAAGGTAGCATTGAGTCAAATGCTTCGAGCGTTGAGGGAAGATTTAACCCTTACACCAAAAGCTGAGAAAGATGGGAGTGATCAAAAGCAATTCACGGCACAGAGGAAGAAGTTTGGATTCATCCAAATATCACTTCCCCTGGCAAGGCCTAGTAAGAAAAGGACATGAAATTTCAATCCCTAATGCTTGTGCAGTGATGAATAGCTGCTACTCATGTATCTCTATGTCTTGCCATGCTATTCATTAGTAGTTCATGTGTTTGATTCCCTTTTACTGTAGAAATTTGTTTGGGTGTCTGATTTTGTTAAATATTTTAAGTTTGAGTGAAGGTGCATATTCTGAAACTAGCTTTGATGGAGCTAGCAGATTATTATGATGCTCTTAATGGATGAATTAGAGTGATGCTGAATTTATTATTCACAGGGTATGGAGGCCTTACAAGTTACAATTGGCTAATTTGATTGTAAATTTGTTAGAATGTAATGATCATGTGGGTGCCCCGTTGTGTATTGTAACAATATATACTCAATAAATTTATATTTGTTATGTTATTTTTGATAAAATTTCAAGAACTTAAATATGTTTTTCGTACCTATAAAATAGAGATGTTTTCAAATTAGTCTTCGTTAGCTCCTACGAATGTCAATGTTTCTTGCATCTTTTGACTTGTTCGATTTAAAGGGGGATGAGACATTGTTGCAGGATGAGACAAAAGGGAGAACATGGTAACGAGTGAGAGAAGGAGAAGACGACTAGAAGAGGCTGCATGAACAGCGATAATGATGGGTTGTCGGCGTAGCGGAGAGGAAACGAGGTAGAGAGAGAGACTTGTGAAATTGGTGATAGGTGTATATTGTTCCTGTGTTCGAGGCTAGGGACTTCCTCCAAGAAGAAAACAGAGAAATTTGAATGTATATTTCGATTTATTAGGTACTTGAACAATTTAATAGAAAGTATATTATGGAGAATTTTATATAAAAAAAAGCAAATCTAACTCATATAAAATTATGTGATGAAACAAACTAGTGACATATATCGATGTTAAATTTTAGGCTAAAGCACTCTCGGGGTCCCTTATGTTTATTTAAAGTAACGATTTAGTCATTTATCTTTTTTTTTGTCCCAGATCAGTCCTTTATGTTTTAATTTTTTGTCACCGTTGCCATTTTCTGTCTGCTTCCGTCCAAGTCCGTTAAAAAATGACTATGTGGCATTTTTTAATGCTTATTTGGCATTATTTATTATTTTATTTACCAATTAATTGATGAGTCATCATTCAATCTTCTTCAACCTCACGCTCTCAACACAAACCCAGCAACACAACCCATTATTCAAGTTCATTGTGCAGAAAATTACTCGCTCTCTCTCTCTTTGAAAAACACATACCACTATGGCAACGAAAACGAAATCTGAAAAAAATGCATAACACCATGGCATGAAAATGCATAACAAAAGTTCATTGTGTAGAAAAATGAAATCTTAAGACGAAAACATCTTTCTAGATCTGAATGAAATCTTAAGACGAAAACATCTTTCTAGATCTGAATCTGAAAACGAAACCGAACGAAACCAATTGCAAATCCTCTTCATTTTCGTTCCCTTTGCAGAAAACCAGAAAATGATTCGCATTTTCGTTCGCGTTTTTGTTTCCTTTCCTTCGCGTTTTCGTTCACGTTTTCGTTTCCAGAAAACCATATCTCCATCTCCATTGCCTTCGCGTTTTCATTTCTTGAATTTTCTGGAATCTGGTTCGCGTTTTAGGTTTGAAATCGATTTTGGGTTTGAAATCGATTCTGGGTTTGAAATGATTTTAGGTTTTATAGAATCCCCAAATCGAAAACAGCAATCGATTTTAGGTTTTATAGAATCCCCAAATCGATTTTAGAAAACGATGAAGAGAGAAGAGATGAATAGAAAACGATGAAGAGCGAAGAGATGAATAGAAAACAGAAGGATATGGAGATGATTCAAAAACGAAAATGAAGGAAGGAAACGAAGAAGGAAGGAGAACTGTTAACAGAGTTGGAAAATGAACCAGTTTTTGGTTCCTGGGTCTGGTTTTTGGTTCAAGAAGGAAAATGAACCAGTTGTACTGCAATTTTTTCAACAAGTGAGATGAGGTTAAAGATGAGTTTCAGAAGAACAGTGAGTGAGGTTGAAGATGAGTTTCAGAACTCAGATTTTTTAAAAATAAAACTAAATTAAAAATGAGCTGGCATAAGCCACATAAGCCTATATCGTGACACATCAGCCCCAAACAAGCCACATATGCATTTTTTAACGGAGTTGGACGGTCTTTAACGGAAAAGGATTTATGTGCCAAAAATTTAAAACATAAATGACTGATTTGGGACAAAAAAAAGATAAATGACCAAATCGTTACTTTAAATAAAGATAAGGGACCCCGAGAGCACTTTTGCCTAAATTTTAAAATAGAAAAAATAGTCACTTAAGTAATTTCAGTTAAAAATTAAAACAAAAATAAATTTTTATTTTCAACGAAAAAATTAAAATTATTATTTAGAATCTCCCAACTATTTTCTTATTGTTTTAACAACTTTCTTGTTGAGAACTTGTAATGGTCTTCTAAAGCACGTGGAGGTTTGCTGAAGAAGAAGGAGTTTGTGATGGGTAATTCAATTTTTTCCAAACCCTAAAGTACTCAAAACACACTCATAGGTGTCGCGCTTTCCATGCTGTCATGAAATTAATTTTTCGTCGCGTAAGCCGGTTGTTGAGGATCAAATTTGGCATATTCGAATAGTTAAAAAAATTTCCAAACCCTAAAGTACCCCAAAACTCATTGATTAGTGTCGCACTTTACATATTTTGTCACAAAACTATTTTTTACCAAACCGGTTATCACGTAACAAATTTTGCATGGTTAAATAGTTAGAAGTTTTTTTCCGAACCTTAAAGTACCCCCAAAACACATTGCTTATGGTCACACTTTAGTATTTTGTCGAGAAATTAATTTTTTTCTCCAAATCGGTTATTGATGAACGAACTTCATGTATTTAAACATATAAAAATTTTCTGGACCCTAAAGTACCTCATAACACACACTGCTCAGCACTTCGCTTTACTTATTTTCTCACGAAATTATTATTTTTCACCAACTCAGTTAGTTAGGAACATTTAAAATTAATTTTTTCGCACCACAAAATACACTGCTTAACCCCGCACTTTACATATTTTATCACATAATTAATTTTATTTTTCACAAAACTTATTATCGATGAACGAACTTTGCCTATCTGAACAGTTAAACTTTTTTTGAACTGTAAAATACCCAAAACACACTGCTTATC
This sequence comes from Astragalus membranaceus, assembly GCA_039519185.1. Classification (NCBI taxonomy): domain Eukaryota; kingdom Viridiplantae; phylum Streptophyta; class Magnoliopsida; order Fabales; family Fabaceae; genus Astragalus; species Astragalus membranaceus. The sequence goes on from CM076848.1 coordinate 63,370,010, forward strand.
AACGCACTTTAAGTATTTTGTCACGAAACTAATTTTATTTTTCACCAATTTTGCCTTAAGATTAAAAGATGTTAGCAATAAAAAATATATATTTTACCATAGTGGGACTCACTCAATGCACATGTATTTTTTATTGCAAATTGAACATCTCCCTTTTTCTTACTCACACATTGCTTGTGGGACCCACTAAAATGATTGTGGAACGCCACATAAAAATTGGCTCCAAAACACCACCACTAAACTTACATTCAACTTAGCCTTAAGAGTATTAAGAGTATGGGGAGTCTTCACCTCTAATACTAATATAATAAATTTAATATCTAATACTAATCTATCTAATATCTAATCTAATATTTAGTACTAATATAATAAAATAATATGCTAGCAACGAAGCGCCAATGGAAGCACCAACGAGCCAGCGGGAGTGCATATTTTATATTAAATCTCATTTTCTTTTTTCCTCATTTTTACTTCATTATTAATATTATGCTTAATTAAACTGCACAAATTGTAAAATCAAAGTCCCCCTCAGCACCAATTTTGACCAAATTAGAGGGGGACTTTGATTTTACAATTTGGGAAAATAGGGGGACTAAATTCGTGAAAAAAAACTTCGGGGACTAAAACCGTGAGTTAGTAAAAATAGGGGGACCAAAACTGTAATTAAGTCTTAATATTATAAGAAGATACTAACTTTTTTTTAAAACTTTTTGCAACAAAACTATTCTAATAAATTTGAATTATCGCCTTTTATCAAGTTTTTCTTTTATTACATTTTGCAACTTTCAACGTATTTATAATTTCAAAGCAAATTATAACAAATACAGTGTTGCCCGTGCGTATGCACGGATAAAATACTAGTTTGGTTACAATAGCCAAAAATAGTTATAAGTATAACAAAAATAGAGTATTTAAATTCGTTTATTTTAATTAAATATATAGTTTATTTTAATTCGTTTATTTTGATTAAATATATAGTTTTATTTTCAATTTACTATTTATTACTCACTGGTCTAATTTTAAGTATTTTTATATTTTATTATACTTTAGAATAATTTTTTTTATACTTTTTATTTCTCTATTACATTTAATAACAAAATAACTAGTGTTAAGAAATATATATTATTTTTTATATTAATTTACTATTTTAAGTCAATTTCATAGTTTATAACCTTTAATTTTAATATTTTAAAATTCAAATCTGACTTTTATTTTTAATATTTTTATTTTTGGTTAGATTTTTAAATTTTATAAAAATGCATAAAATAATTTCTTATATTGTATTGTTAGTTTATCTCCTCATGATAGAGTTTGAACTACAAGACTTAATAATACAACGGTAAGATTGAGTTATCTATCCTATTATGCTTGTTCAACCAACACTGAATTAATTAAGGCATGGCATATTCTCTTTTGGTGGGTCTATTAACCCCCACATAGGTTAATTAGACCTCTTAGTATTATGAATCGACCAAATTCCATGAGGCTAAAATCCAATTTTCAAAACTACCAACTCTTCTCTCTCTTCAATCGACCTCTTCACTCATCTTCAACGCACAACCTTCCCTCTATGTCGCACGCAAACATTACACCGGACTCTGTTACGCTTTTTCCCCAAAAATGTTAGGAATATACATGAACATAGTTCATATACATTTGTGCGAAATGAATTCACAGTATGCTTAAAAATAAGTATGCACATTGGTGGGATTTTTCATACGTTGTGTGAACTGAGTTCACATACACATAAAATTAAGTTATACATGTATGTGAACTCAACTCATGTACTTCTGTGTGAATTTAGTCCATCTATGTTTGTATGAATTGAGTTTACATACATTTAGAAATATGTTATACATACATGTCAACTCAGTTAACATACTTTGTGTGAATCGATTTCACATGTATTCAAAAATATGTAATGCACATAGTAAAATCAACTGACTTACGTCTAGGGCTGGACGAACGGCCGGTTACATCGGTTTCAGGTTCAAAAAGGTAAAACCAAAAAAAACCGAAGATAGATATATGGCACCCATCTCTGACCATAATAGCTCTCGGTTTGAGCAGCTGCGAGTTCGGTGGATAGAACAGGTTACGGGTGGGTCCAGACGGTTTGAATTAACCAAAAAAAGCTGAACAAAAGCTAGATCAGTATAAAAAATAGCCATTTTTGATACAAACAACACCACTTACCACCATTCATCCTTCTCTCTGGAATAAACGCACCATCGGCACCAAGAATGGTTAACGTAGATCTATACCAGCAATGCTCAGACTTGAAATTGTGGTGTTCTGTCACCAACGAAACAGATTGGTCACTGTTAACAAGCCACCATCAACTTACGCTTCGTTGTCGTTACCGCTGTTAAAAACCCAGAAAGAAGAGGAAAATGTTGTTAAGAAAAAAAATTGATGAGAGATTGGAGAGAGGGAAACGTTAACAAAGAGAAAAGAGATGTTGAGTGTTGAGGAAAAAAAAGTAAGTTTTGGGAGAAGCAACTTGTGCATCGATGAGAGAGAGTTGCGAGATTTGGGGTGTTAAAGTTAAAAGAAACTAGTCTCAATGCCCGTGCGATGCACGGGGAGCGCTAGTAACTACTCAAATACATGAGTTTAAGATATTCGAAATATAGGATGCTATATAGATATAGATAAAAGTTAGTAGAGATACACAATGAAACATAAGTCTTAGACAACAAATAGAATTGTCTTGCAACATCGTGTTGAGGATAGTGAACTTGTAGAGCTGGTGGTTGATGATGCATCAACAAATCCATATTAATCTCAATAACATTTATCTTGGATTCCTTGCCAACTTTGTAAAATAGTAACATCCGCAAAGTTAAAAACATAAAAACATTCATTAAACATCTCTTTTTAATCACTAATTACTCAAATAGTGGAATTAGTAATACTAAAAACATTCAAGGTGCGGTTACAAACTCATAACCAATAAAGAAATCTAATAAAGAAAATGTAATTGAAGTTCAAAAATGTTCAGACCCCTCTTTTTAATCACTAACCACTCAAATAGTGGAATAAGTTACACTAAAAACATGTTCAAGGTGTGGTTACAAACATACCCAACAAAGAAATCTAAGAAAAAAAATGCAATTGAGAGCATATAAATGACATAACTTTGCATCCTTCTAAATTAGTTTTGTACTCATTTTCATTAGCCTACCATTCAGAATAATTCACAGTCATATTGAGAAGACCAATTTGGCCTCTCTCATCAATACAAAATATGTGAAAATTAGAGAATAAAGCACCCTATTGATATTTGATAAGTTAGTTATTACATTATAAAACAAACATGAAACAAAGGACGCAGTCTTCGACTACTTCAAAATGAAACTATAACACTTTTACATATTAACCATAATCATGTCAACTCGATATGTGAAACTATAAATAGCTACCTATTAATAGCTACTTGCAAATTATGGGGTCAAGTGCAATTAGAATCATTCATTGAAAAGGTTAAAAATTGACTCTTTTTAGGATGAAATCATTCCAATTTCAAATTTTCTTGAAGGCCAAGCATAATTGGTAATAAGGAAAAAAAGAGAAAGTTACCCGGCATGATGATAACCAATCATTCATGGTATATTAGTACCGAAGAAATCATATCCAACATCCAAAGTATGAAACTGAGGTTAGAAAGACATTCAAAACATATAACTCACATGATTAAGATCCAATAATCCAATGTACGCTGCGAGCAAGTGAAATAAAATTCAATATCTGCAAGCAAGACAAATGAGATATGTTAGCAACTAAAAATCTGAAATAGAAATGCAAATGAAATGCAGAAGTGCATAAATGACCATTCGATGGAAGCCATTCCTTTATGTCAATATAGGATACTACTTTAAGGTTTCATCTACAAAATTAATAAACATTTTGGAACTCACTACAAAAAGAATTTGGAAAAAGCTTAGTATTGTCAGTAATGTAACATTTAAGGCTTCTATGAACTCGTACCTCGTTTGGGTCTGTCAACATTGAGGCAAATGCACAATCAATTGCATCCTTATTCTATAGCCTTTATGATGCAAGGATCCAACAGAGAGGAGAGCCCCAAAAAACTGCATTAGAAAAGAAACCACGTAGTAGCACCTTGAAGAAAAATGAAGGTTGTTGCTCCGTCTTCCTGACCTTTGAGTGCGCCGCCACTGTCGGAACCTTCCTCTCCCCCTCGTATCCTTCGCATGCAGTTGCAATTAATTGACTTTAATTTACCAATCAGAAATAGGAGACATAATCAAATACCTTAGAATATGTGTATGCCTCTATACCAGTAAATGGTGTGAAAATGCACCACTTGGGGTCATCCCATACACATGATGCTTCCACAAAGCCTTCTTTCCTGCACACACAGTAGCCAAAAAGCTTTAACAACAGATTTCACAAATAACACAACATGAATTTATAAGGGGCAAAGACAAAGTGGAGCAACAAATAGAGTATCTGAGTATGCATACCGAAATCAATGGCTCCAACATGAGTAGGCCCACAAAAGTAATTCATTCAATATAGTCAATAAACAATTTAGCACATGAAAGCAGGAATAAGCATCCCCAACAGGTAAAAATCAAAGGCAATTGAAACCAAAACAAACTAAATCTTCAAAAACCTATGGCCATAACTATCAATCAAAACCTAAATGGTTTTGATACTCACCTCCTACTCTAAAGCCTTTTGAAGCTCTTGTACACTATTTTAGATAGTTAAAATGTTTTCTAAGCATTAAAATTAAACTCACCTCCCACTCTAAATCTTCATTGGAATATTTCCTCTTACATAATGATATGTCACCCTATTCATATCCTGCAAGTAAAAAATACAATTGATATTCATTTACCACAAATAAAAGTAATAATGATTTCAATGGTAAGTGAACTTTCCATAGCATAAAGCAATTTCGATATTATCCTGCAGTGTATGAATTTAAGATGAGTAACAATGAAGATGCACCAGTGGCGCTATTGTGAAACGTACCACCTCAGGACTTTCAGAAAAAATATGTATTCAGCTAACATAATGTGCAGTTCTAGAGATCCATTTCTATTTTCTCCAAATTCAGCAGACCACCTTAATACAATAGCAGGAAAGTGAGAAATATTGTTAGGGGAACAAATGATCATAAACATAAATAATCATGAACACATTTTATTGCATCTGAATGCCAAAATATGATCTTAAAGGATATACGAAGGAACAAAAGACCAGTATAAAAGGCAAAATTCGCAGAAGCACATGAATAAGACTGAACATTCAAAATATCACTAATCAAATGAACTTTTGAAATAGAAATTGATATAAAGACACACATAGAGATTTTGCTTGTCACAAAACAACATCCAAATCTATAAAACTACACCACTCTGTTAAAATCACCACAAATACCAAAAATTGAATGACACTGTTATATAAAGCCAAAAAAATACCTCTTCAACATATCAGTTACAATTCTTGATTGACAAACCATCTGGATTATTAAAAGTTTCAAAAGTGCCTTGTATAAAGAACTCCAAAAGGGCATCTAATCAAACGGTAATAAAATCAAATAGCACGTAGTATAGCTTAAGTGTGAGGCCACACATAATAAGAGAAAACCCAACAGGAAAGCCAACAGTGATTTCAATTCATTAAATTTTCTTCTCTTGTCAACTCAATAGATATACTTTAAATTCATTAGAAAAGGTAGAAAACAAACAGTAAAACCGTGAAATAGAAAAAAAAACATGAACCTGATTGTTGGAATTGGAACAGATTTGAAACTACTGAAGTTAAAGTGCAATGAGATATTGCAGTGCCCCTGGTCATTGACTTCTCCAATTCCAACTCCAACTCCAAAATAGAGCAGATATAAATCCAACTCCAACACCTGCAGAGTCAGAAACAGCAATGGCAACTTAGAAGTGCTGAAAATATAGCAAAAAATATATATGTCCTAATATAAAATAACAATTCACAAATAAATTCTCTCCCCCAGCCCCGTTCTCTATCTAGTCTCTTCTTCCTGAAGAGTTGTTGTATTGTATCAACTACATAAAAGCAACATAAAGCAACACCAATCCTAGAAATTAAAAATATAGTGACAGTAGGAACAACATAAAGTGTAAGTTCAACTAATGTCAAATCTCTATCCAAAACATATCTGAAACACATAATTCCAGGTCATTTAATAAACCAAACATGACATAAAAGAAAACCCAGGTGAAATTTCTAAAACCAACCAAAAGACATTGAGCCAATAAAAGTCTCCAAAAATCTAACAACCACCATGAAGAAATTATGTCTTGACGGATGAGATCTAACCGATGACATTGTCCTGCAAAGCAAGCTTTTGAGTTAGATATCATGTGGTCGACTTTAACAATACTTGGGCCACTTTGGAATAAACACAACAATGTTTGGAAGCTCAGATACCTATACAAAGAAATAGCCATCTTCCAAAAGCAAATGAGGGAGGTTATGGGGAATAGGAAGGAGTTGGAAAAACATGGATGAAAAAATAGTCAATAGAATAGAATCACCAATATTCAAATCACACTCGCACAAAAAATGATAAGAATCAATACACAGATTAAAATTACAGCAATTCAGAGAAGCCATTGACAACCCCCAAATAATGAAGATTAAAATTATAAATAGATACAAAAGCAAGCACTAACAGGTGGTCATTTCTCTCCCTACACCACCTACTAATAGCTACTTGCAAATTATGGGGTCAAGTGCACAAAACCAAAGAACTTTTATTTCCCATCCCCATCCCTCATTACTACAGCACTGGTAATTGTTCCAAATTCACCGAAAATGTTCTTCAATTCCTCAACAGTGGTTGAAACATTTCGCTATTAAAAGAACAAACATGCAAAGCATTACCTCACCCGCTCAGATCCAAATGCAGTGTAAAGTCGTAATGTTCCGTGTGACGCCGCAACTACTCAGTGCTTCGAATTAATCCTCTTTGTGATGCTGTAATGCTCTCTGAGACACCTCATCTGCTCTGTGCGCCATTAATACTTTGTGTGCTGTCCTAATGCTCTGTGCGACACCGCAACTGCTGTGTCGCTTTGTAATGTTTTGTGCAACGCTGTAATGCTCCATGCAATGTCGCATTTGCTTCGTGTCACACTGGAATGCTCTCAGTCCATCGCTCTCTCTTCAACCACCACATGCTTTGAAACCTATCACACAAAGAAAAAGGAAATCAACAACAAAAACAAAATCAAAGAAAAAAAAGAGACAGAGAGAGAAGGGGAAAGAATGTGAGAGAAAAATAAGAGAAGAGGAGATGAAAATGTGAGATGAAGATAGAAAGAGCTCGCGCATACCCTATGGCCAGCTACTACATTATTCTTCCCTCTCCCCCCTCACTGCTTTTCCTTCTCTATCACCATCTGATTTCTAACTCTTTTCATCTGATCTCTTGGCTTCTCTCTCTTGTGGCTCCCTCTTTGTGTCTCTTGCAAAATCAAAAGGAGCTTGGTGAGTAAGGAAGTGAAGAAACTGAGAGAGTGAGATGTGAGTGGGAAGAGAGAAGAGAGAACCGAGAGAGTGAGATGTGATTGCGAAGAGAGTGGAGAAAAGAGAAGAGAGAATCGGGATAGAGAAAGAGAAGAGTAGAAGCAGAGAGAGAATGAGACGTGGTGAGTGTTCAGGAAAGTAAGTGAACGTGTGTGACATGCAATGAAAAGTTGAAAGAGACTGACGAAAATACCCCTAAAAGTGTGGCGCCAAAACTATTTTCCCTCCAATGTTGATGCAATTTTGCCTCCAAAACAGGCTGAAACAACTAGCCTCGCTTATAATGTTTGATAATATTTTTTAATACTTTAACTCACATCCTTTCATTTAGTAATCCTCACATACTAATCCAACGGCAGTTATCGGTTGATCACAGATTTCTATGGACTCACTTTTCCAAACCCGGGCCCGCCCGTCTGAAGCCATGAATAACTGAATAAAACAATTAATTAACCTGTGGACCGTGCATACCTGCCCGAGCATTGTTTTCCATCACGGGTATGTCGGATGTCGGGCGATTTATAATATTTGTCCAGCCCTACGTCTATGTGAACTGAATTCACAAACAATAAGTAATGCAGATATGTGAACTCAATTCACATACGTTTAAACACAAGTAATGCATATATGAGAGTTGTGTTCAAGTACGTTTTTTTTTTGTATAAACCAGGGTATCCACCGCTGAACGCAGTGATTAATCCCCTCGCTGGATTGGAGGCACCTCATAGAGTGAGACAGCTGGCCCAAGAAATTAAAGTTGCTCCATACCCAAGGTGAGGATCGAACTCTCGACACTTGGTTAAGGGAAGATGAGCCCCAACCGCCCAACCACACCCCCTGGGTTGTTCAAATACGTTTATGTGAACTGAATTCGCATTCTTTGATAAATAAATTATGCATATAAAAGTACACTAAATTCACAACACTTGTGGAAATTTTGTTTACAAAAGGGGGTGTAACTCAATTTGTTACAACCGGTGTGTGAATTGAGTAGATGTACGTGCAATAATGAAATTTATACGTATGTGAACCCAGTTTACAATGATTTTAAAATGTAAGAAAAAAACAATTGTAGAATGTTCAACGACTGTAGGTTAAAATGTTCATTAAATGATGTAATGAAGTACTAATAAATCATGATTTAATAAACTTCATGAAAATTTGACGCTTTGTAGTTCATAAACTCATTGAGAAAGATGAGAGAGGAAGAGAAAATAGAGAGACAAACGATATTTAAAACTGAGCGTTATTGTCTTTTAAAGCTTATAATTTTTTTTGTCTGTAAATAGAGTGACAAGTATCATTTGAAATTTAACACACACAACTGTGAGGTTCTGAATTCGAACCCAAGAGGTGATATCCAGCGGTTCAGCCTAACAATTTCGACATTTACGAATTAAACCTTTTAATTTAACCAAAGAGTAGAGGGAAAAAAACCACTGTAGCACGAATTAAAAAATTATTTACCAAAATAACACAATTTTTAGATTATTTACCAAACTAGAACACATCCAAATTTTAGTGTAGAAGTCGCCCCCTGTAGCCACGACTTCTGAACTGAGTTTTGATTTTTTTTTTATTTTCTAGTTCAGAAGTCGCCCTCCAGGGTGACTTCTGAACTGTGTTTTCTAATTTTTTTTACTTTATATTAATTTAAATAAAGTTATATTAATTAATTTAATTAATTTAGAAAATTAATATTTATAATTCTAAATTAATTATAAATATTATGGTGATAAAAAAGAGTATCGGCAACATCAAGACCATTGAAAAAACACAAAAAAAAACCGTAATTAGACACAAACAAAACACTGTGCACTACGCACAGTGTTTTTATATATCTAATTTTTTATTTTAAAAAAATATCTACCGTGTTGGTGGTGGCCGGCGATTCCGCCTTGAACACTGTTGTATTGCTGGTATTTCTTTATCAGCCGGGGTAGGTGCAAGTGTATAATATCTACTGTGTAGAAGAGATATAAAAATTGGTTTTCGGAAAATCTTCTTCGATTGTCTCGAAACCACGGCTATTAAATCCGAAAAAAATTAAGGATTATTACTCCTCAAGAAAGAATTTCTTTCAGGATCGCAGGGCCCAAAATCTCAAATTTAATCGTTTACGATTTTTTATGAATTTTTTGAATTTTTCATAATCTTCCAAAAATCTAAAAAAAATTGTATAATCTTCTTTCAATTTTATTAGATTTTTAGTGGTGGTCTTATAATTTTTTGTCGTTTGACTTGATTTTTATTTTCTGTCGTAATTTTCGCATTATACGGCTATCGGCGACGACAATATGTTTTATAATCTGTTTGGTGTCCACTCTGGTACGCTCGAATCAGTTGCATATCTTCAGAGGCTTCAGGAGAAGGCTGGTGCTACCATGTGGAACTGGCCATGACCAGACTGGCCACCACCATGTGGAATTGCCGACACTAATAAACGGTCAAGATCTTTTTATAACTCAACACGGTAGTTTTATACCGTGTAGATATTTTTTTTAAATAAAAAATTAGATATATAAAAACACTGTGCATAGTGCACAGTGTTTTGTTTGTGTCTAATTACGGTTTTTTTTTTTGTGTTTTTTTTCAATGGTCTTGATGTTGCCGATACTTTTTTTATCACCATTATAATTATAATTAATTTAGAATTATAAATATTAATTTTCTAAATTAATTAATATAACTTAATTTAAATTAATATAAAATAAAAAAAATTAAAAAACACAGTTCAGAAGTCACCGTGGAGGGGGCGACTTCTGAACTAGAAAATGAAAAAAAAAAATTCAAAACTAAGTTCAGAAGTTGTGGCTACAGGGGGCGTCTTCTACACTAAAATTTAGATGTGTTCTAGTTTGATAAATAATTTAAAAAGTGTGTTATTTTGGTAAATAAATTTTTAATCGGTGCTAAGGTGGTTTTTTAATTGTTAATAGACCCACTTAATAGACCCCACTTCTATGAAAATGGAGTAAGTATTTCCTCATCCTATGGAGAGCTCGTGATAAGTCACGTGACTAGAAATTAGTGACCACACAAAAAAGTACACGTGAATGAGCAGCAAATAAATAAGATTAGTTAGAGGCAGAACTTCAATCACAAACAATAAAACCTCAAAATTTATTTGGGAGAGAGAGCACAGAAAGATACAGTGAAACCAAACAACAGAACAGCAGCAACAACAAACATCACCATCCTCTTCTACTTCTTCTTCTCCGGCTTCCGTAACATCAACGTTATTTTATCCGATGGACTCCACCACCTTCGCCAATTGCAGACCCTCTTCCCATGCACTTCCTCTTTCACACCCTTATCGTCTTCAATCCTCTCCTTTTCATCTCCACGACCCATTTCTGGTATGCAATCCTCTCTTTCTCTCACTATCATCTATCTCTTTCTTGTTTGTTTGTTTTCACTGATTTTACTTTTGTATCTTCTTATTTTACAGAAATTAAAGCGTTTGGGTCTTGTTAAGAATCGCTTAATTGCTCGTTGCACTTCTGGGTCTGATGAATTTGGCTCTGTTAATGGATTGCAATTCACACCCAATAAGCTTTTTATGCAAGAGGTATCTCTACTACTAATTTCTTTGTCTTTGTTCAAGGTTATAAATCCATGTTACCGATTTTTCCCAATGTTTTGCATCCATCCAAGTTTAAAGGTTGTGCTTTTATAAGTTTTATCGGTTCTACTTTGTGTGCGCTTTTTTTTTTGCCGCCTCCAAATCATGCAATCTCGTTGGAACAGTGAATTGAGTGATGTGAAGTGATTGTAACTTTTTTAATTTGGTTTTTCCTTACAGGCTATTGGTGCTGAATATGGGGAAGGCTTTGAGACTTTTAGGGCAGATGGACCATTAAAAGTTGATGTGGTAAGGAATTTTTGTCACTTGAAATTGTTGTAATTATCCTCTTTTTGAAGCAAGTATATTGTAATTCATGACTTAGGATGTTTGTTTTTGTTGAAAATAGGACTATTTGAATGATAAATTGCAAGACGGTTTTCTTAAGCGCATACGCTATGCTATGAAGCCGGATGAGGCTTATGGTCTTATTTTCTCTTGGGATAATGTGGTGGTGAGTAATTTTAACTCAGCTTCTAGTTTTTTTTGGTTAGACTGAAACCCTTCAGATGGTTGTCTTTACTATAGTATTTTTCCATGTTGAAGGCATTTTAAGTGATGCAAATTGAGTTGACGGTATTTCTCTCTATCGTATATACTGTGTGCACTGTTCTGGTTGTTAATTACTGGTGGGCGAGAAAGCACGGATACCACACAGCACGTGCATGGGGATATCATATGACAGATGAGCCGACGATTAAACCACACATAAATTTAATGTAAAATCAATACAAAGTCAATACAAAAACACAAATCTTAAGTCAAAGTAGAGAATCAGTATTTTAGAAGTTAGCAATTGTAAATTGTAAATATAATAAAATGTTAATTGTATATCTATTTTTTCCACTATTCTTGTGTCTTTATTGGTATAAAAGCTAAAAACAAGAAAAACCAAAATGTGTCCCTGAAGTTTTTCGAGAGAGGGTCCAACACAACTACAAGACAAGGCTACACTTTTCACTGTGCATCGTTGCTTGTGCTGCTAACTGTAGGTCTTAAGAAAATAAGAATGTGGCTACACATAAAGCATGCATCGAGTCAGTTTAAATTAATTCTCTGATAACTATTAGTAATTTTGTTTCAGGCTGATACTCGAGCTCTGAAGAGGAAGGCATGGAAGCAGCTCGCCACTGAAGAGGGTACGTTAATTGTTTTGATTGTGGGACTTAGATGGAATGATCTTTAGCATAAAAGGACTACATGGGAAAGTACAACAAGCAACCATTCGATGGAATAAAACAGAAATAAAACGATATAATTGCCATTAAGGAATGGACTACATGGGAAAGTACAACAAGCAACCATTTCTTTACTAGTTGATTAATTTATATGTCGTTAGATAGGAAATGAAAGATTTTTTTCATTAGAGCCTTACCTTTTCAACTCATCTATTGTTGCTGTTTAAAATGTTACATACATTGTTGGTATATGAAAATTGAAATTTCAGAAATTGAAATTTGATGAAAAGCTTTCCAATGCCTGCCACTTCCATCCATTTTTAAGGGAGTATAAAGTTACAGAAAAATCTCTGACACCTACTTTTTCTTTCATTCCTTTATACCTAATGTATCCAAATGAGGACTTTGGCGTTTCCTTCCATTATTTCCCATCCGGTTCCCTTCGCTTACCTTCCATCTTTCCAAATGAGACAGCTTTGTGAGAGAGGCTGCTATTTTTAAGGAATGACAATTTATTATTCTATCGAACAAATTCAATGAACAAAGAGAATCTAGCCTTGTTTTCATGCAGCTGACTCACAAATATTTTGCGAATCATTGTATCAGATGTATCAAACTGAAGGACTCGTATGCACTATTGCAGAGAAAGATAATAATTTATAACATTTCTATGCAGGAAAGGATATTCCTGAAGACAGTGATATTGAAAGGCTAATGCGTTATGCAGGTGCCGATGATGTATTGCAAAAGGTTTGTTAGCCTTTTCTTTCAATAGTTGGTTTTGTGTGGCCATTGAATTATAAATAAATACTTTTTAGAAGATAGTACCATTATTAAAAATCCCAAACCTTGTATTAAGCACATCTTATTTTTGCTGACCACCCCTTGTTAATTTGCAGCATTTTCTCTCAGATAATGCCGAAAAAGAGTTGGATAGACTGAAGTTGAGGTTTTCTCAATTATATCATGATAGTCTTCTAAAAGTAAACTATTGCCTTGATTTTTTCTGAGGGTTATTATATAGTATCTTAATGTGTCAAACCTGACGTATATTGCATATAACTTTATCTAGCTTGAAAGACCAATGGAGGGTTTGAAAGACTGGTTGGAAGCCGTTTATACAGCTCGCATCCCCTGTGCGTTTGTTTCAACTCTTGATAGAAGAAATATGGTAGAAGCTTTGGATCGAATGGAGCTCAGCAAGTACTTTCAGGTTAGTAATGTTTGGGAAGAGTTAAAAAGAACAGCATATTGGTATAATGACAAACCTCACTTGATCTTAGATTATACTCAAAGAGCAGAGCAGAAGATCTTTATTCTCGGTTTATCATGGCCAATTATAATATAATTAACTTACGTAGTTTGCTAAATGCGGGTTATAACATCTACTTCAGTTTGAGTCTTGTTCATTTTATTTCAGAAGAATGCTGTTAATGCACCTCATAAAGATAAAGAAGTTTGTTTTTTATGCGATTTAAGATCTAGATTTATTATATGAATACATTTCTTTATATACAGAAGTTTGTTTTTCTTGGGTAAACCTAGCTTGGCCTCTTTATGGCTAAAACTACGTTTCAACCTATAGCGTGTACTAGATATGGTATATATATAGATATATAAATAACCTAACGACTAACGTGCTCATGAATTTGCTAACTGCCACTTTCTGATATTCTCATTTGATTTGCAGGCAATTGTGACAGAAGAGGATGGAATGGAATCTATGGCTCACAGATTTCTTTCAGCTGCTGTCAAGGTACAGTTCCACCCATATACTGTGTCTTGATGAAATATTTTTGGAGTTATTGTTATTATTATTTAATATTTTAATGCAGGATTTATAATATTGATGAAATATTTGGGCAAGTATACTATACAGTTCCACTAAATAGTAAATACTAATACTGCCGATGGTCTGAAAGTAAAAGTAGTAGTCTACTATCTATGATGACAGAACAGAGTAGTATTCTACTGTCTATAATAAAACATAGACCACAATGCAGGATTTATAATAACTTGAGCAAGGTTTTGAGTTTTCCTGTATTCTGAAGTAGAAGGATATTATGAAGGAATTGATCATTGAGTTGCTCAGTGCAAACTAAGACAAGAGAATTAAATCTCTTCCTTTTCAGATGTGGGCTGAGTGATGTAGTTATTCTTTGTTAAGGTCAAGTTTTTTTGTAATATATCATTACCAGTGCTTCCTTTTTTCAGATTAAAATCCTTAGTAAAACATGGAAAAGTTTGGGCTGCCATAATATTTTTTCCAAATAATTACTGCTGCTAATTGTGTGGCCTTAGGGATAGTTCACAAAAAATGCCAATAATGAGGTGATTTTGAGATGCTGCATTGGTATTTTTATGTGGGATTACTTTAGATTCCATTGGCTAATTGTTAGGCAAATATTCCATAAATTCTTTCTCGATCTTTCTACATTTTGCTGCTAGTTTTTACTGTTTTGCTTAAAATGCATTGCAGCTGGATCGGAAACCTTCCAAGTGTGTTGTTTTTGAAGATGATCCTAGAGGAGTAACTGCTGCACACAATTGTACTATGATGGCAGTAGCATTGATTGGCGCTCATCCCGCGTGAGTAATTCGCATTTATGCACTTCATTTTAGTATGAAAATAAAATTCCATAACACGTTCCGACATTCATGTTTCCAATTTAATGCTCCCAAGAGCAAACACTGCTTCCAACTTATACAATTGCAAAATAGCATTAGAAGTTCAATTTGTATTCAGTTGAGTTATCTTCCGAGGGATAACATAAATCCCCTTGTATTTCCCTTAAATGGAACTGAGAGTAATTTCCATTCTTTTGCACACGTGAGTACTTGAAATGAAATTATTTGATGAGATTATTTTTTGGCGTTTAGAAACTGATTGATGTTGAAACATGCAGGTATGATTTGGGGCAGGCTGATCTTACAGTTGCTAACTTCAGTGAACTTTCTGTAATCAACTTGAGAAGACTATTTGCTGACAAGGGTTCTACATTTATGGACCTACAGAAGCAGATCATAGAGAAAAATCCTCCTAAAAGGAAACTTACAATAGACACCATTTTCTAATATATTTACCTGCCCATTCTTTTTGGCTCCCTTCTGATAATTTTCCTTGTAATTAAATAGTCATGCAGCCATAGATTTTTCAATATCAAATAAATTTTGCAATCAGGACAATCTGATTCAATCCATATGTTCCATTTCATTTTTCACTTTCCAATTATGCCTTATTGGAAGAGTGGGATTTGGATTCCCTAAAGCACCTCTCTTTGTGGATGCACCCCATTCCTCCTCGCCAGGGATCCAAATCTCTATTCAATTAATATGTTTGGTTTGCAAAATCACAATATTCAGCATTTAGTTGGCATATGAATTTTACCTATACTTAGTTTACGCTTAAGTGGCAAAAAACATGTTTAAACTTTTTTTAATTACTTGCACACAGTCTATGACCGGAATAGAACAATTACAATATCATCTATTTATGACCGGAATTAAACACAGTGCAAGGAAGAAATAATTTTTGGCCAAATCCTTTAGCAGACTAAGGCTATGTTACTTTAAAATCAACTATACATTTGATCAAAACAACCATTACCCAAAATACCAAACTATCATTCTCTAAAAACTCACTTTTTGGTATTTTTGGTAGTAGTTGTTTTGATTGATTGTTGATTTGTCCTCAAAAAGTAGATTTTAAAAAATGGTAGTTTGGTATCGTGGAAAGTGGTTGTTTTGATTAAATGTATAGTTGAAGTTGATATGCCATTCTCAACTACTTTATCTCACTTTTTATATTTTGTGGATCCACTTTCTCACATCCCTTGACTTTTTGTATCTCATTTAAAATCTACTTTTCTCTTTCCTCTCTCACTCTTATATTTATCAATTTTCTCTCTATCTCTTTCCCCTCTATTCCCTTCGTCTCCATCTTCAAATTTCTAATTTTTTTAATCTATCTATAATCTTTTTAATCAAAACACTCACTACTAAAATCTCTATTTTTCTTTCTCCTATTTAATCATGATAAAATATTAGACTGGAAAATATATTTAATTTTATAAATGAATAATTTTTTTTTATAATTTTTTTATTTTTCTTTGGAACTTTTGATTTCTTACGGGGAAACGTAACACGTTAGCGGGTAAACATTACATGTTGTTGGTATGATTTCTTTATTTCTCATAAATGAACATTTTGCCTTTGAGCCGCAACAAGAAAATACTAGGTATTGACGAAAAATTTATTTTCTATTTTTCATTTTTAAGTTTCAATGAGTTAACATTATATAGTGTTGCCATAATTTTATTATTATTAATTCTCTATGGTGGAACATTACACATTGTCAGAATAATTATTTTATATTCTGGTTTTGAGTTTTTGGGTTACAACGGAAAAATGTTACTTGTTGGTAGAATTTTATTACTGATAAAATATATTTCGTGTATTTATTTGCCATTGGGGGTACATTAATACTACATATTGGTAGTTACCTAACGATAGAAAATGCCAATTGAAGAAAGTATCTATATATCTATATATATATATATATATATATATATATATATATATACATATATATATATATGTAAAGGAGACCCCAATGGAGCCTCCACATTGCTTCTCACAATTTTTATTTATATTAATATATATTTATAATTTAAATAGGTGACTTTAATTTTAGCTTTTAATTAGATATAGTGAATTACACACTATAACTTATTGAATGATGATTTAGTGGAATATTATTCTTGGATG